>CM077217.1:27521421-28001421 GCA_039654625.1 Rhinogobio ventralis | reverse complement strand
AGAACGCGCTGACTGTGAATGACCTGACTGTGACACACACACACACACACACACACTCTTAGAAAGACAGAAGAGAACGCGCTGACTGTGAATGACCTGACTGTGACACACACACACACACACGACGCTCAGAAAGACAGAAGAGAACGCGCTGACTGTGAATGACCTGACTATGACACACACACACACACACACACACACACAGAAAGACAGAAGAGAACACACTGACTGTGAATGACCTGACTGTGACACACACACACACACAGAAAGACAGAAGAGAACGCGCTGACTGTGAATGTCCTGACTGTGACACACACACACGCACTCAGAAAGACAGAAGAGAACGCGCTGACTGTGAATGACCTGACTGTGACACACACACACACACTCAGAAAGACAGAAGAGAACGCGCTGACTGTGAATGACCTGACTGTGACACACACACACACACTCAGAAAGACAGAAGAGAACGCGCTGACTGTGAATGTCCTGACTGACACACACACATGACGCTCAGAAAGACTCGCGCCAGTATCCCGCACACAGACAGCTTGAACAAACAATAACACAGAATTATGGCAAAATGCCAGTTTTGTGGAGTGTCCTGATAAGAGCGTCTTAAATGAACTTAAAGAGCTGTGAGGAAATGAGATGCGCGTGACAGCGCGTCAGACCCGCGTCATGTTCGGCAGTGGCAGATCTTAAAGTGACAGCAGCCGCTCATGTTGTCTGTCATTAATGTTCATCACAGAACAGGGAAAACTGTAGCTTTAATGAGGACTAATCTATATTTAACTTATTATTTATGCAGTGCAGACTGTTTGATAACTGTATTCAATTTCTGTATAGTTCCTGTTAGACAGGTAGCAAGGGCACAGATAAATATGACATTTATTATAATGGGTTTATGTGAAGTGCCCCTGTGGTGAAAAAAAGTTTTTAATGTTGTTTATGTGTCTATGTGGTGTTTTTAATATGCTTTCAGACAAACCATGTGCAGATTCATAAGTCAACATCATTGCTGAGTATTTTCTCCTTAAAACTGCAGTGAACCAAAGACAGTCTCAAAAACACAGTTTGAAATCACTGGTGTTTCTGACGTCACAAACTAACCAATCACGTCAAGGCGTGATCGTCAGCGAGTGGATCTCTGACCTGGAGTGAGTGAGTGGAGGCGGGGCTCATTTGCATATTCATGAATCTGCGCATACTAAATGAGGCAAGGGTGTTGAGTCAGTCAAGCTATTTTAAGGCACAAATTCAATTCATTTGAATCTGACTTCCAAGTTAAGCCACTGCATTTTCTGGCAACAACTAGCGCAAAGTCAGTCATTTGTTTTATTTGGTATTTTAAGGCACAAAGAATTTTTTTCAAGAAAATGTTATTTTGGTGATCAAATATGAGTTTTAAGGGAGTTTTAAATTCCCTTAAAGTAAAGGTATTTTTTTAAAGCCTAATAAATGCTAAAATTGACAGCTTTCAGTTATACTGTAATGTTGAATGTCTATCATTAATGTTTCACAGAGCCTTCATTCATAAAAACATGCCATTACAACAAATATTTAATATATACGGTCTCTAAGTTGTTTCTACATTCATTAGGAATTATTCCAATATAAAAATATTAAAACCTCCAATGTTTATGATTATTACAGAAAATGTGTAATTACAGATCTGCGTTTCCTTTATAAACATATTCAAGCCTGTATATTGCAAAAAAAGTTTCTTTCTATATCTTCATGTTTGACTTTCTACTGTAAGATGTAAAATGCATTGAAAAGTCACCTGTATGTGCAATATGAATCTGCGCATGCGCGACACCGCTCTAACAAAACACAGCCGCGTGTTGACTCCGCCCCTCCGTCCGCGCCACGCCCCCTCCCCGTGAGTGCACAGATTCCTTGAATCCCAAGGAGCGCCTTCACTGCTAACACACACACACACACACACTTCTGTATGAGACTAACCGCTACCAGCATGCGTTACTGTCTGCCGTACTCGCCCGGATCCTCTCCCACATACTCCGCGCGAGCGCGATGCAGGTACACATTACTACTATATTAGCAGAGTAAAACGCCTCAACACTCCTGTGTGTCTGGAAGAGAATAACTGCGAGAAAGGTGCATCTATGTGGTGGTGTTATTATATTAGATGTGTAAATACATTTAAAAACGAAAACACGTTATTAGTTTATAATAACGGGTTTGAATGTACGCTGGAACGCGCACTGGCCGTTCACGCGCGTTATTGCACTGAAGTCGAGGCTGTTTTTAACTTGTTTTAACGCAATTCTTATTGATAAATTAGAGCAGATTTTATCCAACATCACATGCATTTATAGATAAGGTAAATCAGACAGTTAATGCACTGTAAACATCAGAAACCATGAGTTTCTCTGTATATCACCTGTCTGCTCTTGCACCATGCAATAGTGTCACCTTCATAACGTCATTATTCATGCACAAATCCTGAATATATTATACTGGAATATAAGGCTGTGAAAGGACCTGAACATGATTGTGTGATTTCAGCACAAGGAGGAAATGTTACTGCAGATGAATGTGTCAGTGTGTTAGAAGTGTGTTCCGGCTGATGTGAGATCTGTAAACTGTGTGCTTGTGTTCTGCAGTGCCTCCGGTGCCAGTGTCGTGGCCATCGATAACAAAATAGAGCAGGCTATGGTGAGTATTACATGCTTCTCTAAACATGGATGAATGATTTCTCAATTAATAATGATTTTGATTGTTAAAAGATTAACTTTTGATTTCATTATGAATTAAACATTCTTGAAAAGTCACCATTTCTTAAATGCTGCTTATTGATATTTAAACGGCAAAATCAAAGTCATGTGGTGCGACCAACATACAGAGGTAAACTGATAATGTACGACCCGCAGACCCAGGTTCAGTAAATCTCTGATAATTTGACGTTTTTACGACAGCGCAAGGTTACTTCGGGTTACAACGTCATGTAGTGCGACTCCCCAAAGTGTAATGATAATTAAAGGGTTAGTTCGCCCAAAAATCCCATGATTTACTCAAGCCATCCTAGGTGTGTATGACATTCTTCTTTCAGACGAACACAATCAGAGTTTTATTAATAAATGTCCTGGCTCTTCAAAGCTTTATAATGGCAGCCCAAATTTGACGGCCATAAAAGTGGACAGGTAAAATCAATGCGTTTGTGTGAGAACAATATCCATATTTAACACGTTATAAAGTGAAATATCTAGCTTCCGGCGGGCCGCCTTCTATATTCAACTTATGAAGAAAGTGTAATGCAAACACAAAATAAATTTAAACAAACATCTTCATTCTTATATATTATATGAAGATTGAATAAGTGTTAGAGATGCGTTTGGCTTGTCACCTGAGGCCACAAGAGGGCGCAGTGAGCAAAATATTAATATACCGCACTTAGGGCGTGTCCGAATCCACTAGTTTAATGACAGGATAAACGGTGGGTGCACTCGGCGCATGGTCCAAAAGGTTGTCCCTAGTATGGGTGTGTTTTGGGCGTAACGTGCAATAAACCAATCAGAGTCTCATCTCCCTTTCCCTTTAAAAGCCAGTTGCGCTCGCACCATGAGCGGATTCACTATTAACATGAGGAGAGACTGAACGCTTCTCCAGAGAGAAATCACGAGTGCATTTGCTATTTAAACAACTGGACGTGAAAATGAGAACTGCGCCGGCTGAAACTAGCAGAACACACTTGCGTCAGGTGTATGATAGCGCCCTATATCACTAAACTTGAAAATGCTTTTTAAATGTGTTTTTTGGTTGTGGGACAGCACCAACTCGAGGGTTATACTGAACGTTTTTTCTATCATTATGGATACCATTTCATCTATTTCAAAACTTGATGGTTGCACCACATGACCTTTTTAGAGTGGTTAAATTAAAACTGGCATCAAAGTCCACATGAATGGTAAGCATGTAACCAATCGCGGCCCTGCTCCCTCTGCAGGACCTGGTGAAGAGCCACCTAATGTATGCGGTGCGCGAGGAGGTGGAGGTGCTGAAGGAGCAGATCAAGGAGCTGTACGAGAGGAACTCTGTCCTGGAGCGGGAGAACGCCGTGCTGAAGTCCCTGGCCAACACGGATCAGCTGACCCAGCTCAGCTCTCACGCCCCCGGGAGCTCTTCTCCACCGCAGGAAGGAAGTGAGCTCGTGGCCCTGCCCCCGCAGCCCAACGTATCCACGGCGTGAGGAGCGCTGGACTCAGACACACACACCTGCACAGGAGAGACGTTTCCGGGCGTGTTGGCCCCGTGCGGAGAGCCGTGCGCCGATTATCCTTGGCTTTCCCAGTATTAGACAATCACTTTGGGAGAAAAGATGGGAAAGACTCTGCAAGCCGGAAGTGGAGGGAGACGTGCATGATTAAGTCCCGTCGTCTGTTTAGTTTCACTGTTTGCATATATTTATTAGAGGGCTGCTATTTTCATAATGTAAATGAACAATGTAACAGAGGTCTATTATATATATATATGGAAACTTTCCTTGGGTTTCTGAGATGTAAGATAATGCGTTTTAGGCAATAATGTCCCGTGGCACAGTCCAACACTAACAGTGGTCCTGTACGGCGGGGGGGGCTGAATGTACATGTGTAGAGATGTCCAGTATTACCGCCGGATGTACAGTGTTCATTGAGTATCCTTACACTCTTTACTTCAAACCTGGGATGGGGAAGAAGCTGTGAATTTGATCGTGTTTGTAACCAAAGACGAAAAGCTGTGTACATTGGTTTAGCGTCGCACATTTTCTCGCTCTTTGACTTTCCTTTGTTGCTGATTCGACCGTTTTCTTACCTCATGTTTTGTTTTTACTCTATAATAACTTCAGCCGTCTGTGAGCGACGCTTGGAGGAACGTGAGCCGTGTGTGTTCATCTGATATACAGACAAGAGTGTGTGCAGATGAATGAGGGTTTGTGTTGCAGGTGTAGTTCAGCTCATCAGAAGTGTTTCAGTCTCTCGTGCCTCTCCATTCTGTTCTGTTTGAGCCAAACTGAGATCTTGTACCATCAGTGTACATCGCTCTGAACTGTCTAGGTCTGCTTGTTTTCTTTTCTTTTGTTGAAGGAAATGTGTTGTACTGATCACTGAGCCTTTGAGAGTCTCTTCATGCCGTTCTCAAACATTAGTTCTGTCAGAAATAAATTACTGTTCCATTGAGAACTAGAACATTTTACATGCTTTCTGCTGTTATTTTGCATCACTCACACACACACACACACACACACGGTCACACACACATGTTGGTGCACCTATCATTTTGAGGACATTCCATAGGCGTAATGTTTTTTATACTGTACAAACTGTACATTCTATCCCCCTACACTACCCCTACCCCTAAACCTTCCCATCACACACACACTACCCCTAAACCTTCCCATCACACACACACACACTCTCTCTCCCCCTACACTACCCCTACCCATCACACACACACACACACACACTACCCCACCCCTAAACCTACCTGTCTCACACACACACTACCCCTAAACCTACCCATCACACACACACACACTACCTCTACCCCTAAACCTACCCATCACACACACACACACTACCCCTAAACCTACCCATCACACACACACACACACTACCCCAAACCCTAAACCTACCCATCACACACACACTACCAGTACCCCTAAACCTACCCATTACACACACACACTACCCCTAAACCTACCCATCACACACACACACTACCTCTACCCCTAAACCTACCCATCACACACACACTACCCCTAAACCTACCCATCACACACACACACACACTACCCCAAACCCTAAACCTACCCATCACACACACACACACACACTACCCCAAACCCTAAACCTACCCATCACACACACACTACCAGTACCCCTAAACCTACCCATCACACACACTACCCCTAAACCTACCCATCACACACACACACACACACACACACTACCCCTAAACCTACCCATCACACACACACACACACTACCCCAAACCCTAAACCTACCCATCACACACACACTACCACTACCCCTAAACCTACCCATCACACACACACACACACACACACACACTACCCCTACCCCTAAACCTACCCATCACAGGAAACATTCTGCATTTTTACATTTTTAATAAAACATTGTTTAGTATGTTTTTATGTTTGTTTTTAAAGCTATTTTTAATATGAGGACACAGGAAATGTCCTCATAAACCACGTTTAGGTTGTAATCCCAGTGTAATACCCATGTCATTATACACATTTGTGTCCTCATAAATCACATAAACATGCACACACACTCTCTCACACACTCACACACACACACACACGCTCTAAGAATAAGCTCGTCTTACAAACATAAAACAAAATAATTTGGCAGTAGGCGTCACTTGCAGGGGCGTGGGACGCAGATGGACTCTTCTTATGTCACTTTGTAAAGAAGCACAACGTAACACACAAGAGCGGTTTAAGGCCAAAACCTGACACACGCCTTTAGGTGTGGGAACCGTACAATAAGCGAAATAATGGACAGTCTGTTAAATTATTAGAAAATAATGCACACCCGACATTTTTATAATAATTCAATGGACTGTCGTCAATTATTCTGTATATTATATTATATCATATCATGTTATATCATATTATATTATATCATATTATATTATATTATATCATATATCATATCATGTTATATCATATTATATTATATCATGTTATATCATATTATATTATATTATATCATATATTATATTATATCATATTATATTATATCATATATATCATATTATATTATATTATATCATGTTATATCATATATTATATTATATCATATATTATATTATATTATATTATATCATATTATATTATATTATATCATGTTATATCATATTATATTATATTATATCATATATTATATTATATTATATCATATTATATTATATCATGTTATATTATATTATATCATGTTATATCATATTATATTATATTATATTATATCATGTTATATCATATTATATTATATTATATCATGTTATATTATATTATATTATATCATGTTATATCATATTATATTATATTATATTATATTATATTATATCATGTTATATTATATTATATTATATTATATCATGTTATATCATATTATATTATATTATATTATATTATATTATATCATGTTATATTATATTATATTATATTATATCATGTTATATCATATTATATTATATTATATTATATCATGTTATATCATATTATATTATATTATATCATGTTATATCATATTATATTATATTATATTATATCATGTTATATCATATTATATTATATTATATTATATTATATCATGTTATATTATATTATATTATATCATGTTATATTATATTATATTATATTATATTATATCATGTTATATCATATTATATTATATTATATCATGTTATATCATATATTATATTATATTATATTATATCATGTTATATCATATTATATTATATTATATCATGTTATATCATATTATATTATATTATATTATATCATGTTATATCATATTATATTATATTATATCATGTTATATCATATTATATTATATTATATCATGTTATATCATATTATATTATATTATATCATGTTATATCATGTTATATCATATCATATTATATTATATTATGGTGTTGTGACTGGTTGCCATACATTTTTCCTTCATAAGCTTGTTGTAAATATCCTGCCCTGGGCTGTAACTGTGAGATTCCCATGTGTCTGTGCGGGGACTCGGAACAGCTCTTTCCTTCTGTGTCACATGACACGCTTACCGCCGTTTAGAAAATCCTGTGCAACAGCGCCACCGTGTGGCCGAGACGAGTCAGGACACAATAATGCGAGTGCAGTTCACTCAGTTCACTCAGGCTGGCAGTAAAGCCAATAAATTCACAAATATGAGGCAGTATCAAATATATTTTTTAACAACTGTGAGATTAATCAAAAAATAACAATAGAGTAACAAGTTGAAAAGCTGTGCAACCATTAAAGAGACCGTTTTTTAAACTTGTAATTAATACGTATTTTAAAATTATAAAATAAGATTTTAAAGTTTACATTTATTTATTTAAAGTTATGTTTAGAATTTCGTTTGTTTTAGTTATTTTTAACTAATTCGTTTTAATCGTTCGTAAATATTTTCGTTGCTGTTTACCTTTTCTGAGGTTACACTTTATATATGGGTCAAATATTCATAATGTGTCATATATTATATATTTAAAGCTTATTGAGCTAAACATACATGAGGAACCCTGACACGAGGAATGACATGTGCTTTTAATTTATAAAATCCCGCGTTTCACTTTTATTTTAAAAAGATGATCTGCTTCCGCTATTTCAAGAGCGCTCATCCGGTCAGAGCTGACGTCACATCCGCCGATCTTGTTATGGTGCGGGTCGCCCAGTGTGGAAACACCTACTACCTGTCCGGAGACTGTCTGTGTTTAAACCTGAGCTAAACCCCAAATTAAGCCGTTTCCTGGGCCGGGGATGGAGATCTCCACGGAGGCGGAAGATGGAGAGCGCAGGTAAACAAACGCCTCCTGAGTTTGACAGCCGCAGACAGCGCGCGCGTAACGACTCATTTCAGCGCATCATACTCTTATAGATATGTGTGTATTTAACTGATACATGTGAAATAACCATCTGGTGTGCGCAGAAACGATCGATTGCAGCTTTCATGTCGAGCTAGCCGGCTAGTGGAACTGTTATGGCGTAGACTTCACTTATGAATATTAATCGCGTCACATGACGGTTGCTATCCTCTGATTGGCTGAACGGTGGACATTAGTAAGTGGCGGCAGTCGGTTCTGCAGAATCGACCAATAGCAGAGCTGGCGCTCCCGGAAGGGTCGCGTGTGAAGTAATGAATATTAATGAGGCAGACCCAGCAGTCTCGTGACACGCGACGCGAAATTTCATTTTAAACTGCTATTTTTGCAAGTTTATTTCACCGACGCCCCTCCAAACGCACACACATAAAATGACATAACATAAACTATGACTCATAACGCAGTGTAATGACCTGATGAAACCTTTCAATAATTTAAAAAAGACTGCTTACTTAAAGGTGCAGTGTGTAGTATTTATGGGGATCTATTTACAGAAATGCAATATAATACACATAATTATGTTTTCAGTGGTGTATAAAGACCTTACATAATGAATCGATATGTTTTTATTACCTTAGAATGAGCACACACACCACGGGTCCCCTTACAGTGAAGTCGCCATTTTGCACCGTCATGTTTCTATAGTAGCCCTAAACAGACAAACTTCTCTACCGAGCGCTAGTCACTCTCTGCTGTCTCAGACGACATTTTTGTCCTGTGTCGGCCACCGTAGCTTCTCTGTGCTTCGAAAGGGAGGGGTGGACGGTTGCAATTCACAACCTCACCACTAGATGTCGCTAAAATTTACACACTGCACCTTTACTTGAATGTTTATTGCAATTAAATAAATATATTCTCGTTTATATTATATTTAAGTACATCTTTATTATAAAATATGGTTAAAGTACACTGTTGAATGTGCTTACAAGTATTTATAGTAAACTATTTAATTTATAGTAAAAATCAAGACACGCCTTTGTGTTGATGTGTAACTTTTTGTCGCTTATTGAACACAAAGGCATGTCTTGATGGCTTGATTTGGCGGGGCTTTTATTCGCCGCAGACGAGCGCTTCCGCTTCTTCCGCTCATGCGTATGTGGGGAAACGCAGCGCTGTTTATCATATCACACACATTTGAGTGTGTTAAAGTGCCGTTATAATGCTGCTCTCTGCGTTCGCTCGCTTATATTAAAGTGTCTTTAATGTTTCCATGGTTTCTACAAAATAAAACCGGAGGGGAACGCGGGTATGATGTCACTGACAGGCGACACATGGTCCGTGTCCTGGATAAAATTGCTTATTTCTCTGGATTTAAACATTCTAGGAAACATTTGGGATACACTAGTCAACAAAATATACAACACTGTTCTAGTGGGTTTTGGATATTTGAATCCTAAAATCTTACATATTTTGCCTTTAATGCCATTTCTATTTTAACTTCGATGTCATGTATTTAAATATATTTGTAATTACACATTTATAACGATAACGTTGCGCTTTAGTACATTTAAAATATATGTAATATCAAATAGCACACTAGTTAAAATAAGTTCCCTAGTTCCCTCGTTTCATTTTGACCCGAAACTCATTTTTATTTTTTAAATATTGAGTGTTCATCGTGAGTATCCCACCCACTAACAGGACCCTAGGACTTTTGTCTGACTTTATCCAACATTTTTTTTTTTTTTTACTGGATTCGAGGAGTTTTGTGGTTGAAATTTAAAATATTTGACCCCATTTAGGAACTAATGGAATGCGAGGAATGCTTCAGTACACATAGAAAAACCTGCTCAAAATTCAAACTAAAAATGCTAAAACTTGACCAAAAACTGATTTTATGATGTCTCCATGTGTATCTGAATGCATTCTGAAGAGAAACTGACTTCAGGACCCAGCGGAACGGCTCGTCCGCTCCATATAGAGCTATAAGGCCATCAAGACTCATGAAATATCATCTTATTTTTCAGATAACAGATTTTTTACAGATTATTTTTAAGAGGTCGGCAAAGACACCCAATGTGAGATATTTTGAGCTGAATTAAAAGGGTTATGCATGAATTTAAGTTGAATGTGAAGAATGTGCTTAAATTATTTTCGTTATTATTTATTGATAAAATCTAGTAATTTAAAGGTAAATAAAATTAAAAAAAATTGAAAAAAATTGAAAAAATATCAAAATGAAATAAGCTTTCTGGACAAAAAAAATCAAGTATAATTTTAGCACTACGGGTCATTTTGACCTGCGGGGATTAGTTAAACATAATTTTTAATATTTGAAGTGCACTACAGGTGCACATTCAATACAGTGTTTTTCAGAAGAGAGTGTTTCATATCTTTCAGATGGGAGCTCTGGAAACTTCTGTCTAATCTGAAGACGACGGTTGAAGGGCTGCTGTCGACCAACAACCCCAACGTGTGGTCCCGCTATGGGGGTCTTCAGCGCCTGCATAAGGACATGAACAACATCCTGGGCCATGGCCTCAAACAAGAGCAGGTGCGCAAAAACAAGACGAACAAGTACTCATGAAAGTACCCAGAATGTCCTGCGTGAACACCAGGAATACACCGATCAGCCATAACATTGAATAACATGAATTCCTAATATTGTGTTGGTCCCCCTTTTGCTGCCAAAACAGCCCTGACCCGTCGAGGCATGGACTCCACTAGACCCCTGAAGGTGCCTTGGCCGCCCATGACCCTGTCACCGGTTCTCCACTGTTCCTTCCTTGGAGCACTTTTGATAGATCCTGACCACTGCAGACCGGGAACACCCCACAAGAGCTGCAGTTTTGGAGATGCTCTGACCCAGTCGTCTAGCCATCACAATTTGGCCCTTGTCAAACTCGCTCAAATCCTTACACTTGCCCATTTTTCCTGCTTCTAACACATCAACTTTGAGGACAAAATGTTCACTTGCTGCCTAATATATCCCACCCACTAACAGGAGCCGTGATGAAGAGATAATCAGTGCTATTCACGTCACCTGTCATAATGTTATGCCTGATCGGTGTACGCCCCAAACTCCCAGCCTCTGTGGCTGATCAAATGTTTTGTTTTGTTGTTGATTGGATGGTTGTGGTTTGCTATTGGTGGATCTCATGTGAGTGACAGGTTGCCCTGCCCTCATCATTTTCTACCGTATGAATCATTACACTGTGGTACGAGATCTAACGTGGTTGTTGTGTTTTGCAGATCTACTATAAACAGAAGGACTACTGGCGTTTCGTGTGGTGCGTGCGGTATCTCTGCCCTCATCTGGCCCGTCATGTAGAGCAGGTATCTGTCCGTCCATGTGATAGAGCGCATGCGTTGACCTGTCCAGTGACCCGTGACTCTCTCTCTGTGCAGTTCAGTCAGCTAGAGCCGGTGCTGAGCAGTGGCGTTCAGTGCTTCGGCGAGGGCTATAAAGCCGAGCGCTGGCTTCTGCACAGTCTCCAGGGCCACATCTTATCTGCCCAGCTCAAACCACTGCTGCAGCACAGGGCAAACACACAGAAGTACTACAATGGTACCTCAGCATCAACACACATTAGGCACCGTCATGACTTGTGCACACATGCTTTGGTTCTGATGGCTTGTCTCCTCCTGTAGATGGGGCCTTCCTGTTGAGTGAAGCGCACGTGTCCGCCATGTTCCAGTGTCTGGAGGCGGTGGAGCAGAATAACCCTCGGCTGCTGGCTCTCATAGACACCGTCAAGGTCAGACATTTTACACACTTCTTACATTCCTGTGATCCAAGGCATGTGGCATTTATTGATCACAGTTTCCTAGCATGGAAACTCGTGTCTGAGTCGCAAATCAATACTGACTCAACTTGAAACTTGAAGAAAAATTGTCATTGTAAGATGTCGGCTATAATACAGCAACGATTTAGAGTTCAGGACAGCGTTTTTGTGCTCTGGCAATGTAACCTATAACTTTGCTTGAGCAAACTAACAATGGTTTTGAATATCATCCACTAGTAGGAATGAATTTGTTTGGATTTATGGAGGCCAAAGTCCACAGAGAGCTTTTGTAATAAGCTAATAGTATGAGTTCTTCAGAACACAGTTCCCTTCATCAAGCTGTGCCATGAAATGTGTGTTTGTAGGATGAACAACAGTCAGTGTTTGTGTGTGTTGTGTAGGTTTGTTCCAAATTCCACAGAGCTTTCATTTGATAAATCAATAAACCTCTTTCCTATCAGAGACGCTCGATGAGAGATCAGTGTCCAATAAGAAATCAAGTCGTTTTGAGAAGAAGAAACTCTTCAGACAGGAAGCTTTTGGTATACCAACGTGTGTTTATTGCATTTTGTTTCAAATCATATTTTGAATTTTATTTGTAGGGATGGGCATTTTCCCAAAATATTGTATTTGAATATTTGGGCTCATAAAAATCATTTTGAGAAAATGAGACTTTTTTTTTTTAATTTTTTTTTTTTTTTATTATTCATCAAGTTTTTGTCACCATTTCTGAACAAGCTTACGATTAGGCAAAGCTTACGTTATATCTTAAGGTTTTCTTTCAGTTTAAAACATTATAAGTGTAAACAAAAAATATAGGCCTAAAGAACAAAAGCATTATAAGAGTGGAAAAACACAGAGCAGAGCACGCCAGTTATCGTGCATATCGGAATATGGTTGTCGCGTTTCTATTGTTTCACATTTTCATGTTGAGAAAAACAGTATCATGTGGATGATCTTATTCTCGCCCCTGACAGACGCTGCAGACACACAGATAACGGTGTTAAGAGAAGTTTCTAACAGCACTTTGTGTTTTCTGTTCTTAAACTAAACCTGAAGGAAGCATGTGTCTCGAGATCATTTTGCTCTCATGCGTTATCTCGCTCTCACTCTGTGAACAGCTGCTCGCACCTGCACTCTTTCCTCATTCGCCTGGCGTTTGGATTTCATGTGATTTCTCATTGTGGTTATGATATTATGATAACTCAGTTTCATTAATTCATTTGATCAAAAGTAACTCCATTTTGTAATATCATTTTCAATTTTCACCTGAGTAATTCCAAACATCGCGAGGCAGACGACGACATTATGTGATCAAATACAATCAACGTAACCCGCTCCACAGCGCCACCCAGTGGATTTAGTTATAACTGAGTTTTAGAGGGATTCACTGCATTTACGACCAGCAAAGCAATGCAGTAAAATTCGAATAGTATTTTTATTTTTCGAATATTAATTACAGATTGAATATTCGACTATTCGTGCACACCCCTAATTATTTGGTATAATGCGACCACGCTGTGATTTGCGACTATTTAAAGATGGTTCTACACTCACCTAAAGGATTATTAGGAACACCATACTAATACTGTGTTTGACCCCCTTTCGCCTTCAGAACTGCCTTAATTCTACGTGGCATTGATTCAACAAGGTGCTGAAAGCATTCTTTAGAAATGTTGGCCCATATTGATAGGATAGCATCTTGCAGTTGATGGAGATTTGTGGGATGCACATCCAGGGCACGAAGCTCCCGTTCCACCACATCCCAAAGATGCTCTATTGGGTTGAGATCTGGTGACTGTGGGGGCCATTTTAGTACAGTGAACTCATTGTCATGTTCAAGAAACCAATTTGAAATGATTGGAGCTTTGTGACATGGTGCATTATCCTGCTGGAAGTAGCCATCAGAGGATGGGTACATGGTGGTCATAAAGGGATGGACATGGTCAGAAACAATGCTCAGGTAGGCCGTGGCATTTAAACGATGCCCAATTGGCACTAAGGGGCCTAAAGTGTGCCAAGAAAACATCCCCCACACCATTACACCACCACCACCAGCCTGCACAGTGGTAACAAGGCATGATGGATCCATGTTCTCATTCTGTTTACGCCAAATTCTGACTCTACCATCTGAATGTCTCAACAGAAATCCAGACTCATCAGACCAGGCAACATTTTTCCAGTCTTCAACTGTCCAATTTTGGTGAGCTCGTGCAAATTGTAGCCTCTTTTTCCTATTTGTAGTGGAGATGAGTGGTACCCGGTGGGGTCTTCTGCTGTTGTAGCCCATCCGCCTCAAGGTTGTGCGTGTTGTGGCTTCACAAATGCTTTGCTGCATACCTCGGTTGTAACGAGTGGTTATTTCAGTCAAAGTTGCTCTTCTATCAGCTTGAATCAGTCGGCCCATTCTCCTCTGACCTCTAGCATCAACAAGGCATTTTGGCCCACAGGACTGCCGCATACTGGATGTTTTTCCCTTTTCACACCATTCTTTGTAAACTCTAGAAATGGTTGTGCGTGTAAATCCCAGTAACTGAGCAGATTGTGAAATACTCAGACCGGCCCGTCTGGCACCAACAACCATGCCACGCTCAAAATTGCTTAAATCACCTTTCTTTCCCATTCTGACATTCAGTTTGGAGTTCAGGAGATTGTCTTGACCAGGACCACACCCCTAAATGCATTGAAGCAACTGCCATGTGATTGGTTGATTAGATAATTGCAGTAATGAGAAATTGAACAGGTGTTCCTAATAATCCTTTAGGTGAGTGTATATCTAAATGTTATAGACCTTATTGTGAGTGATTCAACCATTTATGTGCTTAATTTTTGTAAATTTTGCAATTTGCAGGACTTCTGCGATCATTTAGGGTACATTTACATGAAAAAAGTTTTTCCTTCGCTTTTTTGAAAAGTTTCGCATACAGACGACAACATTGTCAAAAAAACGCTGCATTGTTAATGTCAGGCCGGTAGGTGGCGATGTCACTTTGTAAAGAAACACAAAAAAAAGCACTTTTAAACTGTTTCTGAAAGTTTTTGTTTTCAGGCCCTGAAAACGCAGTTGTCGTGTAAATGGACGGCCAAAACGCATAATAAGTTTCCCGTTTTTAGTTGAAAGCAGTGTCGTGTAAACGGCTGATAAACCACGGCCCTTTAAAGGATTAGTTCACTTCAAAAACAGACTTTCACAGACTTCCATGGCAACCAAGGGTTGAAGGTCCAAATCAATGCAGTTTCAGAGGAAGGGCTTCAGAGGCTCTGCGTGATCCCAGACGAGGACCATCGGCCATTTTCAAAAAAATAAATAAAAATGAATATACTTTTTAACCTAAACTGCTCATCTTGCGCTACGTGCCAGTGATTGCGTAATCACGTCGGAAAGGTCACTCTAGACGTAGGCGGAAGTACCGCCCCCGTGTTTACAAAGCGCACATGCGAAGACTAATACAAACGGCCTTCAGCAAAAAAAGGTAGTTGAAGATGGAATGTTTTTTGCTAAAGGGCGTTTGTATTCATCCTCGCACGTTCGCTTGGGGCGGTACTACCGCCTACGTCTAGTGTGACCTTTCCGACGTGATTACGCAATCCATGGCACGTCGCAGAGCAGCGCAAGATGAGCAATTTAGGACCTTCAACCGTTGGTTGCCATTGAAGTCCATTATGTGGAGAAAAACCCTGGAATGTTTTCCTAAAAAAACTTAATTTCTTTTCGACTGAAGAAAGAAAGACATGAACATCTTGGATGAGATGGGGGTGAGTAAAATATCAGGAAATGTTCATTTTGAAGTGAACTAATCCTTTAAGCTCACGTTCATCTGAGAGCCACGCCACATATCAACAACAATGCATAGAATCCATTTTTCCTTTTTTGATAATCCATTTCACTAGGGTGTGCATCACAACATTGAAGAAAAGATCTGTCACTACTTCTGTTTCATCACGACTTTACAACATATTCACAACACTATACTGAGAGTTTCTGTAAACCAAGATCGATTGTGCTGCAACCGATTAAACATGGTTTGAAGTTCATTTTGTTCCCAAAAGTGTCAGTTCGACAAAACTCTGTTGCATCCTCAGTGTTGGAGGGGCGCTGTGTGACCCACATGCTGCTACGAAACAAACGGTCTGTGCGATGAACACATTTGCTGCAGTAGCATGTGTGCGGTACAGTTTTCCATGCGTGTAGAAAAAATTCGATTCTTTTACAATAAGCTATTCAATGCGTTATTCAAATAATTTATTACATTTTCGGTATTTAAAAAAAAAGAAGAAAAAAGTCAAGTAATAATTAACCTTTCTAGGCTGTTGGGGTCTGGGCTTAGTGAAAAAAAGCGCCCCTTCATCTAAATGGCATGAGACTTGAAATGACTTTTCCTGTACTTGCCATCATACTTCAGAACAATAAAAGTACTAAAGTTTGCTGTAATAATAATAATTATGGCAAATGAGCTAATGAGTGGTCCTCTGCAGCCATCTACTGGTTATAATGGTCATTTCATGCCATTTTCATTTTAAAAGTGCTTGTTTACCAACAGGTGGCAGAAACCGTCCACTATGTGTGGCATATTGCTTGAGTTTAATGTTGTTGTTCAGGTTGACTTGTAAATTGACAATGTTAAGCAATAAGTGTTACGTTCCTGCAGTTTGCCATTTTGGACAAATAAAGATGTTTTTTGTTATTATTTTAAGTTATCTTGTTACGGGTTGGATCTTGCGTGCCCTGTATGAGACATTATCAGTCCTTTTGCCAGTCACCTGTCTAAGCGATGAACTGTGCTACTTTTGGTTGTTTTATGAGATGTAATGTACGTTTTATACTTTTGCTACAATTGTGCTGACCTGTGCTACAAAACGTTTAACCTCTGTAGCACCAGTGCTATGTGCAAAAAAAGTTAACGTACAGCCCTGAATATCTACTCCATATTATTCCAATTTATGTTAGTTAAACTGTCAATATGTTTATAGCTAGCTCTAACATCCAGTTGTTCATAGGGGTCTTGGTTGGTCTGGTTAGCATAGCCCTTTTGGCCCCTGCAGTAGATACCATAACTACACCGTCTTTCTTCATTGTCAGCCAGTCAAATTGAATTTATTCATTTCTACGTTCATACATGTCAATATGTCTCTTGTGTTTTTTAAGCTTTCCCATTTGAAGGAGTCCCCTCCGTTGTGTTTGCTGAAGAGTCAGAGTTTGTGTTTGCTGCCCGGGGTCGCAGGAAGCTGGAGGTCAGCGGACGGCTCTCAGTCCTGCAGGCTCAGCACCTCCCAGAGCTGCCTGACAGAGATTCCCAGCACCCCCCACTCCAAGAGCAGCTCAGGTCAGCAGATTTCACAGCCAGAACAACAGGCCGCTCTGTGGCTCCATTACCACACTAAATGCTTGCCTTGTTCGCACTCAAAATGTCCCGGACAGAAAACAGTATGTTGATTGGCGAGAGAACTGGGGATGGAAGGTGGGCTGTTAGCAGTGCTTGCGGTGAAGAAATGTGTTGCTCATAAATCACAGTGCGCCTCTTTGTTTGTCTTTAAGATGTTGCTCCGTCCAGCAGTACTCAGGGCGCTCCATGGGTGTGTGGCACAGGACATCAGGACGCAGGGATCCCCCACATCTCCTTCACTGAACCTGCCTCGCCCGCTCCGCCTGAGGTCCAGGAGTGTGTGGAAGCGGATCTGGATGACGGCCCGGAATATCTGGCTATTGGTAATCTGGGGAAGCACAAGTGCCGTGACTCGTCCAGCTCCACTCAGAGCAGCGAAAACATGGGGACTCCGGGCAACGCCCACACTCCATTGGCTCCGCCCCCACCACGCCGCTGCTCTTTCTCAGAGGCTCCGAGAACTACAGGGCGGAGTTCGAGGGGGCACATCCGCTCTCTGTCCGACACGGGCGTCACACAGAAACTGAAAAATGGTGCGTACAAAGGTTAAATTAATTGGGTTCTCGAGGACACAGGCCTTGTGCAAAACTACTAACAAAACAACATTTATTAGTGTAAAGTCCGTTCACACCAAGAACAACTATGGCAATAAATATAACGTTTTAATAATCATTCAAATTCTATGAGAATAGCGAGGTCTACACCGCAACTATAATGATACAAAGTAGGGCTGCACAATTTGGGGAAAATATCGAATTGCGATTAAAATAAATGTAAAAAAATGTACAAATGAAAAGTGTGTGTGTATATATAAATGTATATAACATTTTACGCTTATATGCAGGGTTTCCGCGGGGTCTTAAAATGTCTTAAAAAGTCTAAACTTTCAAAATCTAAATTTTAGGCCTTAAAAAGTCTTAAATTCACTGAAGTATTGAGTTCTAGGTCTTAAATAATTTTAAACAGGTCTTAAACTTCCTACGTCCATGTAACGCTCATTGAAATGCTCCCGCAGCGCTTTAGTGTGTGTGTGTGTGTGTTCTGGGGTGTTGTAGTTCTTTCTTTCGCTAGTCCAACTATAATTCGCTGTATTACAACTACAAATGAGACCAACATGCATCTTATATTGCAGCCAGTCAGCTTTCGTGTTTTTCTTTCGGATTAGACGCATAAAACAGATTTTATTCTTCAGCTAACAGTTCTCCAGTTCTTCCAGTTCTGCGAAGGGGAATCTTTCTCACATAAGCGCGCAGGACCGGGCGAAGCGATTGCGCACTAGAAAAGAGTTAATAAAAGCGCTGTAAACCACGAACTCAGTTCGGTACTGACACACGGACCGATGTCAGACTGGCTGCGGATTCTGTGCGCGCGTTTGCCGCCTGTCAGCGCTCCTGCGAGTATAGCGAATGTGTGTTATTTCTAGGCTTATTGCCCTTGAATGATCAAATACACACATTATTATGCATCTGCACATATTGGCGGTTATGTCGTGTGTAAAAACGTTTGGGACGCGTGTCAGTATTGGATCTGCGCATTACTGTAGGTCTTAAAGTGAAAGCGACCTAATATAGCCTATACCCGCTCCTGTCTGTGTGTTAATGTGAAACAAACAGCAACAACAGGGGAAAACCACACTTAAACTTAAAGCACTGTTTGATCTGTGTCTTTATGTTGTATTATTTGTCCTATTGTCATTTGTTTATAGGTTCTAATTTTATTACTGACCGTTTACTTGATTACTTGAGAACTTTTGACTTATATCAAGCACATGCTTATTGCTGTGGTTTACTACTTGGTCATATTTCCCACCCTAAGCGATCATGCTATTAAAGCTAGATACCACTGGACCAGCCTTTATTTGTAATGCCAAACAAGATTCATGCCTTTTGTTTGTTTTATTAATAATATGGCAAATGTGGCATCCTAATTATGAAAAAAAAAGAAATGCATTTTTCATTTGAGAAAAACTACCATCATGTCATAAACACACAGAAACTCAAAGGTGATGGTATTCACGTCAACCCGGTTTACGGTTTAACTTGACAAATATATTACTGTCTCAGTGTAATAATAATACTAACACTAATATAATAATAATAAATTATCATTATTATTTTAAGTAGTAAATTAAACATTTTTATGTTTTGTAAAGTTTTAATTTTAACAGTACTTTGTTTGACAAAAAAGTTTGTTTAATTAAATTAAAAGATAAATTAATGTTTTATGTCTTCATTTGATTACCAGAAAATACACAACACAGAATTTGTGGGAAATCTTTTCATAGAAATGAAAAGTTTTTATCAATTCAATTAGTTAAGTAGCTAGTAGCCTACTATTTACTGGTAAATATTACAGTAATCAAACATCACAGACAATGGCAGACAGAGACCACGGCAGCTCTGGCATAACGTCAATAACACTTCTATAAATGACTTACAGTTTCTGCACAGTTATTGAGGGAAACATCCCTAAAGTACCGAAAAAAGGTACCGTTGGGTGATATAGGTCTTAAATTTGACCTGGTAAAACCTGCAGAAACCCTGTATATATTAATATGACTAATAATAATAATTATGACTATTATTATTGCTAAATAAAAATATTTAACTAAATAAGAAATATTACAATTACAATAACATTTTCATTATTAAAAAAAAAAGAATAAATATAACAATATTATAATAATAATAATAATAATAATAATAATAATTATATTTTACAGAAAACTGCAGGGTTACCTGTTAAGATGTGGGCAGCCTATGACTAAAATCATTAGAAAGGTCTGAGTATTTATTTAAAAAGTATTATATTATTATAAAAATCTGTGCTTTTTACCTGTGATATCAATTTCTTAATTTTTGTCAGGCGGTATGCTAAATCAAGCAAAACGTTTATTTAGAGAGAAGTATTGTTTTTTCCTATTTTTTTCTTTTTAACCCCAAAATAGGATGGAGTGAGCAGTGCTGGGCACTAAACACACTCATGTTTCATTCACACTGGAGGCCAGAGGGCGCCCTCGAGCAGAAACGCCTCACGCCTCAGAGAGAAGTCATATAATGACGTTTACAGGAAATCCCTAATGTGAAGCTCGCGCTGTAGCTGAATAAAAAGAAGAAACGCTTTGATTAAACATGAAGACAATAAACACACGACTCCGCCAATATATGGTGTGTTTGAGTTCTTCAGACCTTCTCGGGTCTTTTCATAATAATAAAGTATATTATAATGCAGTGCTAATCGACAGACTTCATCAATACTATAAAATAATGAATCGTCTGTGATCAGAAGCCACATCAGCTCACAAACACTCGACTGACGATATGAAGTGAGTGGTACATGGTATTAACGTGTCTTTTTGTTGTCTTTTCAAACTCACGTTATAAGCGACTCAAACTATTACAGATGGAGCAGCGTTTACTCCTGATCACAGAACCGCTCTTCACACACACGCTGTGCTTATATTTATTTCATTAAAATCACAGCCTTTACGCTTTCATAATCACACGTAAGCCAAATCGCGATTGCGGTTCGATTTCGATTCATCGTGCAGCCCTATGTCAGCTGGTGTGCGGTAAAAACTTTGACAGCCAATCAGAATCCACCTGTACCTTAAACAGCTTGAACATTTAAAGTGATAGAAAAGATAAAGATAGCGTGCGCTTATAATAAACAAAGCGGTATCGTCCATTTGTGTGGACACTAATATAGTCATCGTTATAGTTATCCATATAATTGAAGTTTTTCAAATTGTTGTTTAATGCTTGAGCGAGACAACAGTTCTTAAACGCGTTAAAAAATGTCTTCTCCCAAGTAGCGTTTGGAAGGTTCATTCAGATCATTAATTTCAGTTAATTAGTAAATACTAGTTTGTTTCATTACACAAGTTACTTTGCTTTACATTTAATGTCTTATTTAGTTGAATTCTAGCAAGTTGTATGAAATGGGTTGTGAACAGCGTTACTCACTTTAGATGCTCTGTTAAATGACGATTAGCTTGATTTAAACGTCAAAATGGCTTCCCCAACACTGCACGCAAATACAAAAGTAAATATAAACGCACAAATTGCGTCAGTTTTGAATGGATCCCCGAACTGTTGTATCTCTTGTGCTGTTTCGTCTTGCTGTGGATGAGGGTGAAATGAGCTCTGCTTCAACTCTCTTCTCTTCTTCTCTCTCTTCTCTTCTTCTCTGTATGTAAAGGAGGGGGTCACAGGAAAATCACCATTATTATCGAGGACCCTGTCGCAGGTTCGCAGTGCCGTGGTGCTGCATCTTGTCCACCCCTCCATTTCTGCCACCCTTGCATGACGCACTTTCGCCGCTTCTTATTTTGATTCTCTTTGTTTTCAGCCGCCAGCATCGTTTTTAAGCTGTGACACAACATTGCTGTCCTGTGCCATTCCCTTTCAGTCTTATTTCTGTGCAGTGAAATTTTATACAATTGTGCCTGCCCAGTTTTGAATATTTAATTGTCTTTGCATTTTTTGGGCTATTCTGTTATAAATTAGAATCAAAAATCAATCAAGCTTGTAGATCTACATTATCATTGGTGTTTGTCATCATGGATCAGATCCTGCCACCAGGAAGAAGCATGTGTTGGCTTCCTTATCCTGTATCACCTATTTGTTAATAATTGGTGTCATGTTCTTCTGTGTTTCCCAGAATCTGTTGCGGCTACACCTTGTCCGAAGAGCTGTGGTCCTTTCTCGCCCCAGAGCAGCGACAGCAGCTCCCACAGTTCACTTTATATGGAGTCTAGTGAGTGAACGCATCTTTCATGCGTCTCTATCTGTTCAAAAATACATGACAAATGCAGTTTGTGCTTAGTTACCTGAATACACCACTACAATTCATTTTGATATAGTTTGGGAGCAAAAAGTAAAAATGTCAGGGTGGTACAACTGTCCTAAAATCTAGGATCAAATTTAAAATTATATATTTTATTATTATTATTATTATTATTATTAATATTTAAAAACTTTTATCCATCTAATCAAAATCATGCGGTACAATCCAACATGCTTAAAAATATCTGATAATTTGACCTTTTTATGGCAAGATTAGTTCAGGTTGTAAAACGTCATGTGGTACAACTGTCCTGATATCATAATGAAGATTTGTTTAAAAAAAAAAAAAGTTTAATCACAACTGCTTTTCTGCTTATTAATATTTAAAAACTTTTGTCCATCTAAGCAAAGTCATGTGGTGTTACCAAAAAAAGTCATGTGATTCAACCAAAATGCTGAAACATGCAGAAAAACATTCTTAAAATATCAGATAATTTGACCTTTTAGCCTTGGTTGTAAAATGTCATGTGGTGACAAAACCAGAAAAGTACATTTTAAAAGCATTTTTGAAAATAATGTGTACACTCATTTGTATGGTTACACCACATGTAATTTTCAGTCATTAAACTGAAACTTTTCTTGAAAAATAGTTTAAGATTTTCTAAACTATATGAAACCAAAGAGTACATTTTATCATGGCTTTTTATTGCCTTTTTTCCCCTATTACATATTTTAGTAATCATAAATTAGGTATCATTTGAAAGCTTTAACACTTGAAATTTGACACTGTGTTATCATGGATACGGTTCTTCAATACTATTGAGTGGGCTACATTTTTAGGATATCAACTTTAAATTTGGATCACAACTTATTTAGACATATGGCTTTGATTTTATGAGTCTTAATTCATTTGTAAAATACATATTTTGGATAAAACAAATGTTTAGTTCAGTACATTTTAAGTCTTTATTCCAAAGCATTCATAAACTACAATCATTTAAGCTCAGATCTATGCTCAAAAAGGGGTAATGGTTACAGGTTAAACTAGATTAAACTAGGACAGTGTTATATCATTTAAAAAAAAAAAAGCTTAACATGCCTTGATGCGCTCTTGCAGACGGCAGCCAGTACAACAGCGTCCCTGACGGATCGTTCCGCAGACCGTCCGAGGGTCAGAGTCTCATCAGCTACCTCTCCGAGCAGGACTTCGGCAGCTGTGCTGATCTGGAAAAGGCGAGCACAACTCCTCACTGCGGTCAGCATTTCTCTTTCTTATCTTGTGTCTGTTTTTCACAACTCGCATTCATGTCCCCTCACTGCAGGAAAACGCCCACTTCAGCATCTCTGAGTCCCTGATAGCAGCCATCGAGCTGATGAAGTGTAACATGCGCAGGCGGACGGAGGAGGCTGAGGAAGAGGGCGACAGTGACTCGGAAATCCAGCAGCTCAAGCAGAAGATCCGCCTGCGCAGACTGCAGATACGGCGGACACGGCTGAAGCCACCGGCCTCCTCTAATAACCGTAAGATGAGCTGTTTAAGGCCATTATATACTCATGGCGAAGCTCTTTTTCATTCTTTCGCTCAGGGTTAAGATGAAGTTAGAAATGCCTTTGCAGCGATAAACTGTTAGTGAACATCCCAACACCGTCACAGTGCTGAGAGCCACGTTTGATGAGTATGTAAATATGTGCTGCGTGCTTTACTCTCAATAACACAATAAACACACAACAGAAATAACAGTGGTGAGAAAACAGCAGTTCAGAAAGCATCTGATCATAGTGATGTGGATATGTTTGCACAAGCTCTGCAATTCATACACTATATAGTGTCTCTTCATGTTTTTACTCGCGTAAAACGATCTGAAGAAATGAACCAGAGAAGATTTACATGTCAAAGAAGGTGGAGCCTCAGAGCCACGCCCACCTATTACATCATCACCACGGACCAATGGTAGTTCGAAGGCGTTTACCAGCCAGAGAGAAATTTTCCCAGAAAGTTCACTTTGGCAAGCTGTTTCGAACTCTCGAGATGAACTCCAAACAAAAAGTCTATTTTGTCCTGATTTTATTCACACCAGTTCATTCTTCTATTTCAGGGCCCTTTAAGATCAATTAAATGTAAACAGGAAATATACAATAGGGCTATTCACACTTGGCTATCTTGCTTCATGTTTCACATTGCTCATACTTTATCCAAGGTTAACAATTAATCCTGGGTGTATATAAGCTGCCGTTTAACACTGTACACTTCTAAACCCTGGGTTAACGTCTTTATTTGCATATTTGATTGGACGAACGATGCATGCCAACCCTCTACGCACACCTTGGCAATAGAATTGCCATTGGCTAGTAAATGTTTTTGTGTACTCGCCAGACTGATATACTATTTTATTTATATTAGTGCTGTCAAATTGATTAATCGCGATTAACTGCATCCAAAATAAAAGTATACACGCATATATTATGTAAAGAAAAACCTGTGTATAATTATTATGTGTATATAAATATGCACACATGCATGTATATATTTAAGAAATGTTTTTTATATTTATATATAAAATATTTATGTATAATATAAATTATATGAATATGTATACACAGTATATACATGCAAATATTTCTTAAATATATACATGTGTGTGTATTCAAATATACATCTATATCGAGATCTACATCTATTATATATCGAGATTAATCGTTTGACAGTCCTAAAATATATATATATATACACACATGCACTAAGGATTGATGAGCTGCTGGGTTCATGAATATTAATCACTGTGTTCGCTCGAACTGATTTGCTGAAATCAAAACAGGGACGGTAATAGATGAGCGCCAGCCAATGAGATTGCCGTTTGCGCATTAGTCCCGCCCACTACCGGAGAAACCGCACATCTTCTGCTTGTTCTTAAAAGCTGAATCATTCCAAATGAACTCCGTTGTTTTGACAGGAAAATACAACAGAGAATATGGTTTACATGTAGCGCCTCGATTCTGCGTGGTGTTTAAGACGCTCTCTCTTTGCGTGTGTGTGTGTGTAAGAAACACAGCGCTCTCAGCAAAGCGACGTCGAGTTGTGCGCCTTCACACTAGAGTTTACGGTACATCAGATACAGGTACGCTGTGCATCTGTTGAGCTGAACTCAAATAGACAGTGAGTGTTCAGCGAGTGAAAATATATCTATGCTAAACTTATTCTTAGCCTCTAACATACACACACACACACACACACACACACACTGGCGAGTAAAATCTAAGCATTTATTAGCCAATGGCTAATGATAGACATTATTTAGTCGCCCAGAGTGAAGATTTACTCGCATTCTAGAAGGTTGCATGCAATGTTTTCATAAATGCACCAGTATTTCGCATCCTCATATTTGCTGACTGTACTATCAGGTTTATCTTGAATGGACTTTTTGGACTATAAATGTAAGAATTAAACTGTCTGTTGTTTTCTGTCACAATTTGACATTTTTCCCCTCAAACGCTGAAACTACTGGGTTTCATAACCCCGGGTAAAAAGCGCTGCTATCCCCGTTTCAAAATTACAAGTGTGAAAACGCTCTTTTACCCGGGGTTAAGTGCATGGTTTAGACAGACAATAATAATCCAGGGTTAAGAGCAGAGTTTAGAATAACGATAATAACCCGGGGTTAAGCGCAGGGTTTAGACAGACGATAATAACCCGGGGTTAAGAGCAGAGTTTAGAACGACGATAATAACCTGGGGTTAAGAGCAGAGTTTAGAATAACGATAATAACCCGGGGTTAAGAGCAGAGTTTAGAACGACGATAATAACCTGGGGTTAAGAGCAGAGTTTAGAATAACGATAATAACCCGGGGTTAAGAGCAGAGTTTAGAATAACGATAATAACCCGGGGTTAAGAGCAGAGTTTAGACAGATGATAATAACCCGGGGTTAAGAGCAGAGTTTAGAATAACGATAATAACACTGGGTTAAGAGCAGAGTTTAGAACGGCGATAATAACCCGGGGTTAAGAGCAGAGTTTAGAACGACGATAATAACCCAGGGTTAAGAGCAGAGTTTAGAATAACGATAATAACCCGGGGTTAAGAGCAGAGTTTAGAATAACGATAATAACCCGGGGTTAAGAGCAGAGTTTAGACAGATGATAATAACCCGGGGTTAAGAGCAGAGTTTAGAATAACGATAATAACCTGGGGTTAAGAGCAGAGTTTAGAACGACGATAATAACCCGGGGTTAAGCAGCCCTAATATATAGTTTTTCCCCACAGAGGTCCCATCTGTTGATAGTGGGGGCTCACGGAGGAGCTCCCAGGATTCCTTTCACCCCTCGGACTCGGGCTCGGATAGAGAAGTGGAGGACATTGAGCTCAGAGGTAGGAACTCTGGATCTCTCTGAATGTCATGCCTTCATTCCCGCTTGTGATCATATAATCATCCTCACCATTGCCTTCATTACCCATAATGCCATGTGATGAGAAGTGTGCCTCCAAAATTCATTACAATTTCTCACTAATTAAGCTAATTTTTAATCCCTAATCTGTAATTTGGAATCAAGTTTTTCTTAATTTGTTTTTTTATCAGGAAAGAGCAGAATAGTCATTGCAGGTGTCATTATGCAAACAATTGACAACAAAATTTACTTTAACTCTCATTCAAATACAAAAAGCCTCAAGAGTGTGTGCAGACGGTGTTTCAGGAGACACGAAGAGAAGAGACTTCTTTTTATATTATTAAAATATATTTTTTTTACATTTGTATAAATCTATTTTTACATTGGCTTTTGAAGAATGTGCAGTGTTTTCTGCACTGACGAGTCGTGACAGGACGTTTGTTAAGGCATGTGTTGAGCGGCTCAGTCTGTGGTTGTGTCTCTCAGATGGCAGTGAAGGTCAGTCCCTGCTGGCGGTGTCTCAGAGCGGCCTGTCCCTGTCACTCGCGTCCCTCTTCTCAGGTACCGAAGGGAAGTCTGCTTGATCAATGATAGGCTGTGGCGGTCAGATGCTTTAGTCTTCTGGAGGCTCTTTCTGCTGTTTCCTTGGCTTTGCTTGTTCATCACCTCATGCATGTCACATCAGCCTCTTGTTTGCCATGTCGCCGCTTGCTGTCTTTTATTTATGGCACTAACTCATAAACCTGCAACCTTTAGCACTGCCAGCTGCTGAATGATGAGATTATTATGCATTAATTAATTAATTATTAATCTGTATCTCAAAGCTTTTATTCATAGCCATCTCTGTCTTTATGGTTATTGGGATTTATATAATTTTATGTAATTTTATGACACAGGGCTTTTGGGAAATGAAAACTGATCAATCCTTTTGCATAGTTTTACCAGAACACGCACACTCACATATACACACACACACACTCACATACATTATATATATATATATATATATCTGGTCATATAATAAGAATATCATCAAAAAGTTGATTTATTTCACTAATTCCATTCAAAAAGTGAAACTTGTATATTATATTCATTCATTACACACAGACTGATATATTTCAAATGTTTATTTCTTTTCATTTTGATGATTATAACTGACAACTAAGGAAAATCCCAAATTCAGTATCTCAGAAAATTAGAATATTACTTAAGACCAATACAAAGAAAGGATTTTTAGAAATCTTGGCCAACTGAAAAGTATGAGCATGTACAGCACTCAACACTTAGTTGGGGCTCCTTTTGCCTGAATTACTGCAGCAATGCGGCGTGGCATGGAGTCGATCAGTCTGTGGCACTGCTCAGGTGTTATGAGAGCCCAGGTTGCTCTGATAGTGGCCTTCAGCTCTTCTGCATTGTTGGGTCTGGCATATCGCATCTTCCTCTTCACAATACCCCATAGATTTTCTATAGGGTTAAGGTCAGGCGAGTTTGCTGGCCAATTAAGAACAGGGATACCATGGTCCTTAAACCAGGTACTGGTTGCTTTGGCACTGTGTGCAGGTGCCAAGTCCTGTTGGAAAATGAAATCTGCATCTCCACAAAGTTGGTCAGCAGCAGGAAGCATGAAGTGCTCTAAAACTTCCTGGTATACGGCTGTGTTGACCTTGGACCTCAGAAAACACAGTGGACCAACACCAGCAGATGACATGGCACCCCAAACCATCACTGACTGTGGAAACTTTACACTGGACCTCAAGCAACGTGGATTGTGTGCCTCTCCTCTCTTCCTCCAGACTCTGGGACCCTGATTTCCAAAGGAAATGCAAAATTTACTTTCATCAGAGAACATAACTTTGGACCACTCAGCAGCAGTCCAGTCCTTTTTGTCTTTAGCCCAGGCGAGACGCTTCTGACGCTGTCTGTTGTTCAAGAGTGGCTTGACACAAGGAATGCGACAGCTGAAACCCATGTCTTGCATACGTCTGTGCGTAGTGGTTCTTGAAGCACTGACTCCAGCTGCAGTCCACTCTTTGTGAATCTCCCCCACATTTTTGAATGGGTTTTGTTTCACAGTCCTCTCCAGGGTGCGGTTATCCCTATTGCTTGTACACTTTTCAACCACATCTTTTCCTTCCCTTCCCCTCTCTATTAATGTGCTTGGACACAGAGCTCTGTGAACAGCCAGCCTCTTTTGCAATGACCTTTTGTGTCTTGCCCTCCTTGTGCAAGGTGTCAGTGGTCGTCTTTTGGACAACTCTCAAGTCAGCAGTCTTCCCCATGATTGTGTAGCCTACAGAACTAGACTGAGAGACCATTTAAAGGCCTTTGCAGGTGTTTTGAGTTAATTAGCTGATTAGAGTGTGGCACCAGGTGTCTTCAATATTGAACCTTTTCACAATATTCTAATTTTCTGAGATACTGAATTTGGGATTTTCCTTAGTTGTCAGTTATAATCATCAAAATTAAAAGAAATAAACATTTGAAATATATCAGTCTGTGTGTAATGAATGGATATAATATACAAGTTTCACTTTTTGAATAGAATTAGTGAAATAAATCAACTTTTTGATGATATTCTAATTATATGACCAGCACCTGTATACACAGACACAGACACAGACAGACACTCACATATATATATATATATACACACACACACACTCTCACACAGACACACACTCAAACAGACACTCACTCACTCACACGCACACTCTCTCACACACGCACACACACTCACACAGACACACAGTTTCACAGACACACACACTCTCAGAATGACACTCACACACTCAAACACTCTCACAGACACACTTACTCACTCACACAGACACTCACACACAGACACTCACACACACACACACGCACACAGATAGACACAGACATACACTCACACAGACACTCACTCACACAGACACTCACTCACACACACACACACACACTCACGTATATATACACACACACACACTCTTTCACACAGACACACACTCAAACAGACACTCACTCACACACACACTCTCACACACGCACACACACTCACACAGACACACACTTTCACAGACACACACTCTCACACTGACACTCACACACTCAAACACTCTCACAGACACACACTCACACAGACACACTTACTCACTCACACACACTCTCACACTCAAACACTCTCACACTCAAACACTCAAACACTCTGACACACTCACACAGACACTCACACTCTCACACAGACACACACACTCACACACTCAAACACTCTCACACAGACACACACAGGCATACACACACACACTCACTCACGTATATATATATATATATATATATATATATATATATATATATATATATATATATATATATATATATATATATATATATATATATATATATATATATTTATATATATTTATTTATTTATTTATTTGAAACATAACAATTATACTTATAATTGTTTATTGTTATTATATAAATAATTACACCATTTAATACATTTGTGTATATAAACATAGACATTTTATGTACTAATATTCAGAGTTTGTAGTTTTTGTCTGGCCCCTCATTTATTCTAAATCTATTAAAATTACATGTTGTACAATATTTATTCAAAGTTCTATATTTTAGGGACACTAAGCATAAATCAGCCATGCATGCATATCTTAATAATATAATAATATAAAAATTCAGAATTATGATGACTAATGTATTGGTCGGTGGTACTCATCTGTTCAGACTGGAGGAAGCACTGACCGTTTGTTGTCATTGTTCTCAGATGCAGACATCAAGCGCAGCGCGTCCAGCAGCAGATCCTTCCTCAGCTCAGACTCCATGTGAGCGCTTCTGAAACCTCCAGAGACTCCACTGTCATTGTGTTTTCTGATCTGTGATCTTCATGTGCTGATCTGCTGTGATGTCTCTCTGCACAGCTCTCCATCCATGCTGCAGTCCAACTCGGCCGAGTCCGTGGCCATGGGTCTGCTCCGGCAGTTTGAGGGCATGCAGCTGCCCGCCGCCTCGGAGCTCGACTGGCTGGTCCCAGAGCATGACGCCCCTCAAAAAGTACAGTACCTGTGTTTACATCCTTCGGCCTGAAACTGACTGAAAATACATCAACACGGTTTACAACTCTGGCATCAGATTCCTTGTGTGAAGTGTTTTCTGGACTAGTGGTCAGCTGAGAAGGGCTTTTTAACTCTTTCCCCTCCATTGACAGAATTTTCCGGCTTTCTGTGTTTTCCCTGTTATACGGCAGGGGGCGCTATTACACCGCTCCTGAAAGAGTACAGAATATCCCGATCAAATACACATTCAAGTGTTGATAAAACGGAATGCATGAAGCTAGAATAAAATGTTTATTTTGTTGATATATTGCATGTTCAGATATTCAACAAAATATTCTGGGGGCCATGAAAATTGTGGAAATGATCAAAACCGCTGGCGGGGAAAGAATTAATGGGCGATGCTGATAATATTGGCAAATAATGGTCTATTTATTCATTTATCATGCTATCGAGGCAAGACTATGGAAGCTCCGCCACAAAACAAAAAAAGAAAAAGTTAATTGCAATGACTTTTTTCTTGCTATTGCGAGTTTAAATATTGCAATTCGGGCTTTAGAAATTGCAATTCAAAGTTTATGCCACAATTCTGAGGAAAAAAAGTAATAATTGTGAGATACAATGTCTCAGTTCTGAGAAATTCACAAACTTTTTATCTACAGAATTGAGGTATAAACTCTGACAATTTTGACTTGAGTTTATATCATAATTCTGAGAAAAAAAGAGACATTGTGTCTCACAGTTCTGACTTTTTTCCTCAGAATTGTGAGATATAAAGTCCAAATTGTGATGTTTCAATTCGTAATAGCGAGATTAAGAGAGTCACAATGAACTTTTTAATAATTTTTTTTTATTCCATGGCGGAAACCAGCTTTCATCCCAGACACTACAGGCGAATACGGAAAAATATTAAAAACAAAAAGATATCACACACTTCCCCAATTGATTAATCACAGAACACAACTGTCAATTGTTATGTTGTAAGTTTTCTGAAGTGTTATATTTTAAATATGCAAATGATGCATCTAATTAAATATGCACTCATTTGCATAAATTTTTTGAGAAATGTATTTTCATATTTTCACCAATAAGCACAAACTATTGTATATTGTATTTATTATAGGCCATTTATCATATAAATTAACGCTCTCTACATTATGGAAACAGTGAAATTCCTAATAGTAATTCCAAGTTACATGAATGTTTCTCTATTTTGTATCGTCACACAGAGGTTGCATAAGTGCATTTGTTCAGCAAACACAATCACAAATACAGGCGAGATTCATGTTTGTATTTATTACGGTTCATCCCTGAAGGTTTGATGGCAGATTTAGTCACACAAACTCGTGAAGCAACACTGACTGAACGACACTTTCATTTAAGCAGAAAATCTCAGATGGAGATCGCTGAACTCCAGCTTACTTGTTTGTCTGTGTTTTCAGATCACCTGCGCTTCCTCCGCAGTGTAGAGAGAGAGTGTGTGCGCAGGGTTAAGATTAGGTAAAACACCGGGCAGAAAATGTATCCTTCTAATAAAACAGCTCTGAATGGTGGATTTAAACTCTTGAAATCTGGCAACCGTAAGCCTGAAAGCTCGTAGTAGAGGTGTGTTAAAAACAACCTGTAATGTTTTCAGTATTTGAATATTGGTCGTGTTATTTGTCAACTACATTTTAGTCAACGATATTGCATGGTGATGTAGTCACAGTTATCGTTTAATGGCGTTGGTCTGGTGTCGTCTCGTCTTAGTCATGGAGGAAAAAACGAACGTTTTTCATTATAGATTTAGTTAACGGAATTAACACTAGAGCAAACCCCTGATTTCCGGCTCCGTTCAGGAGAAAACAGCCTTTAAATATATGTATTGTAATTGAAATCTACAGATGCATATAGATGAAGTGTAATCAAATAAACACTGTGACTGATAGAAGACATGTTATGGAAGCAAGAGTCTTGATTCTAGTTGAAAATGTTTGCATTTCTGCCAATGTTAGCATGTTTTCTTCTGTTTTACAGCTTCTTCCAATGCCAGATTCTCTTCCTATTTCACCGGATGATGGCGAACACGCAGACATTTACAAACTACGCATCCGAGTGCGAGGGAACTTGGAGTGGGCTCCTCCTAGACCACAGATTATCTTCAACATCCACCCTCCTCCAAAGTGAGAGCGTCACCGTCAGTGTTGAGTTTCATTCCCTTTATCACATGATTCAGTGTCTGTTCTCTCTCTCCATTGATGCTGTTAGGAGGAAAGTGGTGGTAGCGAAGCAGAACTACCGCTGCGCTGGCTGCGGCATCCGCGTCGACCCAGGTACAAAACACACATGCACTGTAAAAATCGATCCAGGTACACGCATGTGGGTTTACCTGAGTGCCTTCTCTTTGTAATAGACTACATAAAGAGGCTGAGGTACTGCGAGTATCTGGGCCGCTACTTTTGCCAGTGCTGTCACGAGAACGCACAGGCCGTAGTGCCGGGGAAGATCCTTCGGAAGTGGGACTTCAGTAAAAGCTACGTCAGCAACTTTTCCCGGGACCTGCTGGCCAAGATCGCAGGAGACCCGCTCTTCAACCCCAACGACATCAACAGCGGCCTGTACAAGAAGGTCAAAGCCCTGGAGACAGTGCGCGTACGTCACGTCAGCATGATCCTATCTTCAATTACACTTTATTAGGCGTCCTTGTTACAGTGTGATTTTATAAATGTAATATTTCATGTTTGTATTTGTGCTGGTTCTATTCCAGGCATTAAGAGAACAGTTAAACCACATGAAGAATCTCCTAAAAACGTGCCGTTTGGCTAAAGAGTAAGTGTCTTCACTGCATTTTTTTAGTTTGAAACACCATGAAGAACTAGGGGTGTGCGATTTATATATCGTCTAGGATAATATCGTGATTGTTGTCCCTCACTTTCACAAACACACTAGAGAATGCACACATACACTACGTGATGTAGTCTAGTGGGTTAGAAATTATATAATGCCCCCATGTCTTCTATATTTATGTTATTTAATATAGTTAATCAGTATCACACGAACAGTGCCGTTTTATTCTCCAAATATCAGCATGATGACAAATGTGATATCGATTTTATACAACAGTTCAATAAGAAGTTAATATTAAGTGACTTACATTTTAGACACAATATAGTTTTTTGCTCCATTTCACCAATGAAAGTCATTCCAAATAAAGCCACAGGACTGTTGTGCATCTCTGAGCAACACACCGCAGTGTTTTATCAACGAATCGTTTGAATGAATGATTCAGTGACTCGCTCATTAAGAGAGTCAAATGCTTCGTTCCTGAATGAATCAGCCGTTTGAATGAATCGGTTGAATGAATAATTCAATGACTCGCTCATAAAGAGAGTCAAATGCTTCGTTCCTGAATGAATCAGCCGTTTGAATGAATTGGTTGAATGAATGATTCAATGACTCGCTCATTAAGAGAGTCAAATGCTTCGTTCCTGAATGAATCAGCCGTTTGAATGAATCGGTTGAATGAATAATTCAATGACTCGCTCATAAAGAGAGTCAAATGCTTCGTTCCTGAATGAATCAGCCGTTTGAATGAATCGGTTGAATGAATGATTCAATGACTCGCTAATAAAGAGTCAAATGCTTTGTTCCTGAATGAATCAGCCGTTTGAATGAATCGGTTGAATGAATGATTCAATGACTCTCTCATTAAGAGAGTCAAATGCTTAGTTCCTGAATGAATCAGCCGTTTGAATGAATCGGTTGAATGAATGATTCAATGACTCGCTCATTAAGAGAGTTAAATGCTTTGTTCCTGAATGAATCAGCCGTTTGAATGAATCGGTTGAATGAATGATTCAATGACTCGCTAATAAAGAGTCAAATGCTTTGTTCCTGAATGAATCAGCCGTTTGAATGAATCGGTTGAATGAATGATTCAATGACTCTCTCATTAAGAGAGTCAAATGCTTCGTTCCTGAATGAATCAGCCGTTTGAATGAATCGGTTGAATGAATAATTCAATGACTCGCTCATAAAGAGAGTCAAATGCTTCGTTCCTGAATGAATCAGCCGTTTGAATGAATCGGTTGAATGAATGATTCAATGACTCGCTAATAAAGAGTCAAATGCTTCGTTCCTGAATGAATCAGCCGTTTGAATGAATCGGTTGAATGAATAATTCAATGACTCGCTAATAAAGAGTCAAATGCTTCGTTCCTGAATGAATCAGCCGTTTGAATGAATCGGTTGAATGAATAATTCAATGACTCGCTCATTAAGAGAGTCAAATGCTTCGTTCCTGAATGAATCAGCCGTTTGAATGAATTGGTTGAATGAATAATTCAATGACTCGCTCATAAAGAGAGTCAAATGCTTTGTTCCTGAATGAATCAGCCGTTTGAATGAATCGGTTGAATGAATGATTCAATGACTCGCTCATTAAGAGAGTCAAATGCTTCGTTCCTGAATGAATCAGCCGTTTGAATGAATCGGTTGAATGAATAATTCAATGACTCGCTCATAAAGAGAGTCAAATGCTTTGTTCCTGAATGAATCAGCCGTTTGAATGAATCGGTTGAATGAATGATTCAATGACTCGCTAATAAAGAGTCAAATGCTTTGTTCCTGAATGAATCAGCCGTTTGAATGAATCGGTTGAATGAATGATTCAATGACTCGCTCATTAAGAGAGTCAAATGCTTTGTTCCTGAATGAATCAGCCGTTTGAATGAATCGGTTGAATGAATTATTTAATGACTCGCTCATTAAGAGAGTCAAATGCTTCGTTCCTGAATGAATCGGTTGAATGAATAATTCAATGACTCGCTCATAAAGAGAGTCAAATGCTTAGTTCCTGAATGAATCAGCCGTTTGAATGAATCGGTTGAATGAATGATTCAATGACTCGCTCATTAAGAGAGTCAAATGCTTCTTTCCTGAATGAATCAGCCGTTTGAATGAATCGGTTGAATGAATGATTCAGTGACTCGCTCATTAAGAGAGTCAAATGCTTTGTTCCTGAATGAATCAGCTGTTTGAATGAATCGGTTGAATGAATGATTCAATGACTCGCTCATTAAGAGAGTCAAATGCTTCGTTCCTGAATGAATGGATTGAAACTCAATGACTCACTCATTAACCGTGACTGGCTGCCACCTACTGGTGGTTTTAACTTCACATTTAAAGGTACACAATAACAGGATAAACATTTTATTATTGATAAAATCCCAGAATCATTTTCTGTGAATATCACACCCCCCTATGAAGAATGGCGCGTGACAGTGTCCTCTCTATTGGCAGCGTGCTGGATCAGTTTGACACACTTCCTGGACATCTGACTGAAGACTTCCACCTGTTCTCTCTCAGCGACCTGACGGCTGTGCGCGGCGGCAGTCTGGCCCCAAAGCTGCGGGACCTGCTCCGCCTCGGCTCCAGCCACGTCACGGACTGTGTGGTGAGGAACCGCTGCGATAGGACTTACACAACCTTTCCTTTCTCTAGCCGTCTGAAAGGTTTATTGGTTCTTCTCCCGTTGTCCCACAGCTCTGCCAGGCCAAGGGCTTCATCTGTGAGTTCTGTGGAAATGACAAGGACATTATCTTCCCCTACGAGCTCAACAAGTGCCTGCGGTGTGATGGTGAGCATCTGTTCATTCATTTCATTCCCTCCATCCTTCTGTCCATCCATACTTGCATTTATTTATTTATATATACATTTTTATTTAGATTTATTTAAACATTGATTAATTTATGCATTTGCGAATGTTTATATATATATATACAGGGTTTGAAATTAACACCTGCCAAATGTGTGTAAAAATCAACCTCTCCGCCTCAACAGCAAACACACTGCTGTTCTCCACTAATGCAGCATCTAGTCAAACTAATTAGTTTATAATGATATGAAAACACGTACTGTATACCGTTTCATTGTCTGTTTTAAATCCACATCTGAACTGTCACTCTGTGCAGCCTCATGTGTCAAAACAAACTCCACGAGGCGTCAGTGATGGTTTTTATTCCGCCTCTAGAGGGCGCTCTCGTTCTGTGTAATGACAGCGCACCCTTCTCAGCCGCCCCGGCAACGGACACAACCCGGAAAAACTATCAGGATGGATTTTTGCTGATAACCGATTCGATTGATCAATCGCTCGACTGCTATATTTTTATTTATGCATTTATTTATAACATTTTATTTACATTTATTAATGTATGCATTTATTTATATATGCATGCATGCATTTTTTTTATTTATGCATTTATTTTTACGTTATTTATATTTACTTATGCGCAAACTATTTATGCATTATGTATTTATATATGCATTTTTATGCATTTATTTATGCATGTATGCAGTTTTTTATGCATCTATTAAACTAGGCTAAAATATTTTCTTTGGGTTCTCTGTTCATATTTCTCTCTTTCACTCTACAAGTATTTAAAGTGTTAAGGGCCTGTGTGTGTTTTTGTTTCCTCACGTCGTGGTCGGTTGTAATGGTGTTTTTGTTTGGCAGATTGTCGAGCGTGCTATCATAAGACCTGCTTTAAGGCGGGGAAGGAGTGTCCTCGCTGTCTGAGACTAGCCGAGAGGAGAGAGCGGATGGCTCGCAAGAACATGGAGGAGCAGGAGGACGGAGACGAGGGCGAGGCCAGCGGGACCTAGCACATGACACCAGTAAGATCTCACCAGAGCACAACGCAGCAGTGAATGTAGAGACTGACCGTTCAGCCAAACCGTTCTTGATTCCCGTCCCAAATGAGTCCTGCTGACCACAGCATATTTGATCATTAAAGATACAGAGTTTTATGTGCAAACATAGTTTCTGATTTTAACGATTGATGCTTTTGGATAGAAAATTTTACTAATTTTTACGATTCGCCATGTTTTTGTTTGCCTCTGTTGCTTCCGTCTGTTAAAATCAAATTGGTTTTAATCAACATGGTGTCAAGTCCTGGGTCATAAACTTTTATGTGTTTGTTTGTTTGTTTTTTGTGTCTGTGTTTTGTTGGTTATATTTATTAATGTGTCGCGTGCCTCATTAATGGCCGTTCGTTTGTGAGATATGAGAGACGGAGAAGGGCAGCTGAACTCCAGCGAGTCTTGCACAACCGTTTCCCGAGACGTGTCGGGTTCAAACTAACTGTGTTGAAGATCAAAGCTACAGACACAACAGGCTTCATGCGTGAAATACCAGCAGAATGAATTCCTGTGTTATCGTGAACATTCATTTCAACACAACAATGGACCAAATAAAAGTGAAACCAATTTATGTGTAAACATCTGTAAACGAATGAAGCGTAAATTGTTGTATTGAACCAAAGACAGCTATTTATGTGAGAGATTTTTTGCCGATTTTTTGCACAAGAACTCAATTAAAATTCTGTTTGTTCATTAAAAATAAAACCTGCATAAATTTTAGTTTTGCGAACATTTTATCCAGAAAGCGTTCTTTTGGTTTCGTGAATATTTTAGCCACTTTCCCCATAGAATTTATAGAAACTATCCTTGCTTAAATTCTTTTGTTGGTTCCATAAACTCATTCTTTTGCTCATTCGTTATAATCTCTTCCTAAATTATTTTGGTTTTACGAACGATTTACACAGAAGCTCTTTTGTAACAATAATGTTTGGGTGAATTGGATTGAACTGAATGCAGCAATTCCCGTAAGAGTGGGTTTTAAGCACAATTTTGAACAAAAGTAATATTTTCTTGCACATAAGATCATTTTCCCATAGGCTGTTTTATTTTTTCCTGCTCATTCACAAATCCATTCCTGTGGAAGTTGTTTTTGGTTAAGCCAGAAATTTCTTCTGCTCGTATATGTGAAGTCTTGGGTCATTTTCACAAAGAATTTATATAAATTTGCTCTGCTTTTCATGAACAGTTTACTCCGAATCTACTTGTGCTCTTGTAAAACTGAATGTGTCAACTTGCGAGAATGCTTTTACAAACAATATAAACTTGAAATTTATTCTGCTCATGTTTCACAAATGAGGCCCAATGCTGGTCTTTATTTCTTCGTTTAAAGGCCTTTTTGCTTTAACATTTTGCACCTACCAAAAATGGCACTTTGTTTGTATTGTTTTCCTGATCTAAATTTGCACTAGTTTGATGATGCTTGTTTGAACGAGAACTGTATTAATGTTTGAACTGGAACATCATTCCAACATCTCCCATTCAGTCCAAACTCTCTAATGCTCTTAAACTGTGGTTGTGCAAAAAAGACAGTTGTACCAAAGTGTTATTTGATGAAAAGTTTATTACATTGATAAGTTGTATTATAATTCACTACATCATACTGGACCCGAGTTAGTTCGAGCAGTATCTAAATGCATCTAAAAGAAAATATATTTAAGACCAAGAGTATATCTGAAGCAATAACAAACTATGAGCTACTCTGCCACAAGCATTGAATGACTTGAATGCACTGACCGTTTATGAGATTGGTTGAATGAATGAACAAACTTGCTTTTGTATGGTTGCTCATGAGCTATAACATTTACGTTTATAACTTTTTCAGTTGATCCTGCTGACAATGTGTCCACTTGAGCTTACTCTTGTAAAATTACTGAATTGCCTTTTTTATTCAGGGGCTTTTGATGCACTATTTGAGAAAATGTACATATATAATTTCTTATTGTTATACATTTGTCACTGACAATTAAAGATGTTTAGACCGTCTTAGACTGTTTTTGAGTCATTGTTGTGGTCTCTACATGATCACATGCTCAGTATTTCTGCCCCAGTGAAGACAACCAAAAATATATCAAGTCTGTACTTTTACTATTGGTTCATCCAAATGCACCACATGCATATGATTACCAGTGCATAACCTGTGATGATCAGCAGGTAAATGCGGAAGAGAAGGAAGTCCAGGATGTATCCCACGTGGCACCACTGGTTCTGTAGATGGTCTTCCTTTCGTAGAATGGTCAAATACGTGTTCATCTCTCTAAGATCCTGACTGATCTGTCTGAGCTCAGGCACATCCAGTGTCATGCTTCCAGGCACTAGGGGACAACAAAAGCATAAATGTAGCATCTGAAAGTTATTCATTTAAAATTTTGCATCAGTTTATATTATTGCTAGGGCTGTAAAGGGGCTGAAACTTTCCAGAAGTTTTTAAAAATTAAAAAAAAATCCTGGGAAGTTTCCAAAAATTCAGAAAACTTTGCAACCCTACTAACTATACATTTAGCTGTTTCTACCCACCTATTTATATGCAAATTGTAAGATATCACATGTAAAAACGCTGGATGGAAACGCCAAGATGCGCAAAAACTTGTGTGCTCATTTGGGCAGATAATCTTTTTTATCCGGTAAGAAGACGTGCATAAACTACAATGGAAACGCATTTACTAAAATACCTCGATGCACATCAAGTCATGTGACTTTGCCTTAACAGATCATATGATTGGAATAACCACTAACCAGCAGACCGATTTCATCGTAATGACCACTCGAAGAATGGAAATGCAGCTTTATTGGCAAATGTTTTATGCCATATTCCAATTTTGCACACAAGTTAAATTCGCAAATTTAGATGGAAACATAGCTAGCGAAATTTTGCTGGGGCGTCTCACCATTAGTGGCCGTCTGTTGACTGGGCGTTGGGTTGGGTGCTTGTTTCTCTTCTAGTTTGGCTAAAGGGTCTTCAGGGAAACTGTAGCAAATAAGTCGAGCAATGAAGCGCATCACCAGCACCTTTACCCAGTGCGGCACCTCCCTGTACCTCATTGAGTTATGGTGGAGAACGCAGGTAATGAGGACCGTCTCCAGTAGACTTATGACCATGAATGCCAAACACACAGAGAAATAGATACCTAAGGAGGTGAAACCAAATTTTAGAGAATATTTAATGAATTTAAAAAAAAATTAACATAATACTTGCATACATAATATTACCATAAGTAAATTCTTGATTTCTAATTGGTTAACACTAATTCCAAGTGCTCTGGAATACTTGATTCTTATTGGTCCATCATGGTCTAGTATTTTTGCATAATGGATGTTAAACTGGATAATTCACCATTGTCCATGGCAAAATACTAGTGGTACTTTTATGTCTCTGGTATCACTCTGCATGTTTCATCTTGCAACTCATGTTTTGTTTAGCCAATGGCCTTGGAGGACTTCAGTATAAAGCTGAAAGTATACTTCAGTTTTATGTGTACACTAGGGTATGCGTACAGTGCTCATGCCTCAGATTTAGTCATCAGCATAGTATGTCCATATTGTTACAACTTGCATTTACACCTTGATTTTTTTATTTATTTTTTATTTTATTTTTTTTTTTACACTAATTAGTTGGTCTACGAGGTGGCAACACTTCAGTTTCTTTTCCGCCTGTGAAACGACACAGAGACAACAAACTACTTGAGATCGCAAATACAATAGATGCCTGCATTGACGAGCATGTGTGTTAGTGGGTTCAGATTCACTTAACTCTAGTTGACTAGTGAGTACAAAAACATTTTTATCTGTCATAACTTAAGAGAAATTGCGCTTACAATGTATCGATCACCTGATCAAATGCTGTCAGTTTACCATGCTTTCAGTTACACTAAGCGTTCACATCAAAACATCTCAGGTTATGACTATAACCCTTGTTCCCTGAGAAGGGAACTCGCGCTGCGTCAAGAATGATTTGAATGAAGCACGTGTATCCACTGGCGAGATGGAATGTTACGGGAGGGTGACGTCACGATCAGGAAAGCATAAAGGCACATCCGGAATGACCAATGTTAGCTTCAATTAGCCAAAGTCGATCACAGGGATGAAGGAAGTATGGCAGGACGCTTTGGGAACGACAATGCCCAAACGCCATGCTTACAAGTGCCTGTCTGTGTGAAATACTGCGAGCACACTAAGAAGAAAGCACCTGAGAACCTGGTGTAGAGCCCAGGTCCAGATTGTAACCAGATTGTTGACCAGCTTGCCACATACACATCCTGTAGGGATACCTCTTATATAATAAGGCTTACTAAGCCATACTCCTATCCTGGCCTCAAAGCACCACGGAGGAAACACGTCACTCCCCAGGGATACACCACCCAAAGTGACATGGTAGGCAGCTATGGCGGTCATGTGCACATTCAGTGTGGAAGGGGATAACCCTACGGAAAAAACGAGCCTACACCTACTCCAGCACTGTACCAACTGGGCAGTCACTGTCGAGTTCTGCACCATGAAGTGAAAACCCTCCACTTAAATGCATACAATTACCTCGTGGAGTGTGCTCAAAGTTGAGAGACCAGAGTCTATGAGTTGGGCCCCCTCAGAGTCTAAACCCAGAGGTTCCACAAGGAAAGGGGTGAAGAATTTTACCTCCTGTCTGAGACAGAAGGTCCCTCCTGACCGGAATCTCCAAGGGAGAGCTGTCAAGGAGTGACACTAGTCCTACAACCACACTCGGTTCGGCCAGTACGGCCCAGTTTATAGACTTAGCCTCTGTACCAATGCATCCAGCCTCAACGAAGCTAGGTGAGTGCGGGAGAACCAAAGTGGACAGTCTGCCGTATCCTGAGACGCAAACAGAACCACTTCTGCTTGGTCATATACTCCCCATATGAACTCCACCACCTCAGGGGAAAGTCTCCATTCCCCGGGCCTCAGCCCCTGCCTCGACAGAATGTCTACTCCTACGTTTTGGTACCTGGAATGTATACTGCTCTCAGGGAGAACGGCTTTCCTTGGGACCACAGGAGGATCTGGTGTGCCAGTTTGCATAGCAGGCACGAACGCAGACCCCCCCTGATGATTTATATAAGAGACCACTGATGTGTTGTCCACGAAAAGGCTCATAATAGCCTCTTAGGTATGGGAGGAAATGTTTCAAAGACAGCCATCATTTCCAGGCAATTTATGTACCAGGAAAGATGATGACTGCTTCACAGACCCTGAGCTGAGCAGCCTTCCCGAACCGCTCCCCAGCCCGTTAGAGAAGCATCTATCATGAGCGTGACGTGATGACAATAAGCTCCTTACACGGGACCTTGGGACAAGAACCAAGGCTTCCTCCATATCATAAAGGTGCGGAGACACCTGCGCATAACCTTGATCATGCGGAGTGGGTTGCCCCTCTGGGAAAACCCCTTCGTCTTGAGCCACCACTGCAAGGGTCTCATGTACAGCAGGCCAAAAGGTATCACGTTGGATGCAGCTGCCATCAGACCCAACAGTCTCTGAAACTGTTTGACACTGAGTGACTGGCCTAGATATATCTTGTTTACGGCTGTGAAAATCAATACGAGCAGGAGATAGATATGCATCGTTGTTAAATCCCACACCAAGCTCAGAAAAGTGGTTCTCTGTGCTGGAGAAAGTACACTCTTCTTGGCATTCAGCCTTAACCCCAACTCTTTTTTTTTATATTGGCAAGGACATCTCGATGCCGAACCACCATCTGTTCTGATTGTGCTAAGAATAGCTAATCGTAGATATAGTTTAACACATGCTGCATCCAATTTTTTTATTCATTTTATGAAGGTGCGGGGTGATAGAGCTAGACCGAAGGGAAGTACCTGATATTGGTATGCTCCGCCCCCGAAAGCGAACCTCAGGTACTTCCTGTGCTGTGGAAGGATGGATACATGGAAGTATGTGTCCTGAGATCTATGACAAACCAGTTTTCAGATCTGATTTGAGTTATGATCTGCATTAAGGTCAACATTTTGTTACTTGTGTTTTCTGACCGAGCGCAGATCTAAAATGGGACGAGACTGCCCTCTGGTGTTCTTCGAGTGATCAGCTTGGTGCCCTAAAGCAAACTGGCAGGGAACAACCCAGCTGATTACTCTATTTCCCTCCTCAGAGGATGCGAGCGTCCCGATGACGCAATGTTGAGGGACTGACTCCGATGCACTGATGCACTATGTCTTGTGCCTGAGGCATGAGCTTGCTGGAAACTGCTGCTCCCTGAAGCACCGAGGGTGGCAGGGTCGGCAGGGTTGGCTCCTGCCCAGCAGCCCCAGAGAGAGTCCGGTGAGGAAGATATTCAAGTGTCTTAGCAGGTCTGTCTTCTGTCGTATATACATTACCCACCAGTGCCCCTGAAGGGTAATGTCGGGGCCTTAAGGGACACTACCTCGGCATCGCCCCATAGGGGAGAGTGGGGTAAGATGAGCCAGTGGGTAAGTTGACCCACCCCCTTTATCTTGGCAATTGTACACTTTTATTGTCATGTGACCATATATTTTGGAACCACCCATAATTTCTGCTAGACTGTGAAAATGAAAAGCACATGGGAGGAGTGGAAGGCACCCATTTACTTGTCAAAGTAAAATTTTAGCATAACAGATGTAATGGCTGTTGCATCAAAGCAAATTTGTCCTGGTCTAAAATATTTAATGTATAAAACCAGACAAATAATTTAGCTAAATATTAGCCTGAATTGGTAAGCTAGCTAGTTTAATCCAAAATGGCAGCTATGGGGCAAAGTGAGCCAAATGCTGTGGGGTAAACTGAGCCAGCGTTTTATCTCACCCCACCATAGTATAAACTGGTATAATTTCAATGTCATGTTACACAACTGGTTTAGTTTATCGTTTTCTTTTCTTTTTTTAAATAGTTTGAGTTTATTTGATAGGAACGATGTACAAGTACAGCAAACCCTTCTCTGATAAGAGCCAGAAGATGCTTACTCATATCTTTCCATCTGTAGTCCCTAATAACCTAACATCTTCAATACTGCAGAAAAACTACCATGCCAACTACCTTTTGACTAAAATGTTTATTAGTTTCAATGACCTTCATTCATTCATTCTAATTCAGTTTTTATTTTATTTAATTTTACTCAAACTCTGTTTAGTCTGTTTTGGGAAGGTTACAACTCTGGTGTACAACATGTTGTTTCAGAAATACAAAAAATTAAAGATTGAAATTTCAACTTAATTTGGTTGGTTTTATGTTGTTTAAATTAGCTTTAAGGAAAGAAATATGTAAAAGGAATTTGTAAAAGGTTTGTAACTATTTGTAAAAGGAAATTTGATTATTGAAGGTGTTTTTAAATGAGGTAAATTATCTTTACAATTTTAGATAGGTTCGATTCAGATTCAATTAGATGGTCCGTTTACACCCAGATGGTGCAACTTACCCACTGACTCAGATCAACTTACCCCTAACCTGGGGTAAATTGAGCCACATGAACACTTTATTTATAAGAAGCCATATTTTTAGAACCCTTTGTCATAGATGTATTCTGATCATTTATAATGATAGCAAACATCCTGAAATTACTTTAGATACTTTCATTGCACTTCTGCCTTATTTTATCTTATCTTGAGGACCATATAAGTAAAAAATGTCTCATCTTACCCCACTCTCCCCTTCCCATGCTCTTTCAGCCCCCTTATATTTGCATATATTTGAAATTGAGGACTGAAAGATGAGCTGAAAAGGGTTTAATCCACAATCTCGAAACCTCATAGTGGAGATCAGGAAAGAATGGAAGGCCCCCCCTGACATGGAGGTTGTAATTTTGACGGCAGGAAATTAGCTTTTTGGCCGAGCACCCTGTCTCCCAGCTGGCCAATCGAAATTTAACTTGGCCACTGCCTGAGTTAAAACTTCCACAAATTCATAGCTTGCAAACACACTTTGTTTACGGCCTCGTAATCTATGCGTTGCCTCTGCAAACGCAAGATTTAAGCCACTAGATTCTTTATTGCATGAGACTTTCTTCACTAGAGAACAAAAGTGAACAGGAGTGGAGCTAAAACTCCTGCTAGTGCATTCCTGTACACGTCGGAAAGTTTTATGAAGGAACACGCCCAGCCCACTCGTGAGATGACCGTGCATGCTCCTCGTATTCAGGGGATGAGGATGATGAGTTCTCAAATCCCTGCATCAATGCTCAGCACATCTACCTCCTCAGAGATAGACTGCTGAAGCACTGGGCTCTGACTCTGAGAGCCGTGGGTGAAGGCAGAGAAAAGGCAGAGCCCATCTCTAACCCCTCCATGTTATCCAATTTTGAGGCACAGAAGCTAACGCCAGTCATTCCGAATGTGCTTTTATGCTTTCCTGGTCGTGACGTCACCCGCCCGGCAAGTGGACGAGGCACGCGCGCAGTCAGCGGAGGCTCGCGCTGCGGAGCCAGACGAAAGTATAAACAAGGCTTAACACTTTTGGAGAACGCTGGTGAATGCATCTACAGTAATTTGCGCGCCACTTAATTAAACAATTGGGCTTCAGTCACAGTCATATTGCACAGACAATTGATCCGTTATAAAAGCGAGAAGTAGCGGTACGCAAGAAAAAGTGCAGGTACGCTTAAGAGTAAAATGTAGTACGCATCTTGAGAAAGAGTACTGAATCTCCAGATCAAAACACAGGAAAAGAAGAAGCAGAAACATGCGATCTCATATGTAAGCAGATGCACATGTAATATAACGTGATCATCAACATTAAACAGCATATAAATCTGCCTAAAACTGCCTAATGTTACCGAATGAAATGTGGACCCAGGACGAACTAGAGGACTCGATCTACTCCATCTGTGTTTGATCATCGCCTACATGATAATTGATCATGTAGTCTTTGACAAAAACGTGTTTTTCTTTTTTTATAAAACTCACCCACATTCAAGTGTTGATAAAAAAAAAAGTGATTAAAGCTAGAATAAAACAGTTTTTTGTTTAAAAGCACTGAGTCTGTTCTTTCTTTTGATATATTGCATGTTCAGATATTCATACAACAAAATTTTATGGGGGCCATGAAACTTTTGTGAAAATTATCAAAAATGCTGGCAGTGGCTGGCAACTTTTTTCGAAAACGCTGGCGGGGAAAGAGTTAAGAGCAGCATAAAACCTTTGATGGATGGTTAGAAGCGAAAGATTCTCCAACTGAAGCAAGAGAACAAAAGTGTTGCTCAGAATATCAACCACTAAAAGATCATTAGTCCATAAAGTAAATTGAATTGTTTTCTACATTATTGTTTGGTTCACAACACAATCAAATGCAATTTTAAACGATGTTTAATGGCTAACATTGCTAATGCTAATTGATTTACTTTGAAAATGGATGTCAAGCCTGATGAACTTTCTGTATTTAAATAAACTTATGAAAATTGTCTTTGCATGGCTATGAAGAAATTCCAGATTTGTTTATGAAATTACCAGCATAATGGTGAGTAAATAACCTAATTTAATTATTAGATGACCTGTTCCTTTAAGTAGAGTCTTAATAAAGCAGCCTACTTTACTCTCCCGATGTAATTGACCAGTGTTTGTCATTTGGTGTTCACACATCGCCTCACACAGGTGTGTTTTGGCTAATTGACCTATTAAAGGTGTTCCATTAGCAGTGCTGGGAAGCAGGTCGTTCATAATGAGAAGAAACACTGTGTAGCCCAGAATGAGGGTCATTTTGAAGGAGGATCGATCCACGCTGTGCGGCGGCAAGTAGAACGACAGGATGTCAATGATCATGAGGAAGGAGCTGGGGATGATCAGGTTCACCACGTACAGTATCGGCCGTCGCTTTATCACCACCTGCAGGATGGAAACAGGCCCGTTCACTCCAAGAATGATAACTATATTAGCGTCCACATCAATGCACATTGTTTATTATAAACACACTTAAATTTAGAAAGATTTTTTAAATTATATAATTATAGCTCTCATTCTTGGTGTGGACGGGCCTTAAGATGTGGACTGACATGCATTTCAAGGCCATTCATTTTTTCCTTCCTTGTAGTTAAATCGCGGAACAAATTAGTACAATGTTGCCATGGTTTAACTAAAACGAAGGAACAAACAAGGCCACAAATTAATACGTTTTGAAAATGAATTAATTCATGACATGCAAAGTGAAAAAAAAATACTGTGGCCATTCAAGTATTTGTTCCCACAACTTATTAAAGTGAATGTGAACATATAACGCGATACTGGAAGTTATAGTAGTATGCTATTCTTAACATAGCCATTTATACCGCCTGCTTTTGTCCCGTTCTTACCCAGAAAGTGATGATGTCCCATTCGTCTATTCCAAACTTCAAAATGCTTGCGTCGCCCAGTATAACCACCAGCTCCCATTCTCCACTGGCCTGCAGGTATCGCTTTGAGTTTCCGGTCATCTCCGTGAAGGACAGGGCAGGACTGACACGGACATCCTTTACTGAAGGGGTTACAGGTGAGAATTACAGGTGAAGACACATTCAGAAACCTGCTTTGATTATCAGCTAAATTGTGATCATTTGTGTTTTCAATCATGTCAACATGAAATCAGTTAATGCTCACAATTGTGAGTTTATCTCTCACAATTTGGACTTTTTGACGATTCTGAGAAGAAAAAAAAGTAATAATCGTGAGATATAAACTCACAATTGTGTTATAAAGTCTGAATTGTCAGATGTAGAATATGTAATTACTTTTTACTTGATGGTTACACCACATGACACTTTAGAAGCATTACATTTAAACTGTTTAAAATTGACATTCTCTTATTGCCATATGTGTTGACTTTAAATGACTACATGTGAAAGTCCACAGAAACGTGGCCTTCACAGAAAGAGGAAATGCCTCTATGGCAAACATGCGCTGAGATGGCAGGAAATGTGGAGAGCAATGAAAGCGGAGACGTTACTGGTATGCATGTAGGAGCCGAAGGTGAAAGAGCAGTTCTGTATGTCGAAAGGGAAATTGAAGATCTTTAGGTTACAGGCGCTAACCAGCCTCAACATCCTGTCATAGCGGATGTGGCCCGTGTGGTTCACGTACACATAAGGACAGGCCTGGGATACATCGTCATCCACACTAAACACCACAAGAGATAGAGGACAAATATTGAGTTCACTTTTAAATGATAAAATTACTTATCTTCTGTAGTATGTCTTGTAATAGTCCATTACAATTTACAGAACTGGCAAGATGAACACTGCAAAAATATTACATAACTAATATTCTTGCTACAAATCTTCTGAGGTCATCATCGCTACTGTCGATAACCAAGATGAAAGATGGTACCAGTTTCGTTTGTATGAAACAAAAGTTTATACGTTTTACAGGGAAAAATACAATTTCAGTTTCAAAACTTAAAAATGTCATGTTTAATTCAAAGTGTTACTTGCCATTTCGGTGTAAATTTCTGAGTGAAAATTGTTTTGAAGCCAATTTATTTTCAGTGTGACGCGAGACATAAACGCTGGTTTCAGTTAAAACCTTTTCACATCAAGTAAGGTACAGTTTTTGTTGTTTGATGGATTCTGATTGGCTGTCAATGTTTTTATCGTTCATTAGCTGGAGAAATTAGCTTCAATCATTCATCTGAGCCATTATTGCTATAGTTGTGATTTGGACGTCTCTATTCTCATAAAATTAGATTGATTATTGAAACTTTATATTTATAGTTATCATTCTGTGTGAATGGGAATTCTGCAGGTGGATTTTTGGGCAAAACATTGTGAAACATCTTTATTAATTCTCTTGAAAGCAATAAAAAATGTCCTGATCCTTCCCACTTACAACTCATAAACGATAATGTCAGGAGTCCAGAGATCTTTGACAGGAAGAGAGATCTTCGTGATGCCATCACAGGGTTCTGGATCCCAAATGAGGAACTCATGGAACCAGTACTATAACCAAGCATGATTAAAGAACAGGATTGTGTCATATTCAGGTGATTATTCAAACATCTTTTAGTGTTTATGCTCCAAACTTACCAGCCTGAGCCAGAGGAATGTGGTAAGAATTTGTGCTTTTTCATTCTGCAAAACAGAACAGGCATCAAATGTTCAGATGCAAGTATAATTTACACAACCAGACACATATAGCTAGTCCCGTATTGACTCACAACTCCTAAGATAGCGTAGAGAGTGAAGGAGATGTTGGTGATGGTGGGGCTGCTGAGGTTGTGAGAAGGTCTGAAGGACTTATTGTCAATGACTCGCCGTAGAGATTCATACGTGGGTCCACTTTGTCCGTCTTCACACTGAAGCATGTTCACCAGACACGGCAACACTTAATAACACAATAAACCAGGGAAACATACTTCATCTGATGGCCATTTTCACATTTATTAGCACTTTTTATTTGCAGTCAGATGCAAATACTGTACTATTCAGTAAACAGTTGTACACTGAAAAATTAGGTGTAGAAACAATTTTCACAGAACATTTAAAGGTATCTTCTTTCTAGTCCATGTCATCTAATCTTATAAATGTATAAAAAGTAGTGCTGTCAAATCGATTAATGATGATTAATCACATCCAACATAAACGTTTGCATGTCTGTGTACATATAGGCTATATATATCGCTCTCAGGAGCTCAGTGAACTCAAGCGTGGTACCGTGATAGGTTGCCACCTGTGCAATAAGTCCATTTGAAATTTCCTCATTACCAAATATTCCACGCTCAAATGTTAGCGGGATTAAACAAAGTGGAAGCAATTGGGAACAACAGCAGCTCAGCCCCAAAGTGGTAGGCCACGTAAAATCACAGAGCGGGGGCAGCGCATGCTGAGGGTCACAGTGCACAGAAGACGCCAACTTTCTGCAGAGTCAATAGCTACAGACCTCCAAACTTCTGTGGCCTTCAGATGAGCTCAAGAACAGTGCGTAGAGAGCTTCATGGAATGGGTTTCCATGGCCAAGCAGCTCATCCAACCCTTACATCACCAAGTGCAATGCAAAGCGTGGGATGCAGTGGGGTAAAGCACGCCGCCACTGGACTCTAGAGCAGTGAGACGTGTTCTCTGGAGTGACCAATCACGCTTCTCTGTCTGGCATTCTGATGGACGAGTCTGGGTTTGGCGGTTGCCAGGGGAACGGGACTTGCATTGGGACCTGACTGCATTGTGCCAAGTGTAAAGTTTGGTGTGGGATTATGGTGTGGGGTTGTTTTTCAGGGGTTGGGCTTGGCCCCTTAATTCCAGTGAAAGGAACTCTTAATGCTTCAGCATACCAAGACATTTTGGACAATTTCACGCTCCCAACTTTGTGGGAACAGTTTGGGGATGGCCCCTTCCTGTTCCAACATGACTGCGCCCCAGTGCACAAAGCGCCGGTCCATAAAGACATGGATGAGCGAGTTTGGTGTGGAGGAACTTGACTGGCCTGCACAGAGTCCTGACCTCAACCCGATAGAACACCTATCATATATCAACATACACTCACCTAAAGGATTATTAGGAACACCATACTAATACTGTGTTTGACTCCCTTTCGCCTTCAGAACTGCCTTAATTCTACGTGGCATTGATTCAACAAGGTGCTGAAAGCATTCTTTAGAAATGTTGGCCCATATTGATAGGATAGCATCTTGCAGTTGATGAAGATTTGTGGGATGCACATCCAGGGCACGAAGCTCCCGTTCCACCACATCCCAAAGATGCTCTATTGGGTTGAGATCTGGTGACTGTGGGGCCTATTTTAGTACAGTGAACTCATTGTCATGTTCAAGAAACCAATTTGAAATGATTCGAGCTTTGTGACATGGTGCATTATCCTGCTGGAAGTAGCCATCAGAGGATGGGTACATGGTGGTCATAAAGGGATGGACATGGTCAGAAACAATGCTCAGGTAGGCCGTGGCATTTAAACGATGCCCAATTGGCACTAAGGGGCCTAAAGTGTGCCAAGAAAACATCCCATTACACCACCACCACCAGCCTGCACAGTGGTAACAAGGCATGATGGATCCATGTTCTCATTCTGTTTACGCCAAATTCTGACTCTACCATCTGAATGTCTCAACAGAAATCCAGACTCATCAGACCAGGCAACATTTTTCCAGTCTTCAACTGTCCAATTTTGGTGAGCTCGTGCAAATTGTAGCCTCTTTTTCCTATTTGTAGTGGAGATGAGTGGTACCCGGTGGGGTCTTCTGCTGTTGTAGCCCATCCGCCTCAAGGTTGTGCGTGTTGTGGCTTCACAAATGCTTTGCTGCATACCTCGGTTGTAACGAGGGGTTATTTCAGTCAAAGTTGCTCTTCTATCAGCTTGAATCAGTCGGCCCATTCTCCTCTGACCTCTAGCATCAACAAGGCATTTTCGCCCACAGGACTGCCGCATACTGGATGTTTTTCCTTTTTCACAGCATTCTTTGTAAACTCTAGAAATGGTTGTGCGTGAAAATCCCAGTAACTGAGCAGATTGTGAAATACTCAGACCGGCCCGTCTGGCACCAACAACCATGCCACGCTCAAAATTGCTTAAATCACCTTTCTTTCCCATTCTGACATTCAGTTTGGAGTTCAGGAGATTGTCTTGACCAGGACCACACCCCTAAATGCATTGAAGCAACTGCCATGTGATTGGTTGATTAGATAATTGCATTAATGAGAAATTGAACAGGTGTTATTAATAATCCTTTAGGTGAGTGTGTGTATATATATATATATGTATATGTGTGTATATGTAATGTTTATACTATGTTATATTGTAATATGTTATACAAATGTTTATGTTGGATGCAATTAATAAATGTATATATCAATTTATATGTGTATATGTATATCAATCCATTTTTATGTGTGCGTATACTATATGTGTATATATACACCGATCAGCCATAATATTGAATAACATGAATTCCTAATATTGTGTTTTGCTGCCAAAACAGCCCTGACCTGTCGAGGCATGGACTCCACTAGACCCCTGAAGGTGTGCTGTGGTATCTGGCACCAAGATGTGCTCACGTACCCACTGTTGGTGCTTTCGGCGGTGGACAGGGGTCAGCATGGGCACCCTGACTGGTCTATGCAGCCCCATACGCAACAAACTGAGATGCACTGTGTATTCTGACACCTTTCTATCAGAACCAGCATTAACTTCTGGAGCAATTTGAGCTCCAGTAGCTCGTCTGTTTGATCGGACCACACGGGCCAGCCTTCGCTCCCCACGTGCATCAATGAGCCTTGGCCGCCCATGACCCTGTCTCCGGTTCTCCACTGTTCCTTCCTTGGAGCACTTTTGATAGATCCTGACCACTGCAGACCGGGAACACCCCACAAGAGCTGCAGTTTTGGAGATGCTCTGACCCAGTCGTCTAGCCATCACAATTTGGCCCTTGTCAAACTCGCTCAAATCCTTACACTCGCCCATTTTTCCTGCTTCTAACACATCAACTTTGAGGACAAAATGTTCACTTGCTGCCTAATATATCCCACCCACTAACAGGAGCCGTGATGAAGAGATCATCAGTGATATTCACTTCACCGGTCAGTGGTCATAATGTTATGCCTGACCAGTGTAAGTGTATAAATATAATAATATATATATATATATATATATATACACACACATATATTATATAAACACAAACTTTTATGTTAGATGTGATTAATCACGATTAATCAATTTGACTGCGCTTAGAAAGCCAAATAAATTCACAATGACAGCAGAATTAAGACTGTATAGAAAGTTGTAAGTGATTACTGTACAAAAACCTATTTGAGGTAAGAAAGTAAAATATCATGTCTGGTTTACAATTTGCAATGATTTTAGATGATAAATGACAACTAATAACATGAAGAAGAAAAAAACACTTGCTCTTGACTTCGTCAAGCTGTAATTATGTACTTTTTTAAGTAAACAGTGAAAGTCTAAACAAGAACAAAAAGACAATTGATTTGGCATAAAATGTAATGCAGAATCATTGAAGAGATTTCCTTATTAAAGATATTTTATCATTTTGTCAAAGACAACATTGACCAAAAGTATTAAGTCCCTGATCCACATATAAGTTCAATTCATTACCTGTAAGTAGAATGAAACATGGCAAAAGAAAACGGCAAAGATGTCCCATAATGCTCCGTGTAGATGAGATATCCTTTTGAGTTTAAATCACATCGCTTACTTCCACAGGTGAAATGTGTCTTTACTGGCAACATCATGTGTGGTTACATATGTTCTTTAACACCTTCGGTAACCACTGACCTGTCTTGTTTTAACAGCTTTGGTTGAACTCATTAGTGATCCACCTTGTTTTTCCATTAGATGAAAAAAACATGTTAAGTGCCACACATTTAATTGGAGGAAAGAACAACGGATTCACACAATAGCAATTATGGCTCTTCAAGATGTTGCCACTCTTTCTTTATTGAATCTACCTATTGTCATTGTGTATATTTGCAGAGTTTATATATATATATATATGCCATGACTGGTTTTATATTTTCACAGTCCCACCTTCAACAGCCTTGTTTGTATGTTTGTATTATTTTTTATTATGCTGCCATTTGCATTGCATTTTCATTATGTACCATAAATAATACATTTATTAAATAATTAAATAATAAATGTTTTAAATTATATAATTTAAATATATTTATTTCAATAAATGTAATGTACAGTCGCGGCAACTCAATAACCACAAAACCAAGACCAATGTTTTATTGATAGTTTAATTATAGTGTATTATTTTTTCTCAAACAACTGGACAGTGACTAAAGTTGAAATTACTATTCATGCTGTACCAAAACTAAAACATTTACATGATACAGATAAAACAGAATGTCAGATTCAGTTTACACATTCACTCAGTTTAAATATATATGTTTTTAAATTCTAGCGCAAAAAAAAAGTATTGGGACTCTTGCCCCTATAAAGAGTGTTTTGTTTATGATCCCTTCCATGAATTCACAGAGGAGGCAATAATATACTATGACTTTTTGTCCAGACTGTATGAGTACCGCCACAGAACCATAATTGTGCTTAAACTCACAACAATAAAGAGAGTATACAGTATAAAGAGCACACGGTCAATGACCTGACCAAACATGATCCATTCATCAGTGCTGTTGTCATTGCTGAAGTGCTCTTCAACTTGGTGGCGGATGGCCAATAAATCTTTACTCATCTTCTTAATTTCCTCTAGACATTGTTCCCAGACTCTTGCTGGACTTGCACTAACTTGTTCTTTCTTTGGAATATCAGTCATGGTGTTTTTGTAGAAAGTGCTCTCAGATCTGTTTGCTGTAGGCAAGAAGCAAGGGCACCGTTGGAAAACATCTTTTACACCAGTGATATGAACTCTGACATCAAGATCGCACCAATAACTCCAATAACGAAAATATCTACTTACCTTCAGCGTTTTCTTCACAAGATTTCTTCATACAAGCAAGTTGAGCCAGATATTTCAGGACCAGAATCCTGAGCCACTTAGGTAAGGGAGGCAAGTCACGGGAACCACACAAGATATTAGTGATGAGGACCGTCTCAAGCAGACTTGCCACCATCAAGGCCATGCAGAGAGAGAAAAACACATCTAGATCGAGAGAGAAAGATCAGATCAGACAAGGCTGGAGGTGAAGAAGGATTACCTATGCTTCTGAAAGAGTCCTGGGCTGTTTTCCAAAAGCCTCATAAGCATAAGTACAGTTGATCGTAGATACCATTAGTACCATTGATGGTCTACGATGCTTTTGAGAAACGCAGCCCAGGCTGGTTTATGCCAGAACCTAGACCTAAAAAACTAAGCCCAAAGTATACTTCACTTTTTATAGCGTGTCACCAAACAGTTCACACATATTTTATGCGTGCAGCCGATTTTTCTAACCACGCGTACTCTATCTGTGCATGTCGCAATTTTTTTGTTGTTGCACTAATGGATTTGTCCACAAGGTGGCAACAGTGCTCTTGGGCCATTAATTCACAAGGTAGCCAAAGAAAACACAGAATGAACAGATGAGACAGACACATGTACAAGCTATAAGAACAATAGATGGCTACGTGGATGAAAGATTGTGCAAAGAGGTTAGAAAGTACCCATATTTGTACAACTCCAGACTAAAAGATGAAGGCACTGGGCAAGGCTGAAGAGTGCAAGTTGCACATGCGTCGAACTCCTTGGTATGCATAAACATTAAATGTAGTGTACTTTGAAAGGCTATGCATTTAACTGTGTAAAAAAAAACTAATTATACTTTCAGCTTTAAGCTGGTTAACCAGAACAATCTTCATGATTAAACGGGTCAACTCAAGGAGGTCTTTAATACCTTGAAAAGGCTAGCCGTTAGCATTCCCATTCAACTCAAGGATGGCCGTCAATGTAGAAATGTGCTCCCAGATGTTTTTTATGATATTCCAGCACTAACTGGGCCTTGCTAACCAGCCAAACTTTGACCCCTTTGGTTTACCAAAATACTCTTATTGGGTATTCCTATACTAGAACCCATCTTCATCTTGGCCTTTTCAGCAAGATGAAAAAATGCAAAATTAGAGAGTAAGGGTTGAGAACGTACTTATAAGAGGTAAGTTGTTTCCTGTGACAGGCAGCAGGTCGTTCATTAGCAGCAGGAAGACTGTGTAACCCAGGATGAGGGTCATTTTGAAGGAAGCACGGTCCACACTTTGAGGAGGCAGGAGGAAGCTGAAGAGATCCAAAGAAAGCAGGAAGCTGCTGGGAATCAGGAGGTTCACCACATACAGCGTAGCTCGACGTCTCAAGACAATCTAGTCCACAACATTGAGTGAGAATATTAGAATTTCTAAAATGTAAACAACTTTTCATAGTAGCAAACATAACACTTAGGGGTGAATTCACTAAGAAGTTGCACAACTTTGTGGTATTGCAGCGCAATGTCTAACCTCCTTGTATTGTATATCCATTTTTGTTGTTTTCAACTTGGTCTTCTGTTGTTTTTATTTTATTTCTGACATTTTCCATCCTCTTCTTCAACTAGTTCTTAAAAGCAACGACCCAACTGTGAGTGTTGCCACCTGGTGGTCCCACCAAATAGTGCATTCGGTTCCTGGCACAAGTGCAGACATGAAGCAAAACCATGTCTGTGTGGAACCTGCTTATCACGACACATTCTGGACTCTGTAACCTCCTCCTTCAGTCATTTGCTCTCACTTGCATGAGTTGTAATCATACACACCTGCAGCTAATCACCATCTCATTTGGACATTTGGTCTCATTTGGACTGTAAGTTGCATAGACTCACCATTTGCGTTATTGTTTATTGGGAAAGACTTACCTGTGTTTTTGTTTCCTGATGATGGAAGATCTTTCCTGAGTTAAAGAGATAAGTGATTATGTGAACCGTTTATTGGATACTTACCTGTGCCTTCATTTTTGGATTTTGGAAGACCTGTTTCTTTTAATGATGTTTTGCTTGAAATGACTGAGATTTTAAGTTCCTGATTTGAAAAGAAAAGACCTATAATACTTGCCTCATTGGTAAATCGCATTCTGTTTATGTTTTCTGAACTGCTTAAAGACTGCATAACGTACCTGTATACTTACCTCACATTCCTCACCTGTTTGATCTCTGTTTGTTTCAAACTCCCGCTCCTGGGTTCTTCTACCTGCCCTATGGTGGTGTGTCATTACAGAAAGGCCAGGCCAAAGACCATGAACCCAGCGTGCGTTTTTCTCGGGCCAGTGTTCCATTTTCCAGAATGCCCAGGAAAGTTTTTGGAATACTGCCACATGACATTGTGGGATGATCATATTCTGACGGACATTTTTCTGAGTGGACTGGACAACAATATCAGCCTGTTGTTGCCAGCGGGAGATTCCAGCATGATGCTGGCACAATATCCGGCCCTTTGAACGGTCAACTCCAACTTGGGTCCTTGGCTCCACCTGGGACCGTCATCCTTACGGCTGCAATGGGCTTCCTCGTCCTTCTGGCTGCACCTTGGTTAGTCGTCGCTCTGCCTTTGCCATGGACTTCCTGGCCCCCTGGTTCCACCTGGCCTCTCCTCCAAGGCTCCACTATGTCTGCTCCCTCCTTTGACTCTTCTGTGGGCCTCCTTCCATTGACATCTCTTCCCTGGCTCCTCCCACCGTCAGCTCTTCCCTGGCTCCTTCTATTGTCATCTCCTCACTGGCCCCTCTCTCCCTCCACTCCCCCATGGATTGTTGGATACTTTTTAGAGTGGGGTGGGGTTGGGGGGGTTCTGTCACAGCACATTCTAGACATTGTCACCTCCCTCACCTTCAGTCACCCGCTCTCGAAAAATCGATACAGTATAGTATCGCAATAGTTTGTGTGGGGATATATATATATTTACCATAAGCTCCGTGCTTATAATGCAGTCAACCGGATCCGGGCCGTATCCAGATCAGATGGTGGACCTGCGCCTGCACACGACCAATGTATCCCTGAAGTGTCTGCAGAGACCGTGTCAACTAGACTCTCCCCTGTGAAGGCCTCATCGACACAACGTCCTCAACAAACCTGTCTCCTGCGTGATGACTCTGATCTTCAATCAGATGGAACTGGACAAATATTCTGAATATTCCGATCTAATATGACTTCTGACTGTAATGTTGCCTGAATCATAATCATACACTGTTTGTTCGTTGGCCAGAGGAGAACTGAGTGACTGAGCCTGGTTTCTCTAATCTGTCACCTTATGGAGTTTTGGTTCCTTGTCACCGTCGCCTCTGTCGCCTTTGTCTTTTGGCTTGCAACTTGAATTTTCAACTATATTACTGATCTGCCTGCATTGACATTATATGATAATTGAAATGAGCTGATGACATCACTGTTTTCTCCAGAGCGGCTGTACAGCCGAATCAAATTCTGTTCATTATTTTCCTGTTTAACACTGTGAAGCTGCTTTGAAACAATCGGCATTGTAAAAAGCGCTATATAAATAAAGGTGACTTGACTTGACTTTCACTCACACACACGTGTGCGGTAAGCTGTGTGTGCAGTAAGCACATTCTTGCATATTTCTGAACATGGACTGCTCTGTCCATGTGTATGTGTTAGTTACGTGTGGTGCAAGCCAGCTGCGCGCTGCAATGCAACAGAACTTCACTCGCAATTACAATAAAAAAAGCTGTCTATATTATGCCACATCTACACTGTCAGCGCACTCATTCATTATACAGCACAATATGCTTGCTGTGATAGTCGGTGTTGCCGGTGTTACCAGTGTTCAGCTGCAATACAGGTAACATAACTTGCCTACCACCCCACCGTTGTTTTGATTATTTATAGTAGTAAAAATCATTTAGTTCAGTTAGAGAACAAACACTACAATTAAAAACTGAACGTGCATCATGAGCCGAACGAGAGTTGCCGCACAGACCAGCAGCAGGAGTCAGATTTCATTCATCACGAGAGTTAGGAGCTGAATGACAAGATGATCGCAGAAGATTTGGTTTCAACACGAAATGTAAAAGCGCCTATTTAAGTGAGTTTGTCATTGTACTGTTTTGTTGTTGTGTTTTTCATTTAGAATAACAACAAACCCACCATTCAAGCAACCCGCCCCTGAATTGGCGCTAATTCTAAAGTGAAAGTAAAATGCGCACGGCCATTCATAATGGCTGTATTCATGTGTTATTGCAATACTCAGCATATCGTATCGTAGGGCCTCTGGACCATCTCATTTGGACTTGTATTTAAACTGTTCACTTGCACTCAGGGTCTGGCCTTGTAGTATGTTAAATGGACTCACCTTTTGCACTAGTTTGTTGGAAAAGACTTACCTGTATTGTTGGTACCTGTTGATGGACGATCTTTCCTGAGTTAAAAAGATAAGTGATTATGTGAACTGTTTATTGGATATTACCTGTATTACTTAACTGTACCTTCATTTTTGGATTTCTTTTAATGTTTTGTTCGCCTGATTTCTTGAAACTACTGAGATTTTAAGTTCCTGGTTTGGAAAGAAAAGACCTGTAATACTTTGTCTGTAAATCACATTCTGTTTATATTTTCTAAACTGCATAAAGACTGCATAACTTATCTGCATATTTACCTCACATTCCATATCTACGTTTGTTTCAATAAGCTCCTGCTGCTGGGTTCTTCTACCTACCCTGAGTTGGTGTGTTGTTATACTTAGGATAAAACTGACATCATGCATGACATCATACTTTTAGCTTGTTTACTAACCATCTAACCTAGTGCTATCTGTGGAGATATAGAGAGATGCAGTGATGACATATTTTTGTAGGCCTTCCTGCATCACCCTGGTTCATTCGACAAAACACCACATTTTTTGGTGTGCTTTTGATTTTTTAATTGGCTTTTGGATTATTGCAGAAAAAAAAACCGGCACTCTTAAAAATAAAAGTTGCAAAAAATTTTTTTGTTCAAAATGTTGATTTTTTTAATGAAACTTACCCACATTCAAGTGTTGATAAAACAAATTAAAAGAAATTATTATAAGCTACAATAAAACAGGTAAAAAAAAACAGAGGCTCTGTTCTTTCTTGTGATATATTGCATGTTCAGATATTCATACAACAAAAAAATGAAATGAAAATTTTATGAAAATGATCAAAAACGCTGGCGCGGAAAGAGTTAAAAAACATTTTCCCTAAAGGATTGAGTTAAAATAGTGTGCAAGACCGTAATTCTAAACATAAGGTAAAATTATTGTGTAAAAATTAGGCTCATTACAGATTATGCTTACGCGGAACAGTCAGAGTAACGTGCCAAATCATGACAGTAAATCAGTGCTGCCATTCTTTCTTAGTGAATTACCCCTAAATATAAAATGCCACCAACATAAACAATGAGGTTATCCCATCTTCCGTCCAGAAAGAGCTGTACAGGTTTTTCTGCCTGCATGTCTATCAGTTCCCACTCTCCTTTAGTTGTCATTGCTTCAAGAGACTGCTTGAATATCTGCTCCACTGGCCGAAAGAAGAACAACTGAACATCTTCACCTGTGGAGAAAGAGACCAACAGGTACAATGTAATCACAAGTAGCCAAACAAGGGATATAGAGTTTTCAGTTTTGCTCACTCACGAGTGTGTTTGTAGGAGTTGAAAGTATATGAGCAGTTTTGGAAATCAAATGGAAAGGTGTAGATGTCCAGTTTGCATGAGCTAAACACGTGAAACGGTCGTCCGTCGAGCACTTCACCAGTGGAGGTCACATAGACGTAATGCGTGTCCGGGGCTCGGTTTTCATCCATGCTGCAAAATGACGGTGGGTAGTAGGTTAGAAAGGGAAAATTCACCAAGAACTGTACTTTTTGCATGTGCACAATACAACACACTTACTCACATGGCAATTGATATGAAATTGCCCTATAGAACAACTATTTTGTTGTTGTTGTTTCCTAGTCACTAGTCAAAGCTGTTGCAACTTACAATTCGTTAATGACAATGTCTGGAACCCATATCTTCTCTCTTGGTAGTGAGATCTTGTCTGATCCACACTCAGCAGGATCCCAGGTCAAACCTTCAATCTGCCACCACTGCAAAAAATTAATAACTCTCAGCACTGCTCTTTAAATAGAGCACTTGCAATAGTTAAAACGGATGTATTAAGCATTGTAAAATGTGATTGGATCACGCAAACCGGCTGTTAATACCAGGTCAGTGACAGTGTCTTTGTTGACTCTTACCATCCTCACCCACAGATATGTTTCCAACACCTGTGATTTTTCATTCTGAAAGGGAAGATATATGGATTCTGTAACCATTTTAGTGGCATTGGTCTTATAATAAAAGTCGTAGGCTTCCATAAATTTGTTTACCACTCCTAAAATGCCATAAAGTGTCAAATCCACACTGACGTTGGTGGGAGTTTTCAGACTTATAACCGGCCTTGCCTCGCTGTAGTTGATGACTTCCTCTTTCAAGGCATTGAGGAGTGACTTTGTTGTTGGTTCTGAACAATTTAGCGGCTCTACAGATCCTAGCAAGAGAGCTGAAAAAACTAAACTTGATACAGGATGTGACATTTTATGTAATTCAATCAGACTAGACATTAAAGGTCTGGTCAATGCAGTTTGTGTTTGTTAATTAATGCATCTTTTTGGATACACTTTATTTCGATGGTAGTAGAATAAGTTGACATGCAAAGTTACTTAATGTCTTAAGTGGACCATCAAAATATATTTTTATAAATCTACTATCAAATCAACTCAAATGTTCTTGCTGTAAAACAGCAGTCGTTTAAAATAGATTAAGGATAAATGAATAAGAAATAATAATAGAAAAAAATAATATGTATGGAAATATATCTTACATTGTATAATGACGCAGTTGGTGATCCACTGGAACCAAGTGTGAGTGGGATACCATGTTGTAGCCTGTTGAATCTAGTATTTGCAATATATGGCAAATATGCACAAAATAATTACAATGTCATTGAGTAATTAAAACAAAAGTACAAAGACATGGTGGTGGGAAAAAAATGTGAGATGGGTGGAAAAATTATATTTCAATGCTTTTGCGTTCTCTCACAAACATTTGCGTTCCCCCAAGAAACTTTGCGCAAAAGTTGAAACGCAAAGTTTCAAGAGGCAAAGCAAATGTTTTGTGAGCATCTCATATTTTTTCCACCACCATGTCCTTTTAGGGGCTTCCGTGCAAAAGCTTCACCAAGATTCTTTAACATTACCAAGATTACACAAAATTAGATTTTTGTGATAAATGGGGAAATTAAAAACTCAACACAAGATAAAAAGAAACAACTGTAACATTTCAGCATACTTAAAAATAAGGAAACCCTAATAAAAAAAAAAAGCTAAATTAATTAAGTTTCCTTGCCCAATACACATCAAATTTAAATGAAATGTTACAACACAAAACTTGTCATACATTTCTTAGTCTTACCGGTGTTCTTGGAAGATGGATAAAAGCCATCAGGTCCTTAATCAACTGGACTGCAAATAAATGTTTAGCAGAGTTTACTTTGGTGTACTAGTGTACAGCACGGTGGCTAGTGAACATAACCTAAATACTTGCTTTTTATGTGACTTATTTGTTTACACAAATTAGAATAACCAGAGGGGACAATGCCTTTTTCACACCCATTTTTCTAAATTCAGTTTCAATATTTTACAGCTATTCCTCAATATCTCAATATTCACGCATTTGATTATTTATTTATTTTTTTTACCTGAAGAACCATAATTTCCAACAGACATTTGTTTTCCAAGGGATTACTTGCCAGACAGTAATTGGCAGTAGTCTGAGGCCTGAACCAGAATCTGAGCTGGTTCTCTGGTGAGAAAAGCTCTCGCAAATGTTTTACAGACAGACCCAATGACAGCTGTCTAGTGTTGTATCAATGTTCTTGTCTTTCTGTGTGGGTGAGATGATTGAGTTGACAAGGTTCTTGGCTGTTTCTGCCACTTAGCAAAAATAATTAAACTGTACCAACAAACCAAAACTTACAGTTTACTGCACACTCTTAAAAATATGGGTTATTTATTGGCATTGATGATGGTTCCATGAAGAACCTTTAACATCCAAGTAATCTTTCTATTCCACCAAACGTTCTTTATAGCAGAAAAGGGTTCTTTAGATTATTAAAATGTTCTTCGCATTAAAAAAAGTGAAAATAACTGATAACAGAAAGGTTCTTTGGGAAACAAAAACATGTTTTGTGGAGTGTAAAAATGGAAAATCAAGTGTAAACATATTTCTCTCCAGTTTTTATTCTTATTTTAGTAGACTATTTATGTTATAATTTATAATAATACAAAATCTTGAAAATGAATTTAAAAATGATTTATTTATTTATTGCATTATGATATAGCACCAATAGGTAAAGTCCCAGGTCATTTATGTACAGTGACGTCCCTAACATCAGCTGTCTGTTTCATTACCATCTTGTTGAAATAAAATGGATAAATCTGTGGCTACATGGAATCCATGCAGAACACCTTAATGCTTCATATTTTCCTGTTTAAGATGGACAACAGGTATTAGCTTAACATGCTATAAAAACAGTTGAGGATTTGTGCTTCCTTTCACATGCTATCGGAAATTTCCTACTTCCCACTTCTGAAGTCGTGATTTCGAGTGCTTTGTTGTCGGAAAGAACAGGAATCATGGAGGACACCAGGTTTATTCTTTACTATTTCTTAAGGAAATCTTTTTAAAGCCAAAAGGATTCAGCGTCCCGTTCATTGACAACCATATAAACATTCATAGCTAGTTTGCTGACGATTCTGGAATTGCGGTCAAATACATGCTATTTTCACTGTGTATAAAATATACAGTACACTTCACATGATTATTCATATATGTAAATATGCACTACTTTAACAACAAGAAAAGGCGATGTAGCTTTTGTGGAAAAAACTAATAAAGAATAGCAGTCACAGCAGCAATCGTTCTCCCCTCCGCAATGTTTAAAGTTTATGGCCCATCCAACTCAGGAACTTGGGTATAAAAATTAATCCACAGCTTCCCTGTGGTAATTATCACCTAGAAAACTTGTATTTATGATCATTCCGATAGCATGTGAAATTTAATGCCAAAAAACAATGGCAACCAAATCTCAAAATTGAGTCGTGAGAGGAATAATAACCTCACGTTCTCATACTCAGGCTGTGACCACAAGGGTTTGATGGATCATACAAACCAAGCAAACCGAGGTTGAGAAATGGGTTAGAGCACTTACACTATGTAAATGATGGGCATTTGTAAAACCTGAACATTTGATTAAAATCAAACAACCAGATCCAGCATTGTCTTTGATCTCTTTGCTATCTTTTACATCATCTTTCGTCCACACTGAAAATGGAGCACACATGGAATGGTGATTGAGTGCGACCTGGATGCACCATTGAGTGGTGAGACTTTGCATAATAAAACGCAGATAAATCAACTCATCAACTTACAGTGTGGCTTTCATTGTCAATTGCGCTCATTCCTGTTGCATGTCCTCAAGCTGGCAAACCGCGTGAGCGTTGAGTCTTAGGAGGAGGGGGAAACAACGCTCTCCAATATTTTGAATTTGGATATTTTGAATCCTGCATACTGCACCTTTAAATATTCTAAAATATGTTTTTATTTATAGGGTTCTCTTTCATTATTTCTCTAATGTGAATGTGCAAGTATCCATTACTGTGGATGTACACTCACCTAAAGGATTATTAGGAACACCATACCAATACTGTGTTTGACCCCCTTTCGCCTTCAGAACTGCCTTAATTCTACGTGGCATTGATTCAACAAGGTGCTGAAAGCATTCTTTAGAAATGTTGGCCCATATTGATAGGATAGCATCTTGCAGTTGATGAAGATTTGTGGGATGCACATCCAGGGCACGAAGCTCCCGTTCCACCACATCCCAAAGATGCTCTATTGGGTTGAGATCTGGTGACTGTGGGGGCCATTTTAGCAATGCCCAATTGGCACTAAGGGGCCTAAAGTGTGCCAAGAAAACATCCCCCACACCATTACACCACCACCACCAGCCTGCACAGTGGTAACAAGGCATGATGGATCCATGTTCTCATTCTGTTTACGCCAAATTCTGACTCTACCATCTGAATGTCTCAACAGAAATCCAGACTCATCAGACCAGGCAACATTTTTCCAGTCTTCAACTGTCCAATTTTGGTGAGCTCGTGCAAATTGTAGCCTCTTTTTCCTATTTGTAGTGGAGATGAGTGGTACCCGGTGGGGTCTTCTGCTGTTGTAGCCCATCCGCCTCAAGGTTGTGCGTGTTGTGGCTTCACAAATGCTTTGCTGCATACCTCGGTTGTAACGAGTGGTTATTTCAGTCAAAGTTGCTCTTCTATCAGCTTGAATCAGTCAGCCCATTCTCCTCTGACCTCTAGCAACAACAAGGCATTTTCGCCCACAGGACTGCCGCATACTGGATGTTTTTCCCTTTTCACACCATTCTTTGTAAACTCTAGAAATGGTTGTGCGTGAAAATCCCAGTAACTGAGCAGATTGTGAAATACTCAGACCGGCCCGTCTGGCACCAACAACCATGCCACGCTCAAAATTGCTTAAATCACCTTTCTTTCCCATTCTGACATTCAGTTTGGAGTTCAGGAGATTGTCTTGACCAGGACCACACCCCTAAATGCATTGAAGCAACTGCCATGTGATTGGTTGATTAGATAATTGCATTAATGAGAAATTGAACAGGTGTTCCTAATAATCCTTTAGGTGAGTGTACTGAGCCATGTAAAAAAAAAATACAAAGTACATTAAACACAATTTAGAATATGTAAACAATATGCAATATAATACAACATGCAAAAATAAAACTCCTTCTATAAACTCCTCCTCCAACGAGTCGGTGGCTCCCCTGAACAACATCGCCAGCGGTTCCACTCAGTTGACCTGGGTGACAGCGGCCGACCTTTCGTGATGGCCCAACAGCTCTGGGACGCTTGCCGCAAGTGGCTGATGGCCGAGACACACGACGTTGAGGAAGTGGTTGATCTGGTGGTACTGGAGCAGTTCATTGCTCTGCTTCCACGAGGAACAGCCAAGTGGGTCCAGTACCACTGTCCGATCATCTGGTGGCGTGCCCAAGGGTCCAGGAGCCCCTCTCTAACCTCTCTCTCTCCCCCTCCCTCTCTTTTTTTTCTCTCTCCGCCAATCTCTTGGCCATCCTTCTGCTGCTGGGGTGGTAGGAAGGCCTGGGCCAGCCTGCTAGAGATGCGGGGACCCGGGTCATTTCCAGGACAGGTGTCCAATGATGATGGAGGTGGGAACATTGATCCAGGTCCCTGACTCCCCGTGGGCTGCCCCCGATCAAGCCAGGCAGTACCAAATACCTGTGAGTATTAAGGGGGGTACATATCAGGTATAACCACTATCTCTTTTTGGCTTAAGTTATATATCAGAGTAGGGACATAAAGGCTTGATACTAACTTAGGTATTATTACAAGATGGAAGATAATCTGCTTTGGTTTACCCAACTATGTACCTGAAGTAACAGACCTAAGATTTGCAGTGAATTGCACATATTATATTCAACAACCCAAATCTCAAACTTTTACATTATACAAAAACAAAATAATAAACTAAGTAGAAAACATGAAAGCATCAATAACATCAGTTATCAAACAAGAAAAGTTCAGAGTTTGGGGGATCTGGACTGGAAAAGAAAATGATAAAACTTAGCTGATAGTGAAGCCAACAAGGTTTGGTAATGGATGAAATGTCCTTGCAAAAGTCAGCACTTTTAGAAAACACAGTTCACTTAGTGATAATCCCAAAGTTGATGTAAACAAATCAAACTTGAAGCGAAAAGAAAGGAGTCCTCCTGTCTTCCACAAGTGCAATCCACCACCTCTTTGTGCTCACGTTAAACGTCCAAGGTTCATGAGCCCAGCAACAAACCACAAAGCAGGCAGTTTGTGAGCAAAACTTTCCTCACATGAAAGAAAGCATAGGAATAAAAGGTCCATCTAAATAGAAGACACGGCCACAATTAGCATGAATAGCTCAATGCTCAACACATACCCAATACCATAGTTACACATTAAATACAAAATCACCAAAACCAGAGCATGTCAAAAAAACATACTACTTACTGATTGACCAAAAGGAAACACATTCCTCAATCATAGGACCTCAGAAAGTCAGACGGAATAGCCCAAGAAAGCCATTGCTTCCTCTATCCACATGCTTGCCTACTTCTTCAGGTATAGGACCTGGCTAAATACTCATCTATGAAGATGGTTAGCGCCCCCTAATGGCGTGGAAAAATATAACCTCTAAGGTAACAGAGTTAGAGCTGTTACACAGGCTTTGGTGGATTCAGAGTGTAACCAAACCTCCATTCATCAAAGCCTGATGCAGCAAGGGGAATTGGATATGAGCCGCAAGATTAAGGTAAGGTGTGTGGTGGACTACCCGTTAGTGCCTGAAATAAGCTGGTGGTTAATTCCCACCTTAGGCAGCCGCTGATTTTGAGAACAGATTGGCCAGCATTTACACAAATATTGAGGATTTTATGTGTGGATGCATCTTAGGGGACAGGGCTAGGGACGCTGTTCAGGGACCATCACAGACTGATCAGCCGCTCTCCTATCCCTACTTTTCTATTATAAAAGATAGGTTGTATTGGGTTGTCCAAAACGCCCAGACAAAAAAAGATACATCCCAATTATTAGTGCCAAAAAGTTATTGTAGTCCCATGGAAGGCCACTCAGGGAAAGTAAAGACACACAAACGTCTCATGGCCCGTTTTTTTTTTTTGGCTGGGCATTCACGAGAACGTCCGTCTGTGTTGTACGACATCTCTCATTATGCACAATTTTTGCAAAGAATGTGGCGGACGTGCGGTTTTGCATTATCTCCTGAGTGGGAATCCCCAAAGAGATTCTCATTGATAAGGGCACGGCATTTATGTCACGTAAATTAAGAAAATTATACAAACTTTTGGGCATTAAGTCAGTTTGCACCAGTGTCTATCACTCACGAACAGGCGGCTTGGTGGAACCATTTAATCGCACTCATAAAAGAAGACGTCAAAAATTGGGATAAATGTCTCGAGCCCCTGTTTTTCGCTGTGCGAGAGGTTCCACAAGCCTACACCGGGTTTTTCTCATTCAAGCTTCGTTATGGCCGTCAGCCCCGGGGGCTGCTTGACGTCATCAAAGAGGCTTGGGAGGAGGGGCCTTCAAAGAGCCGTAGTGAAATTCAGCATGTCATGGACCTCAGAGCAAAACTCCATATGCTGGGGCGGATCTCTATAGAGAATTTGCTCCAGGCCCAGGACAGACAAACAAAGTCGGCTGTACAACAGGGGTACGCAAGAGCATCAATTTACACTGGGAGATAAAATGCTTGTACTACTTCCAACATCTAGTTCCTCACAAAGTGGAGAGGACCTTTTGTGGACACACGGCGAGTGGGGGATCTCGATTATGAGGTAAGATGAATGGACAGGGGTGATTAATTTTCATTCAATTTATCATCTTAAATTGTTGCGTAATCAACATGACGGCGGCGCGAGTACATCGCGAGGCTCGGGGTCTCTCCAGATTCTGCAATGTTGCAGTATATTTCTTGCTCATTTCGGGTCTGTTCGTGCAGAACAGTTGTGCCTTTACATCGTACACCCGATGTGAGCTTTTGGATATTGGTTTGCGAATTTCCGACAGTTTTATGGACAACCTTCGACTCCTTCCTGAGATCACCAGAACACCCGAGGCTATGCACTCTACCCGGCCAGGCGGAAGTGCTCGCAGGCGGCGTCGAGATCGTAAACAAAGGCGGGGGAAGCGTGGAGGACTAAGAGCTAAGCTAAAGCTAACACCACACCGGCTCTCTTTACCCAGCATTTTCCTTGCCAATGTACGGTCGCTGGTGAACAAAATGGAGGAGATTCGACTCAGTATCACACACAGCAAGAGACTTTTGAACTGTAATGGCTTAATATTCACGGAAACATGGTTAAACAGCGGAATACCTGACAACGCTATTGAGCTAGCGGGACGCCACACACTCCGGGCAGATAGAACATTAGATGGCTCCGGTAAGACCAGAGGTGGTGGACTGAGCATTTACATTAACAAAGCTTGGTGCACAAACTCTGCTATTGTTGGGAGACATTGTTCAGCTAAGTTGAGTTTCTCATGGTTAAATGTAGACCGTTTTATCTACCGCGGGAGTTCACTTCCACCATTATAATTGCAGCCTATATTCCCCCGGATGCTGATGCTAAGCTTGCTATGAAAGAACTTCACGCAGCCATCAGTAAACAACAGACTGTTCACCCGGAAGCTGCGTTTATTGTTGCTGGTGATTTTAATCATTCAAACTTAAAGTCAGTGATACCGAAATTTCACCAGCATGTTTCCTGTCACACCAGAGGAAACAAAACTTTAGACCATGTTTACACAAACATGGCTGGAGCTTACGTTGCGACACCCCTCCCCCACCTGGGACAGTCAGATCACCTTTCTTTGTTCCTCACCCCCAAATATGTTCCTCACCCCCTCATCAACCGTGTGAAGCCATCAGTGAAGACCATCAAGGTGTGGCCTGAGGGGGCAGATTTCATACTCCAGGAAAGGTTTCTACACACAGACTGGAGTATGTTTGCTTCCCAAGCCACCAGTGGCTCTCACACAGACACTGACTGCTACACCTCCTCTGTACTGGATTATATCAATACCACCACTGACAGTGTTACAACCCAGAAGCAGATCACCACATACCCTAATCAGAAGCCATGGATGAACAGGGAAGTGCGACTCCTGTTGAAGACACGCAATGCTGCCTTCAGATCAGGAGATGCACAAGCCTACAGCACATCCAGAGCAAACCTGAAGAGGGACATCAAAGAGGCCAAGCACTGCTACAAGCTAAAGATAGAGGGACACTTTTCCAAGTTTGACCCTCGACGCATGTGGCAGGGCATTCAGGCCATCAGTGACTACAAACCCACCTACTCCACCCCCGCAGCCACTGATATCAACTTCCTGAACGAGCTAAATTACTTTTATGCTCGCTTTGAAAGGGACAACAGAGAAACTGCCACCAAGGCCAAACCCTCAGCTGACCACTCGCCAATCACACTCTCCTCCACAGATGTCTGCAATGCACTGTGCCAAATCAGCCTGCACAAGGCTGCTGGACCAGACAACATCTCTGGACGCGTACTCAGGGCATGTGCAGAGCAGCTCGCTGGGGTTTTTACAAACATTTTCAACTTGTCTCTTGCCCAAGCAACTGTACCAACATGCTTTAAATGCACTTCCATTGTGCCAGTGCCAAAACACTCTAGCCCGATGTGCCTTAACGACTACCGCCCTGTAGCACTCACACCCATCGTTATGAAGTGCTTTGAGCGGCTGGTCTTGGCACATCTAAAAGACTCTCTACCATCCACATTGGACTCACACCAGTTTGCCTACCGTAGCAATAGGAGCACAGAGGATGCAGTTTCCTTGGCACTGCACTCTGTGCTCACACATCTGGACAATAAGAACACGTATGCACGTATGCTGTTTGTTGACTTCAGCTCAGCATTCAAAACTTGTAATCCCAACCAAGTTAATAGCCAAACTTGGAGACCTGGGCATCAACACCTTAATGTGCAACTGGATATTGGACTTCCTGACCAACAGACCCCAGAATGTTCGATCAGGCTCCAACTGCTCCACCTCCATCACACTTAATACTGGTGTAACACAGGGCTGTGTGCTAAGCCCATTTCTCTACTCCCTCTTCACCTCCGATTGCAAGCCTGTGTATGGATCTAATTCCATCGTCAAGTTTGCGGACGACACTACGGTGATTGGACTCATCAGCAACAACGATGAGACTGCCTATAGGGAGGAGATCCAGCACATGGTGCACTGAAAATAATCTGCTCCTTAACACCACCAAAACGAAGGAACTCATCGTGGACTTAAGGAAAGAGTCAAGAGGCACACACGACACCATCCACATCAATGGAATGGCTGTTGAGCGTGTCTCCAGTTTCAAGTTCCTGGGGATCCACATCTCGGCGGACATGTCCTGGACAACCAACACCTCCAGCCTGGTCAAGAAGGCTCACCAGCGTCTTTTCTTCCTGAGGACACGGAGGAAGAATCAGCTATCCTCGGCTATACTGGTGAACTTCTATCGCTGTGCAATAGAAAGCATCCTGACCAACTGTGTTACAGTATGGTATGGGAGCTGCTCTGTTGCAGAGCGCAAGGCACTGCAGCGGGTGGTGAAAACCGCCCAGCGCATCACAGGGACTACCTGCCATCGACCACATCCAGAGGAAACGCTGTCTGCATCGAGCTTGCAGCATCCTTAAGGACTCCTCTCACCCAGCCCACACTGTTTTCTCTCCTGCCCTCCAGACAACATCTCTGGACGCGTACTCAGGGCATGTGCAGAGCAGCTCGCTGCGCCTGAAACGGTAGGCGTTTCAGGTGCCACCGGACCAGGACCAGCAGACTAAAAAACAGTTTTTTTCCCAGAGCTGTCTCTTTATTGAACTCTAACCCTCGTTGATCCCACTCCCCTTATATACTGCTAACTCTCCTCTCCCCCCTCACATCTGCCTTCACTTTGCTATTTGCACTACTGGATGTTCATTTGCACTACCGACTGTTTATTACAGTAACACCTGTTAATATATGCATCTTGCACTACTATACCTAACTGGAATTTGCTCATTTGCACTATATCGCCCATTGCTATACTGCCCATCTTAGCCTAACATATCATTGTATACATCTATCTGTAAATTCTGTTTATAGTAATAGCCATCTGTATATTATATTCAGTACATATCTATCTGTAAATTCTGTTTATAGTAATAGCTATTTGTATATTATATTCATAGTACATATTAACCTGTAAAATTCTATTTATAGTAATAGCCATCTTTATATATATTCAGTACATATTCATGTCCTGCACTTATGAAACCACTGTATATCCTGAACTTGCTGCTATTGCACTTCTGGTTAGACCTAAACTGCATTTCGTTGCCTTGTACCTGTACTTGTGTAATGACAATAAAGTTGAATCTAATCTAATCTGATTAAACGTTGGAATGAGGTGACGTCGGTTGAGTTAGCATCGGCAGAAAAAAAAGCTTTCACAACACCGTTCGGATTACACCAATTTATTAACTGGGCGGTTCTAACTGTGGTACGGTACCTGGGCTTCCACTTGGGACATGGGCAGGTGCGTCCCCAAATTGACTAGGCTTTTGCAATTGCAGCCTGCCCAAGTGCCAAGACCAAAAGAGGTAAGACAGTTCCTGGGGCTGTCGGGATATTATAGGAGGTTTATTCTAATCATTAAATTTCCTCCAGGGTGTCTTTCGCCCCTAGCGTGCCCAGGTCAGTGCATCTTTCCCGGGATGCCTGCCCTGCTCTGGGAGTATGGATCTCTGAACAGATCTAGGGGGTTACTGGAATTCTCAGCCCGCACACAGTTCCCCTTCCCTGGGCATGCCGTTCCCAGGTCTGCCTGGCTGGTTCTCACTTCCAGAGGTCCACCGCGGTAGAAACTGGATTCTATGCCCACCCGGAGTGCCTCTGAGCAGGCCTCATGACAGTCTGTATAGGAGGGGTAGCCACTATTTCTCCCCTCCTCGACAACACCCCGGCGTTCCGTTTTTGGACTGTCTTTGCTCGCAAAAGAACCTCCAGAGGGACAATGGATCTGACTGTGCCCAGAACCGAGGCACCCTCCCTGGGCTGGCCAGGGCGGTCTGAGAGCATGGAGCTCCCAAGGATGGCTCCCCGGCCTGAGTTCAGCGAGGTCTGCAGTGGGGGAATGGGTGCAGAGATGAGCGGTGATAAGGAGGTCTAGTGCATGATAACTAACACCTGTCTCTAATTCCAGTGATTGGCGGAGAGACAGGATATAAGTGCCCCGCAGACCTGGAACAGGGAGGGAGAGACTGATTGATCCTGTGTTTGTGACTGTGTTTGACAGAGAACCCACAGGCTTTTGTTTGTTTAAATTTGGAAACTAAATAAAGTTTGGATTACTTGCCAACCCGTTTTTGTCCTTTTTCATTCAACCTTTGTAACAACTACTTACATTTATTATTGTCACGTCTGTTTAGGGTTTTGGTTCACTTTTATAGTTGTCTTTTATTTTGTAATTTCTCACAGTCATTCCTGTTTGTCATGTGATTCCCTTGTCCTCATGTGATCATGTCATGTGCTTCCCTAGTCCTCATGTGTTATGTTCTCATTGGTTGTTTTTGGTCATCTGTTCATCATTGGTGGTCATTGGTATGGGGGCCATGACATTAAGGAACTTTGGCTGTGCAGCCCTGATGTGACTTGAATCTGGCGTGGAATAATGAATCCATCATTGGGCTTGTTTGACTTCAAGTGTTTTGTGTTACTCATTAGTCCTTGTGTATAAATAGCCCTTGTGTTACCATTGTTCCTTTGTCTAGCTTTGTCTGTGTAATCCGCTGTTTGGTGAGCTTCTGTTTCTGTTCAAGTTTAGTTCATGGTACAAGTCAAGTTAAGCCAAGACTTTGTTTATTGTATATTTTGTCTATGTTTGTTAATAAACTGCATATGGGTTCTGCCACTCACCTTCAGTGGACTTAATTACAGAAAGCTAGACAGACACCATGAACCCAGCAGTTGCTCTTCCATGTCTCCGTCAGGACAATTGCCCCATTATGCATGTTGAGGACTTTTGCAGACTTTGTTACCAGGTGGGCTTCAATGATGTTGCCCTAAATTATATTTTCAGAGTGGGTTTGATTAATCCCATTATTTCAAGGATGCCAGGGGGGAAAATCAATTGTCCCTGGCCCAACACGTCGACCATGCCCTTCTTCTTAGTGGCTCCTCCTTTACTGTTGGAATTGCGGACAAGAAGACCCGCAATCCCGCAGTACCTACCACACCTCGGCAGACATGCCAGAGCCTGTTCACAGCATGCTTGCCACACCAGGGCCGCTCACGTCATGCCTGCCACGCCAGGGCTCGTTCACGTCATGCCTGCCACGCCAGGGCCTTTTTTTTATCATGGCTGTCACGCCAGAGCCTCTTCATGTCATGGCCACCACACCAAAGTTATTCATTTTTCCACACCAGAATTAAGTCACATCAGGGCTGCACAGCCAACGTTTCTTAATATTGTGGCCCCCATACCAATGACCACCAAGCCAGAGCCTCATCACATCATGATGCCAAGCCTTAGCCTTTTCACAACATGGCTAACACGTCAGAGCCTCTTCACATCATGGCCGCCACGTCAGAGCCTCTTCCCATCATGGCCGCCATGCCAGAGCCTCTTTATGTCATGGCCACCATGCCTGAGCCTCCAGCCATCATGGCCGCCACACCCAAGCCTCCAGCCGTTATGGATGCCATGCCTGAGCTTAGTCTCATGTGTTATGTTCTCACTGGTTGTTTTTGATCATGTGTTCATTAGTTCTGTTTCATGTTACTCATTAGTCCTTGAGTATAACTAGCCCTCGTGTTCCCATTGTTCCTTTGTCTAGCTTTCGTGTAATCCACTGTTTGGTGAGTTTGTTTCTGTTCAAGTTTAGTTCAAGTCAAGTTTGCCAAGTCTTTGTTTATTGTATATTTTGTCTATGTTTATGTTAATAAACTGCACATGGGTTATGCAACTCGCCTTCTGTGGACTTAGAATTCTGTGGACTTAGAATTAGAGTATACTATATTCATAATATAAGTATTTATTACTCTATAAGTATTAGGTGCTTTGAGATAATTTACATACATTAGGAAAGTTCATGCAAGTTCTCTGTGGTGTGCTATTAAGTTGTATAGAAAATAATTTTGTCTTTTCGTCAGTTTGTAAAAACAAGCAAGGTTTTACAGTAATATGTTTGCAATGGAAGTTTAATGATAGAACAAAAAGAATCAACAAGAATTCAAGTGAGGGTGACCTCTAATGACTCTACTGATGCTAAATGAAATAGTTATTACATGAAACTACTTTTTTGCCATATAAAACAAAAACCTTAAAAGATTATTTTCACAATTTACATAGCAAGATGCTCAAATTCACATTTCGTGACTATAGTGATTCCTAAATGCTGATGCAAATTAGAAAACAGAATTTTTATCATGAGACCACAATAACTTCAGATCATTTAACAAGTTTTCTCTTTTCCTAATTGTATTTGTAGCATACTTGTATTGCCTTAAGCCAGAGGTTCCAAGTTCCTTTTAGGTCAAAAGCTGGATATCGTGGGCTGAGTTTCTTATTACTACTGAATGCCATCTGCAATTAAAAGAAAGCTTATTTTGCTTTAAGACATAAGCTACTGTATAACAAAATACACTGTATGAGGAGTTCATGTATGCAGTTGAGCAGTTCGAGCAGTGAATTCAAACATCTGCATTTACTCATGCACAGTCTTGGCCGGGACATTATGCTTTTTTGTCAAAACTGTACCAGTACATCCAGAATATTAGTATGGTGAAGAAGCTGACAGTGAGGAAAATAACATACAAAACAAACAGAAATCGATCAATGACCTCCCCCAAGTGTTTCCACTCCTCTGAGTTCGGATCACTGGAGAAATGCTTATCAACTTGCTGACGAATGGTGAGTAAATCTTCATGCAGCATTCTTAGTTCCTTTACTTCTTGCTCATCAAGATTTAGTGGTGTTTTAATGCCCTTTTTGTGGTATCTAATTTGGTTTATTTCTTTCTCAGATGAACAGGAAATTATGTCATTGGTGTTTTCTGTTGGCAGAAGTAGTTTGATTTATTAATTTGATCTATAGGTAGGTAAACACAAGATTCATCACTGATATGTTGTAAATAGACATACTGCATATTTTTTTGACTTAACTTATGACTTTAATGTATTTGATATATATAGTATTTTATTTATTTATGTTAATGTTTATGCACACATTATATACTATCAGTTGTCCAACTGTGTAAATATTTGGATATTATATTTTATGTTTTTTGCAGAAAATGTTTAACTGTTTTTTCAGCCGGTATGAGACTCACGTTGAGGGGCATAATTCTGGTCAGATGTTTTCTGGCCCAAACAAACCATTCGTGCCAGGTAATGCAGGAACAACACTTTAACCCAGTTTGGTAGAGGAGGATAGTCACTCGAGCCACAAAGAATATTAGTAACAGCAATTGTCTCCAATAGACTGGCCACCATCAGCACTAAACATAGAGAGAAAAACACATCTGCAGGGAGAGAGGAGGCAATAACATAAGTTCCTAACCTTCAAATTAAAGTTATTGATGTATATATCAGTGATTCTTAAACTGTGGTATAAAAGGTAGACAACACAATGCTAGAAATTTAAAACATTAAGCATCCCTCATGTTCAGTTTGATGACCTCAATACCATTTTAATACACTGAAAAGCATCAGGTAGATACTTCTTGACTGTTACTAATGTTGTGATTTTATGAGCTTTATGAGCTTTATGAGCTTCAAATGACCACTATGAAAATGTTACTTCTGTTTGTAGTCTTAGAAACCCCTGACATTGAAAATATTAAGAAAAATGAATGAATTACCTATAGCATTCTCTATAACTGGTACACACACTGTAGAAGCTTACTCTGACAGATTTGTTTTATTGTATTTTTCTACAGTATGATTTTGCTCTAAATAAACTTACTAGAATAAATACCAGTCACACTTCTGCAAAGTACATGATAACTGTATGGTAAAATCAGCTAAAGCTTCAATAATATCCACCTACTGGATTTTGTTTAGAGCAGAGGAACATATTAATCAAATTTAAATAGGAAAATAAGGTTGAGGTTAATTAAAAAAATTATAACCTACATTTTTGGCATTTGTAGGGTCTCATAAAAAGGACAATCTCAACAGAACGTGAGGGTTAAAAAAACAAATAATAATAATGAAAAAGTTAGATGGAACATGAACGTTCTGAATGAATTAATTAAGGGTGCCTGAATAGTTTGACAACCACTGGTATATATATTTTATATTTATATATATTTTGTACAAGTACAGTAGAGTCCAAAAGTCTGAGATTCAAAATGTAATTTAAAGTTAAGATTTTATATATATATAAAAGAAATGTTACATGAAGTGTAAAATTATAATAAAAATTTAATTTGTGTTAAGTTTCTATTAGAATGAAATGAAATGCAATACAGACACATATCACAAGTGGACTCAAGACTTTTGGACCCTGCTGTTTATATACAGTGATAACAGACTTATTAGAGGAATGGTGTCTCCTGTAACAGGAAGCAGATCGTTCATGAGCAGAAGGAAGACGGTGTAGCCCAGGATGAGAGTCATTTTGAAGGCAGAACGATCCATATTTTGAGGAGGCAGGAGGAAGCTGAACAGATCTACGGTAATCAGGCAGTAGCTGGGGATCAGGAGGTTCACCACGTATAGAGTTGGTCTACGCTTCAGAGCAACCTATTATGTGACAATCATTAGAACAATAAACTAAACAAAAATCAAAGAAATAGTTAATCCAAATTAAAATTCTGAACTATGAATTTAAGAAAACGTCAGTTAATCTTAGTAGATTTTTTTTTGTTGCTATAACAATATTTATCAACTACAATATTTAGGAATTGAGGGTGACACAAACATGGTAAATAAGTTCATCCCAGGTGTTCAATCCGTTTATGTTAATGTCTGATGCGTTGGCAGATTTTCTGGAAACTATGCCAGTCAGTTGCCACTCCCCTTTAGTCTCCATGTACTGTAGAGATTTTTGAAACGTGACCTCCGCTGGTTCTGAAATTAATATCTGAACATCTCTAACTGTAGAGGGAGAAATTAATTTGCATCAATCACAATGGATTATTATTGCAGATTTGCATTTCCATGTTTTCTTTTCCCATTTTGTGAACGAGATGACTAAAGCACTGTTAATTAAATTCCTATCCAAACGGATTGAAAAACCCACACAAATTACTTATATTTGTTTTTCTTTTCTTAAATCAGAACCAAATGTTAGCATGTTATTAATCATGATTATATATTTTAATTGACAGCCTAAAACAGTTATTACTTACTTGTATGTTTGTATGAGTTAAATGTGTAGGTGCAGTTTTGAACATCAAATGGAAAGGTGTAGATGTCCATGTTGCAGGAGCTGATCACATGGACTGGCACACGATCTTCTGCTTTGCCGTTGTTGTAAAGATAAACATAATAGGTGTCTGGGGCTCGGTTATCACCCATGCTGTGATTAAATAGGGCAGTATGACACAGACAGCCACAATAGTTGTATCTATTACAACTATTAACAAAATATTAGTAATATACACTCACCTAAAGGATTATTAGGAACACCTGTTCCATTTTTTCATTAATGCAATTATCTAATCAACCAATCACATGGCAGTTGCTTCAATGCATTTAGGGGTGTGGTCCTGGTCAAGACAATCTCCTGAACTCCAAACTGAATGTCAGAATGGGAAAGAAAGGTGATTTAAGCAATTTTGAGCGTGGCATGGTTGTTGGTGCCAGACGGGCCGGTCTGAGTATTTCACAATCTGCTCAGTTACTGGGATTTTCACGCACAACCATTTCTAGAGTTTACAAAGAATGGTGTGAAAAGGGAAAAACATCCAGTATGCGGCAGTCCTGTGGGCGAAAATGCCTTGTTGATGCTAGAGGTCAGAGGAGAATGGGCCGACTGATTCAAGCTGATAGAAGAGCAACTTTGACTGAAATAACCACTCGTTACAACCGAGGTATGCAGCAAAGCATTTGTGAAGCCACAACACGCACAACCTTGAGGCGGATGGGCTACAACAGCAGAAGACCCCACCGGGTACCACTCATCTCCACTACAAATAGGAAAAAGAGGCTACAATTTGCACGAGCTCACCAAAATTGGACAGTTGAAGACTGGAAAAATGTTGCCTGGTCTGATGAGTTTCGATTTCTGTTGGGACATTCAGATGGTAGAGTCAGAATTTGATGTAAACAGAATGAGAACATGGATCCATCATGCCTTGTTACCACTGTGCAGGCTGGTGGTGGTGGTGTAATGGTGTGGGGGATGTTTTCTTGGCACACTTTAGGCCCCTTAGTGCCAATTGGGCATCGTTTAAATGCCACAGCCTACCTGAGCATTGTTTCTGACCATGTCCATCCCTTTATGACCACCATGTACCCATCCTCTGATGGCTACTTCCAGCAGGATAATGCACCATGTCACAAAGCTCGAGTCATGTTCAAGAAACCAATTTGAAATTATGAGTTCACTGTACTAAAATGGCCCCCACAGTCACCAGATCTCAACCCAATAGAGCATCTTTGGGATGTGGTGGAACGGGAGCTTCGTGCCCTGGATGTGCATCCCACAAATCTCCATCAACTGCAAGATGCTATCCTATCAATATGGGCCAACATTTCTAAAGAATGCTTTCAGCACCTTGTTGAATCAATGCCACGTAGAATTAAGGCAGTTCTGAAGGCGAAAGGGGGTCAAACACGGTATTAGTATGGTGTTCCTAATAATCCTTTAGGTGAGTGTAGTTGATTAGTCAACTCAACTTGTCTTTGTGTTGATCTTGAAAATGTGTTACATTGTCCAAGCAGCATCCAATATTATCTGGAACTATCCATTTTATAATTCTCAATAATTTACCCATTTTGTCTGGCCAGTAACGTTCACGTTCATTGACCAGTATATTTAAGCTATTATACTATGGTTACCACACCTCAAGACATTGTTTAAATGTTTTATTTCAGTTCAGATATTTGTCCTTAAACACTAGTGTAGGACTAATTTTGTATGCATCTATTGCAAGCATTTTCTACTTTTCCAGTTTCTCAGTTTCTAATTCTAAACCGTCATTCTAGATCTAGTAATGGAGGCTTGAGCCATTGATATGCAGATCATTGGAAATTGATGATATGGTCAGTATCTGCCTGTAACTACTTTAGCTGTGTGTTTACTGGGGAAAAAATGCACACCTTAGAATGTTTGTCAACCAATCAGAATCAAGCATTCAACAGCCCTGTCGTAGAGCCTTATTTCATGGTTTGATTATTTTTCAATGTTGTGTTTTGGAACTCACAATTCATTGATGACAATATCAGGCCTCCAGAGTTGTTTTCTTGGCAGTGTGATTCTGTCTGTTCCACATTCAACAGGATCCCAGCTCAAGCCTTCAATATTCCAGTCCTTCAAAATGCAAATATTATATTTATTTAATATAAACACTTTTTAAAACAATTTTACAAGTATCAAAATAACATATTTAAGATTTTAGGAATTGAAGGCAAAGAATAAACGGCAAGGTGACAGTTCATTATAGATGCGTAAAGCTCTTACAAACCACAGCCAGATAAATGTATCCAAGATTTGAGCTTTTTCATCCTAAAAGGGAAAACATCCACAATTTCTATTTAGCCATTTGAAAATGTTAACTATTAATGTAATGCCACTGCATACTGGGATTGGTATATTTGGAAATTTACTCACCACATCTAAAATGGCATACAATATGAAACCCAAATTGATCATTGTTGGCGTTCTTGGATTAATAACTGGCCGCATTTCGGTTTTGTTGAAGACACTCTCTCTGAGTGCTTGTAGGAGAGACGCTGCGTTTGGTTGAGAGCAGTTTATTGTGTCTGCAGATCTCATGAGTGCAGCTGCCATAAGGGTTCGGCCCCAAAGAGAGAAGACAGTACAAAGATAGTCATGACAGAAACAAGCTTTATGCATACTAAACCAAAAAGAAGTATAACAATCCTAGAGGCCATGAACGACAGGCTATTTTTATGATTTGTTCATGTTTTAGACTTGATTATTAAAATGATTCTTACATTGCATAATGAAGCAGGTGAAGATGAAGTGAGTTGTAGAAGATTTGCAATTCATTGTCTAGCCTGTAATGACAATTACAAACATTTGTTTATAATTGTTTAACATTTGGGTAACCTTAGTGAAACATGGGTTGCAAGAAAAAAAGGGTCCTCTTAAGGAATAGGCTGTCTTAAAGTATTTTCCCTTAATTACTTGAGAGTTCCCTTAAGTTCTGTTATGCATTGCAACAAAGTCCCTAGTAACCATTTAGCCATAAAGAAATGAGAGGATCAAAACAGTTCCCTTAAGTCATCAGCTGAACTCAAACGCAATGGATGATTTCATGTTATTTGAGGTGGAGGGGGTACCGATTTTTTGCATTTTTAGTGATTGAAATAAGCCTTTTGAAAGTATGATGTGAAACCGTGTATTTTGTCAAAAATAAAATTAAATGAACACTGTTTTCATATATTTTCATCACTTCCACTATGCCAGGCTTTCGTCTTGTGTGCAAGAGCGACTGATTGTAGCGGCAGGCTTGGGTGCTTTTTTTTGTCCTTGGTCCAGTTTGGTTTAGATTTCTTGTTTCCAGTAGCCTACTGTAAAGCCGGTTAGCAGACAGGACTAGGTGTCGAGCCGCGTCACGTCTAGGACATCAAACGTGTCATTCTGTAGTGTCATGCTTAAGTTCAAGACTGAAAAAAAATCTGTGAATCTAAATCACCAAACATGCAAAGTGGAGTTGATGTGTGAGCACAATAACGAGTTGGACAAATATAATAAATAATGTAATTTAATGGAAAATTATGTTAGTGGCGCGACAGGATTTTGAGCATCGTACTGTGTCGTAGCTGGAATTTTAGGACACTCTTGTGTCGTCCATCAGACCGCCTTTAATAATCTCCATAACTCAAAAATATAGTAGTACAGCTGTATTGTTAAATGTTAAACTTGTTTAAAAGTCAGTGGTCCGTTATGTTCTGTTTATTGTGGGAGATTTCATAACTATAGCAACCACTTCTCAGTTGCCATGTTTTGCCAGAAACTATCGCAAAATGTTTAGTATAAACACTCAGGTAAAGATGATGGTTTGATGGTTAAGACGTTTGTTGCAATGCTCTTAAAGAAATCCCTTGCCTCAGGGATTTTTTCCCCCTCAGGGATACTTTTAAGTCAGTTTTTATTTTCAAAGTACATAGAAACTTTAAGATATTTTTTGTTTTCTTTTTTAAATGAAAATGCATTAAAATGGTTATACAGAACAGTCTGCAATGCAATGCTACCATTTCTTCTATGCTTCTAAGCATAAATTCAAAGTTTTAAAGCAAACCCATTAACCCCTAATTATTTTTAGTTGAAACCCAGGCTTCTTGTTAATTGCTGAATCTTACCTTAAATGTTGACTGAAGTTCTATATCCATGAAGTACTTGGTCAGTGTTATGACAATCAGGGACCCACAGATTTTCATTTCAAGATCATTTCTCAGTTTGACAGGAGATGTATTAGAATGGTGATTATAACAGAATGGTGAATAGCTGATTTGCTTATGCAAATATGAATTAGTCATCCGACTTGTGCTGGCTTGCAACAATGAACACTTTTGCAAAACTCAACATTTTACTTCTAAACCTTCTGGAAATATCAGACATTGGAGACATAAGCCCAACATGTAAAATATCAAGTGTGTGTAAAAATAAATGTGGTGGTAACTGGGATCTCTGTGGTGGAACATACTTTTGCATACTTAAAGCTGAGGTTAAGACACGTGGCATTGACTAAAATTGTGGTGTAGATATGACTGTCAGGAGTTTCTGTGTAGATAAATCCAAGTACCATAGATGTGTGACGCAGAATGAATGATTATATAACTTAATAAACACTAGGAACAAAAGAGCACAACACACATGCGCATAACATTAACGCGAGACAATGAACTGAAGAAATTGATTAGCTGATTCAGGTGCTTTTAATTAGGGTTGGAGCTAAACTCTGCAGGACAGTGGCCCTCTAGGAACCGGTTTAGAACAGGTTATCCAATGTCTTGCTCTCAGAGCAGCACGCTCAGATTTAGCCTTTAGATACAGCAGATGCCTTTGATTCAGATCTATGGTCTCACTAGCTGGAAGTCTTACTAGTCTCACGCATTAAGTTTCTAGTTAAGTTTACCCCTGTGTGAGGCGATTAATTTTAAAAGTTCCCTTTGAAATGGAACTTTGTCACTATGTCACGGTGATGATTCTGTGGGAAACGTAAATACACCCCGTGGGTCAGGTCCTGCTACTGATGAGTCAGTGGGCCACAAAGTTTGCCTTCCCTTGAGGAAGTTATTTTCCCCCAAAACAAGACAATAATTTTTACTTGTCTAGTAAATGCTTCTTGTTTTAAGAATGTTTAGATGTTTGGACTAGAAACAAGACAAAAATACTAAGAGAAGCATTTTTTGCGGTGCCCCTGTTTGGCTCCTCTGCATCGAGTTACTCGAATGTTAAGGGTTGGCTGAGCATGGGTATGTGAGGATGCCCCAGGTTGTGGAGACACTTGCTGGCTATCTCTCTCCCCTGGTGTGGCATTCTCTTTGAAAATCCCCACCCTGCCCTTGAATCCTTGTCAAACAACATTGCGGCCAGGCTTGTGGAGCTTTACACACCGTGGCGGTGCTGCAAGCTTACCAGGCTGATTTATTTAAGTACCTGAACCAAGGCAAGGTGATGTCCCAGACCCTTATTTGTCTTTCTTTTTTTTCTTTTTACATCACAAAACCCAGCAGTTTTAGTAGGGGTGTTTTGTACTGTATTTTTCAACTCAAACACTGACACACACACACAGACCTACATTCTTAAATATACGGTTCACTGGGACTCTCCATAGGTGTAATGATTTTTATACTGTACAAACCGTATCTTCTATCCCCCTACCCTACTCCTAAACCTACCCATCACACAAAACTTCTGCATTTTTTCATATGTTGTTTTAAGCCATTTGGTTTACAAGGACACAAGAAGGGTCCTCATAAACCATGTTATGTTGTAATACCAATGTCATTATACACATTTGTGTCCTCATAAACCACATGTACCTACACACACACTCTCTCTCTCTCTCTCTCTCTCTCTCTCTCACGCACGCACACACACACATACACACACACCATATACCATACCATATGTATACTAGGAGTATAAGTAGAAATAGAAGTAGTAGTAGTAGTAGTAATAATAATAATAGTAGCAGTAGTAGTAGGAGTAGTAGAAGTAGTAGTAGTAGAAACAGTAGTAGTAGTAGTAATAGTAGTAATAGTAGTTAGTAGTAATAATAGTAGCAGTATCAGTAATCTGGTGGATTTTGTAGGCCGGTTAAGACTTAGATTTAGATTTTTAAAATGTATTCTAAAGCAGGGGTTTTCAAACTTCAAAACTTCAAAAAATGGGTTGCCAGGATGATCTAAGGAAAATTGAGTTACATAAAAAAAATAATACACAAATTCATAGTCTATATGCCTATATAAAAGGAATAAATACGCAAAATATATTTGACAGATTAACAAAAAAAAAAGAAAAAGACTGTGCGACAGTTGCTGCTGAGTTTGGTTAATTTTTGTGAGGCGCAGTGCTCCTCAAACAAGTTAACTGAAAGGAAACCCATACGACAGAAAGCATTTTAGGTTCCCTTTCAGTCAGTACACTACGAGTTATGTCAGTTACTGACGGAATGGGGGTTTCGCTTAGAAGCCAATCGCCTTTGAGCTCTACAAAACGAGCCAATGGCATGAAAATGCCATGGGTCTGCGGAATTTGCATGCCGCAACCCCGCCCCACGGCGTGGGTATAAAGGGCGTTGCGTGGCAATCTCGCATTATGTTTCTGCTTCAGAGCCGAGTTTACTGCCTGAGCGCTTTCCTCTTCAAGACGAGTTTCTCTCCAGAGTGTTGGTGTTACGGCACGTTCCAGCGAGTTCCGCATTTCCTGTCTGATCTGTGCAGTGATCGAGCACAGCGTGCGCGTTCTCCCTGGGTGCTTCGGCATTCTGCAGAGTTTTCACTCCTCTCTAAAAGAGCTGCACGCGGCACGTCTTTTTAAAGATGGCTTGCCCGTGCTCCGTTTCTGGGTGCGGTCGATTGGTACCTCCGTTCGATGGTCATGATCGCTGTTTGGCGTGCTTGGGCCTTGTGCACGCTGAGCGCGCGTTCGTGGATGAGTCATGTTCTCATTGCGGGAACATGGCCATCTCAGTGTTGCGATCGAGACTCCATGATCTCCGTAGTGGGGGGAGAGTCCCCTCTTCCACACCCCAATCTACTTCATCCACTGGAGGGGGTACTTTGGTTGGTGGTCAGGGTGATCTGAGGGTTACGGTGTGGAACAACCCGACGAATCCTCCTTGGGCCACACCCCCCTCCTGCACACTGCAACCCGTGGTGTTGCCTGATGAGGGCGCCGGGGCTTCCCGTTCGGGGCCCTGCGTTTCATTTGGCGCACCCGCGGAGGATGCTATGTTGATTGCCGCATCACAAGGTGGGCTGGATTCCTCCGGAGATGACGATTCGGCTGTGTTGCCTCCTTCGGGAGTTCCAGCATTGCCCGAGTCCGATCCGGAACTCACAGACATGCTTGCCCGGGCTCCATCCCCAGACGGTTCAGCTGATTTGGGAACAGTTTGGCGACGCACCGATAGATCTGTTTGCCTCCCGCGACTCTTCCCATTGCCCCTGGTACTATTCCCTGACCGAGGAGGTCCTGTCTCAGAGGGATCGACCAGGGAGGAGTAAAGGAGTAAAGGAGTAAAGTTCTGAGAACCAGGTAAAGTTCACCATATGGCACCCGCGTGAGTACCCTGTTTGAGTACCCTGCCACCTCAGGTGGCGGCTACCATCACTTCCGCTAGAGCCCTGTCTACCAGACAGGCCTATGCGTTGAAGTGGAACCTCTTCATCACCTGGTGCTCCTCTCGGCGAGAGGACCCCAGAAAATTTTCGATCGGGTCCGTGCTCTCCTTCCTCCAGGAAGGGTTGGAGCGAAGGCTGTCTCCCTCCACCCTGAAGGTCTATGTGGCTGCTATTTCAGCCCATCATGACCTGGTGGATTCTAAAACGGTTGGACAGCACGACCTGGTCAGCAGGTTCCTCAGAGGTGCGAGGAGGTTAAATCCTCCTCGCCCACCTCAGGTACCCTCTTGGGACCTAGCAGTGGTCTTAGCTGCCCTGCAAAAGGCTCCCTTTGAGCCATTGCAGTCAGTCAAGCTGAAGTTCCTTTCATTGAAAGTGGCGCTCCTGACTGCTTTGGCCTCCATCAAGAGGGTAGGGGACCTGCAGGCATTTTCGGTTGACGAAGCGTGCCTGGAATTCGGGCCGGCCAATTCTCAGTTCATCCTGAGACCCCGGCCTGGATACGTGCCCAAGGTTCCCACCACTCCCTTCAGGGACCAGGTGGTGAACCTGCAAGCGCTGCCCTTGGAGGAGGCAGACCCAGCCTTGGCACTGCTCTGTCCAGTACGCGCCCTTCGCGCTTACGTAGACCGGACGCAGTGTTTCAGGACCTCAGACCAGCTCTTTGTCTGTTACGGAGGGCAGCAGAAAGGGAAGGCTCTCTCCAAGCAGAGGTTGTCCCAATGGATAGTGGACGCCATTGTCCTGGCATATCAAGTCCAGGGCATGCCATGCCCCCTCGGGGTAAGAGCACACTCCACCAGGAGTGTTGCCTCCTCTTGGGCTCTAGCGCATGGCGCCTCGCTAACAGACATTTGTAGAGCTGCAGGCTGGGCGACACCCAACACATTCGCAAGATTTTATAATCTCTGAGTGGAGCCTGTATCCTCTCGTGTACTCGCCCCTACTGGCCAGTAACCGGACAAGCTCAGGTGTCTTCGCTTGCTGCGCCATTCCACTCCGCGGACTGGATGCGTGCGCATTTCCTCTCAGGTGAGCTTCCCAGTAAGCCCTGAGCTCCTCCAGCACTGTCGATGTCGTCACCAGAGCGAGTGCCCTTTTCAGGCCACCCCTCGTGTTCGGCTAGGTGCCTCCGTGTGCATGGTTCCCCCGCTGGGTAACCCCCACATGTGTATTTCCACGGTAAGTCTCTTGTAGCTCGTGTCTTCCCTTGGCAAGACACCTTGCCACGCCTGGGATTGAAATTTTCCACCTTCGGCTGGATACCCCAGAGTGTTCCCTATGCAGCTCCTTCGGGTCATAGGTGTATTCTTCAAGTCCCCCCCTTTGGGTTGGCATTGTGTTGCATTCTCCACGTGGGATATGCTTCCCAGTGTACCTTGGTAGCGTTGAGCCTAGCCCCTCGTTCGTGCCACACTCACGGCAGGGAGCCCGGGTCAGCGCAGGACGCTGGAAGACAGCCGTCATGGCGAGATTGAATTGGGACCCCCATTCCGTCAGTAACTGACGTAACTCGTAGTGTACTGACTGAAAGGGAATGTCTCGGTTACGTATGTAACCCTCGTTCCCTGAAGGAAGGGAACGGAGACGTTACGTCCCCCTGCCATGTTCGCTGTACCGCTGGAACTGGCCGGGCGCTCATGACTCGGCTCTTCAGCAGGTAAACATAATGCGAGATTGCCACGCAACGCCCTTTATACCCACGCCGTGGGGCGGGGTTGCGGCATGCAAATTCCGCAGACCCATGGCATTTTTATGCCATTGGCTCGTTTTGTAGAGCTCAAAGGCGATTGGCTTCTAAGCGAAACCCCCATTCCGTCAGTAACTGACGTAACGTCTCCGTTCCCTTCCTTCAGGGAACGAGGGTTACATACGTAACCGAGAGGTTTCCTCTGTTCGATCGCGCCGGCGCCTCACGCGCACACACAACATATTCCAGCATTGCAAACTTGACATCGCTGCCTGTTCATTATCAAAATAAAATAATCAACCTAACATGTAAAAATAAAATAGTCTGTTTTAGTTTATAGTCAACAGTTTAAATAGTCAGTAGTAGGCTACAATTTGTGCCATTCACTGTGAGCGCTGCCTCTCCGCTGTGGTGTTTCCATGCACATTTTTGCGCATGTGAAGAGGATGATTTTTTCCATCAATATTGGGATGCGAGTGAAGTACAAAGCCTATATTAAATAATGGTTTAGCATCCAAATACATCACGAATATGGAAACATTTGGATTTGAATGAGAGACTTAGGCTACGTGAGCCTAACACTGGTTACTTTCAGTTTCTCAATAAATTATTTTGTTTTGGCTTGTTAATTTATATTTTTTTCATTCTTGTTATGTTCTGAATACCGTTAAATTTAAAATGATTTGTTGTGGATTGAGGGGAACTAAAATGGCCTATAGCTGTGTTTGTAGTGTTTATAATGTTTGTAGTAGGCTACATTATAACATTTCGCTTTATTAACCGATATTATTTCTGAATGAATCAACTTTGCGTTGCGAACGCCAAGGGTCAAAGGCGGTTGTTAAGAAAAGTGTTGAGCTGAATTTTTGTGCCATCTAGTGGTTTAATGTAGAATACAGTCAAATGGCCCATTTTATTATAAGTTTTCTTATGCTTGGCTTGACTAAACGGTTGTAGGCCTATATATGGGTCGCGACAATTAAAAAAACAAAAAAATAGGGTCGCTCTTAAAAAAGTTTGAAAACCACGCTCTAAAGGAATACTAATACTTTATGTTTAATAAACATATAATAATAATAATAATAATAATAACATTAATAATAATTGCATGAATATTTAAATGCTGCATTTAACAGGTAGTTTAAGACTGGCTTTAGATTTTGAAAAATTTACTGAATACTAATTTTTGTATGTTTTAAAAGCATTACAATAATAAAAATATGACATGTTTTTGGTGAGTTGATAATGTAATAATTTTCTCATAATGTAAAATTTTTTATTACATTATGAGCTCAATATTTTATTAAATTTTGAGAAAATTATTACATTATGAACATTTTATTACAACAATAATGTAATACTTATTATATTATGTGTAGTTTTTACATTATGTGCAGTTATTACATTGAGTTGCTACATATGGTAAGACTATTAAATAGCAGTCCCAAACATTTTTGTTAATACAATAAAGTTAGTAAGTTGGTATGAGCCACCACAGTCATCAAAAATATAGAATTGGTGGTATTTTAGGTTAAGGCTACAGAAACTACAGTTACCTTGGTAAATACATAACACTAACATGAACTGTTAATAAAACATATGGACATAATTTATAATGTAAATACGACATTGCATGCACCTAATTTAAACCAGCCCTAACAATTTATGTAAATAATGTTAGAATAAAGATAGATAAACTTATGGCGCAGACCATGTAGAAACAGTGCTCGAGGACTGATGCGGAGCTGGTGCGACTGAGGACTAAGGCGAAGCCAGAGGGAAGGCAGAAGGTCAGTAGAGCAGGCAGGATGGCGGCTGACCAAGGTGGAGCCGGAGGGACGAGTGAGCCTGGTGGAGCTGTAAGGCCAAAGGTCTCTGGTGGAACAGATGGAGTGCAAATCCAAGGTGGAGCCAACAGTCGCTGGTCCCATCAATCCACCTGGTGACCATAGGACCTAAGGCTTATACAGACAGCATGGCAGTAGGGGAAGAAGAAGAGAGGCTGAAAGGAACGTGGCGAGGCTAAAGAACTGGCAGAAACTTGCAGTGGAGGTGGGAGAGGAAGGCTGGGTAGGCTGAAACACCGGGTCAGACTCACTTTGCCCACTTCTAAATCCCTCCATAAGGCAAAAGTCATCACAGGTGTCTCATGGCTGATGTTGGCAAATTCCGCCATGTAGTCCTCTAGACATCTGCCACCCTAGAAAATAAAAACAGTCCTTCCTTCCATCAATTCACTGCCTCTCAAAGTTATTATTAAATAACTCAGAATCAGGTAATCCAAACAACGAGCAAACAGTTTGCCTGCGCACAAATAATACCGGACATAAGAATATACGACTAGAGAGCCATTAAGGCAAAAGGATCATTTAGATTTTCAAATGACTGTTATAGTGTAGATAAAGTGTCAGTGACACATTTAAAAGATTTATAATATAAACTGCTTACATAGTTTGTTTAAAAGTTTGGGGTCAGTAAGATTTTATTTTTATTTTTTAAAAATAAATTAATACTTTTATTCTGAAACAATGCATTCAATTGCATTTATACCTAACAAACTAAAAGACTAACAGGTGTGATGATTGAATCAGTGTCCATAGAAACAGATTATTGGCGGGAAATAAAGACAAAGGGCACCGAAAACTGATGATAAATAAACTAAAAGTCCAGGAAAGCGGAACTAACTAAACATAATTGTGACAATAGAACACCTCCAGAAAATGCAATCCTTCATACTTTCCTGTTTAAGATGGACAACAGGTATTAGCTTAACATGCTAAAACAATCACAGTTGAGGATTTAATGACATAGGGCTTGACCTTTTACACCAAAAAACAATGGCAAACAAATCTTAAAATTGAGTAATGAGAGGAATAACAACCTCACATATTATCCTACTCAGGCCATGACCACAAGGGTTTGATGGATCATACAAACCAAACAAACCGAGGTTGAGAAATGGATTAGAGTACTTACACTATGTAAATGATGGGCATTTGTAAAACCTGAACATTTGATTAAAATTAAACAACCAGATCCAACATTGTCTTTGAACTCTTTACCATCTTCTGAAAAGTTTTGTTCCATCAAAAGTTGTTGATTAATCTCAGCTGAGTTTTGCAGAAAATCTGTAACAAATCAGATTTTTTACAGATGCCTATTTTTCAGAAGAAAAAAAATCTTATTGTTTCTCAAATAAAGAGGAGACTGCTTCTCATTTACTGTTGTTCTTTTAATAGCATGTTTGTTGCCACATCATTTCACAGCATGCACCTCCTATACTTTACATAGCATACTGCCCTCTAGTGGTACATAGAACACTGGCAATTACATATTGAATAGTACATCCCCCTTTCTTAGAGTGATACATAAATCAAATGGCACACAGATCATCAAGATTGAATACATACCACCACTAAACATTTACAGTAACTTGCATAAACTGAAACAAGTTCAACATCATACTTTATACATCAAAGTTTCAATCTATCAAAGATTTAGTCTATCTGGTTTCTTAACAACACGACTTGATTGCCGCAACACAGGCAAGTCAGAATGTTTATTCTGTGACAATTTAGGTAAGGACAGTTCAGGTTCAGGCAATGACAGTTCAGGTTCAGAAAGTGACAGTTTAGGTTCAGATGTGCAAATACTCACTAGATAAAGATCTTCTTGTTTATGTTGTTGATGCTCTTTGAAAGTCTCTAGAGTCTTCTGTCATAATAGCTCTTTTGCTTGCATTTTAACAACTCTTTTCTCTGCTTCAGGTGCTTGTTTGGTTTCACTTTAGAAAACAATGGAAGTCTAGTACGCAACTTACCACCCATTAACAATTCAGCAGGGGATAAGCCACAGTCCAATGGAGACACTCGATAGTTCAACAAAGCAAGGTATGGGTCTGATCCATCTTCCACAGCTTTATGAAGAAGTCGTTCGACGCTCTGCACTCCTCTTTCTGCTTTACCATTTGCTTGTGCATGCAATGGACTTGAGGTGAAATGCTGGAATTCATATAATTTCTTCTCTTTTTGGAATTTGATAATGTTCATGTTTTATGTTCTCATTCAAGTCCTTTGGATCCATGCATACTCTGATCTCACCATTCTTTTTCTTTACGCAGACCATTGAATTGACCCAGTCAGTCGGCTCTTCTATCTTACGGATCACACCCAATTCTGTCATCCTATCCAACTCCTTTTTTAGCTGCTCACGGAGGGGCACCAGAACTTTCATTGCAACATGAGGAAAACAGGCTGTGTTCATTTGCTTTAAGCTGAATTTCGTGATTATGTGGAAGAGCACCAAATCCTGTTAAGACATCTGAGAACTGCTGCAATATTAAATCATCAGATGAATTGTTGTTAACACTGTACCATTCTGTACTCTTTTGACCAACTCCAAATGCTCACATGCTTGATCTCCAAGTACAGAATCATGGCCTTCTAGTACAATGACAAACATTAAGTTATGAATTTTATTTCTTACTTCCACTTTACGTCTGCACACCACTTTATTGTCTGTCCATTTTATGCTTTCAGCATGACACTCTTTTTCTGGATGTATGTTTTTTTTCTTCATTGACTTTATATCACTCCTACAGATCCAATTAACTTTTGCTCCAGTATCCAATTTCATTGGAATCACTAACCCATTAATTTGTAGTGGCACAATCCATTTATCATTGGTAACAGCATTCACAGATTTCTCGCTTGCAAATAAAAATGTTCATGATAGAATCCTCAGCATTCTTTAAGGATTGTCCTCGTTTCCTTTTAACAGCACCCAGAGGTACACTCTCATTTGCCGGAGCTGCACATGGGTTACTAAATGTCTTTATATGCTGCTGTGCCAGCTCACTTGCATGACATATTTTCACTGCATCATTCAAAGACAATTCTGTCACTCTGAGAAGTCTCTCTCTGACCTTTGTATCATAAACTCTTGCAGGTCAGCAAAATTACAAGTTTTTCAACTTTAGATTGGTCAGAAAAAAGTCAAATGCTTCACCTTGTTGCTGCTCTCAGGAATGGACAATGTAAAGGTGCTCGCCCCAGGGTGTCAATCAAAACACATCACAGGATTCAGAATATTCTCATCTTTACTTTGTATTAGTATGAGTGTGCTATTTTATCATGAACGAACGCACACACAGAAGGCAAACCCCGAAGGCTAGATACAGGAAAGATGTGATGCGTGTTCTTCTCTTAACTCCGCTTGCTGACTGTTCAGGAAGTTCCACCACCCTGGAAATTGGTGCCCTGGTCAGAAAGTAGTTCAGATGGGGTGCCTCAGCGTGCAATAAATCTCCTCAGTGCCATAAGGAAGGAATCTGTGTCTATAGATGTGAGGAGTTCAATGTGTACACATGTGGTCAAACACTTGAATATTATACCCCATCTTTTTTCACAGCGTTGTCCTTTAATCTGGAAGGGCCCAAAACAATCCATCCCAGTGCTATAGAAGGGAGGTTTGTGAGGTCTCAGACGGGCTGGGTAGATCAGCCATTCTAGGGACCTCGGCCTTGGCCTTCCACTTGCAACATTCTATGCAGTTGTGCTGGAATTTGCGAATTGCCTCACAACCTCTTAGTATCCACACATTTCTTCTCATTTCAGCAAATACGCAAATACTTACTGTCATAGTCCTGTATGAGCAGTTTGGTTGCTAGATGGTGAGGATCCAGAACTATTGGGTGAATTGTCTGGAATTCTAGACCTTCAGCACGACGTAGATGTCCTCCAACCCATATAAGCTGACTGGCTTCATCAAACTCTGGGGATAAAGTGAGTAGGCGGCTCGTTGTGGATACAGGCTTACCGGCTTTCAATCGTTCATATTCCTCAGGGAAACTGTCACGTTGGATATTCTGGAAGATCATATAGTCTTTAGCTGTAGCTGGACTGGATTGGTCTGGGTCACTTTGACTGTGCTGGACTGTGGCTTCAACAAGGTCCTTCCATGTACTGTACTCACTGGGGTTCAAGATGTTTGACACTATGGTGACACTGCAGAATACACTCTTTCTCTTCTCCATTTCTTCCTCCGCAGGTTTGAAGACTGGCATAGCTGGCCATTTTGATTCAGCCTGTAGTAAGAATGGTGGGCCTTGACTCCATCTGTTTGGTGACACAAGTTCTTTCAGGCTACGACCCCTTGTGTGGTCAATTGCAGGGTTTCGGAGAGAATCTATATATCGCCATTCATGCTGATCCGTTAGGTCTTGGATTTCTGAAATCCTAGTCCCTAAGAAGACTTTAAAGCTACAAGACTCTGATTTCAACCAAGAAAGCACTGTGGTGGAATCAGACCACAGGACCACTCTGCTTACTTCCATTGTAAGTTCGTGTTACAGCAGCTTTGCCAGTTGAGCACCAGTAACCGCTGCACATAGCTCTAGTCTAGGGATAGTTTGTTTCCTTTTGGGGGCATCCTTGGATCTGGCAATCAGGAATGCAAGCTGAATTTGGCCTTCTTTGTCCTCAGTTCTCAGGTATGACACAGATCCGTATGCCTGTTCTGAGGCATCACAGAAGATATGAATTTATCGTGCAACATCGTGTTAATCCATATCTGCTGAGACATAGCACCGTGGGAGGGTAACTTCAGAAAGGCAGGGAAGCTCATTCTCCCACTCGTTCCAGGCTTTCAATAGGTCGGTGAGCAACATGGGATCATCCCAGTCTCTTTGTTTGTTCCACAACTGCTGGATCAGGATTTTTGCATGGGTGGTGAAAGGAAGAATGAATCCTAGAGGATCATATTGACTTGCTGTCACCTTATAAATATGGCGCATAGTGGGTGTGGTTTTTGGTAATGGGTGGTGTTTATATCCGAGGATGTCTGCATCATAGTTCCATCTCAATCCAAGAGTGGATTCTTGTGGTTCAACTTTTTCATGTGACAGCCAAAGCTCAGTGCTGTCTGAACGAGGTAGGTAATCAATGACATTTGGCATGTTGCAAGCCCATTGACGGATCTCAAAGCCACCACTGGCAAGAAGTTCTCGCAACCCATCCACTAATTGCTTGGCCTCATCTGGGAACATTACGCTCTTTAGGCAGTTGTCTACGTAAAAGCTTCTTTCGACTGCTGATCTGAGGGTGTCATTTGGCTGGGTTTTATCGCAAACATGCTGCTGTAAGGCATATATGGCACAGCAAGGGCTGCAAGTTGTGCCAAAGGGAAGCACTTGCCACTCATAAATGCTGGGGGGGTATTGGTTTCAAGGTCACGCCAGACAAAGCGGAGTAGGTTTCGGTCTTCAGGCAGTAGGCAGACCTGATGAAACATGCCTTTTATGTCTCCACTCACCGCAACAGAATGCTCCCTGAAATGCAACAAAACCCCCAAAAGGGAAGGGCCTAGTGCAGGTCCGGCAAGGAGACAGTTGTTGAGGTTATGCCCCTTGTGTTCAAACACCACTCTATTTTTGCCGTTATGATGAACCATGTGATGGGGAATAAACCATGATTCTACCTCAGTAGTCACAGAGTCTGGTTTAAGTTTAACCACACAATTGCTTTCCTCCAGTATTTTGATCTCTTCTCTGTATGCAGCAGCCTTTACCGGATCTTTAGCTAGCCGCTGCTCTGTGTTTCTCAGGTTGGACATGACAGAGTCTTTGGAGGCATGGAGGTGAGGCATGTCGGCTTTGCGCAACAGTGGTGTGGCATAGCGCTTCACTCCATCTACCATCACTCTGGTGGTTTTGCCTTGTAGCAAATCCATTGCTTTTTGATCTTGTTTGGATTGTGTGACCAGCCTTTCATTTTTGTGGGGAATGGTATCTCCTTGCCAAAGCCTCTCAAAGTTTCAGAACAGTTCCTCCTTTTGTGGAGTGACAGAAATGTGCAGGCATTGCTGAGGCTGGAGCTGTTGCTGTAGAATCCGTGTTGGGCCTTGTAGCACCCAACCCAGTCTAGTCCTGATTGCTGCTGGGCCTCCAGGTGGGCCAAGGCAAACCGGCTCAATAGGTGCAATCTGATGGGGATGATCTGCACCTATCAGCAGGAGGGGATGTGCTTTGTGAATGGGCTGCAATGGGATGCCTTTTAGGTGCCGGTATTTTTGCTGGAGCATTGCAGTGGGGTAAGAGTGCTCGGCCAAACTTAGGTGCTCAGAGGTAGAGGCATTCTGAATTTGGTAGCTCTTTTGTGGCTGTGATATTGAGCGTACACTGAAGGTGTACGGGCTACATGTGACCCACACTGTAATTCCAAATTACCTTCAGGACCCAATGTCCTCAGGATGCCCACAAGAGCTTGGACTTGAAGGGCAAACCTATCGAAACTGGCCAAATCTCCAGGCTGAACGTCATGGGCATCCATGACTGCTGCTATCTTAGTTAGGGCTAACTGGTGAGGTCTTCCAAATCTGTCAGTACGTGCAGTCATAGTGTCTGTGTATGGTCAAGGAGAATTGAGGAATGAGTCAGCAATTATGCATGCTTCTTCAAACTTCAGGTGATCTAGAAGGACCTGATACTTAAAGAGCTCAGTTGCATCATTAGGAAGCAGATTGTCAAGGGCTAGCTTTAAACCAGCGAACTCGCTAGGGTCACGACGTGTGAAACATGGAATTGTCGGCTATGGGCCCCTGTAGGATGTCTCTGGACATATAGTGCTCTGAGTCCACCCCGTGGGAGAAGAATATGGCAGATTATGCGCAGTGGCAAGCTGTGGGCTTGACTTGTAGGTGTAGATGTCAGCACCTGACTTAAAGGAACTCTCTCTGGGTTGTACTTGAACTCTGCGTGGAGTAGGTTGTGGAATGCGTGATGCTGGAATCGGTGCTGCTATCTGAGGTGGTCTAAATATGGTTCTGGGTAATGGCACTGGAGTATGGTTTGTATGCTGTGGTGGTGGAGTTAATGAAGCTGACTGACACTGTATCATTAAATCCTGCATACCTTTGTGAAGAGTTTGTAACTGCCGAATTTCCTCTTTAAGGACCATCTGAGCTTCATGCAGTTGCCTATTCTCCCTTTTTAGGTCTTGAACCTCCAACCTGTGTCTAACAGCTGTAAGTGAAGCCTCATCATCTTGCTCCTCCTCTTCATCACTTTCGTAGTGTAGTGCAGTGGGCCACCGTCTGTCTGGTTGTCTTTCAACAGTCATCCGGGAATGTGGAGTACTTGTGGCTCCAGCTAGTGCATTAATGCTGTAACCATGTGAACTTGATAGCGGAGAGCCAGGAGGTGATATTTCAGGCTGGTATGCCCTTGCACTTTGTTGTGGTGAATGCTGCATATTATATTGGACTTCATAGTCTCTGAGATAAACTGGAGGCTGGGTTGTACGTCGTGGGTGACACTCTGGTGGGAAGGCTGAGCTGACATCCTGTCTCCATGGTAAGCACATCTCCGACTCGAAGGACCACAATGTAAAGGAGCTCATTCTAAGAAGCTGATCAGGAGATTGTGCTCGCCCCAGGGTGTCAATCAAAACACATCACAGGATTCAGAATATACTCATCTTTACTTTGTATTAGTATGAGTGTGGTATTTTATCATGAACGCACACACAGAGGGCAAACCCTGAAGGCTAGATACAGGAAAGATGTGATGCGTGTTCTTCTCTTAACTCCGCTTGCTGACTGTTCAGGAAGTTTCTAGCTCTCCACCTAGCGTCCTTTGCGATGTCACCAATAAGTTTGTCGCTGATTGGTTAAATCTTCTTAACAGACAGTGTTCATAAAACTTCTGGAGAATTACATCAAACTTTCCTTTGTCTGGGGTATTAGGTCTTGCTCCTTCAACTGATACAATACAAAGTTGTGCATAGATTGCACTACTCTTGTACAAAATGACATTATATCCCTCTGTCTCACCTTTGTGTATTAAATGCAAGTCCAATGAGGGTACATTGGCTCATTTATTCTGGTTCTGCCCAAAAAATATTTCAATTCTGGTCTGAGGTCTTTTGTTTCCACTCAAAGGTACTTAAGACTGATTTTCCCCATGATCCCCTTGTTGCAATATTAGGCTGGGCCCCTTCTTTAGAGATCTATAGCCTTAATCAAATTCAGACAATACAATATGGGATGACAATAACAAAGAAGGCAATTTTGTTGATGTGGAACAAATAGTTTGTACCTAAATTTGAGATGTGGCTTGCAGAGTTTAACAGTGTGCTACATATGGAAAAGATCAGATATGAAATTGCTGGTAAACCGAAGAAATTCTTAGTCCTTATTGGAATTTCTGGAAGGGGATCATTGAATTTAACATTTTGGACTTACGTTCTAAGAGGCGTGGTACTGTAGATTATATAGTCTTGCAGGGTGCAATAACTAATTTTTTTCCATAATTGGGTAATCATTGGTATTGGCATTTTATTTTAAGTATTTTTACTTTTAATGTGTATGAAGATGTTTGTAATGTGTATCTGTATATATGTATGTATGGATATTGTATGTTTCTGTGTGTATATGCACTTATATATGTATATGTATATTTTTCTTGCATCTTCTAGTCCAACAGCTTGCATATACAACAAAAATTGCTGCTTAAAAGTTCTCAGATTACTGTCCACATTCCCTGGTTAATTTCAGTCCATTAGGAAATTTCAAACTGCTATCCATCTTACTTTTTCTTGTAAAGACAACTCATAGGATCCACTCCTGGTACCATGTTATGTTTCTCAAATAAAGAGGAGGCTGCTTCTCATTTAATTTTTGTTGCCACATCATTTCACAGCATGCACCTCCAATACTTTACATAGCATACGGCTCTCTAGTGGTACAGAACACTGACAATTACATATTGCTGTCACTAGCTATGTTTCCATCCAAAGTTGCACATTTAAATTATGCATAAAATTGGAATTGCCACTGATCTGCCAGGCTCTCTCACCAGCCAAAGACAATACTAATCATGCACACCTGCATCTTCATCAAGCCAGCCATAAATGCACACACATCTCAGCTCATTGTCCAGTCTCATTTCAACGTTGTTGACTGCTTACCTGATCTCCAGCGATTTCTCCATTGTTATTCTTCTTTGATAATCTCCAGCGTCTATCTCGAGCGATTCCCTCGAGCGATCATTCTCCAGCATCTTCCTCTCCCCTGTGTCTCCTGTGTGCACCTGCAAGTAACCATACCAGCATACTCCATCCAGACGAGGTGTGTGCGTTCCATCAGCTACTAGTCTTCCCATCCACAATCTCCTTGACCTGTAAGACAAAAGATACCCACATTCTCTGTCATTCTCCGCTTCTAAAGTATTTCTGAACTGCTCAGTTGCTGTAAATAACAATCTTCATTGCATGTTTATATCTGTGTCTGAGTCTACATTCCATAACAGTCACAGCGTGGCGACAGACAAAGGGGAGCCGGTGGAGAGGGAGACCAAGGCGGAGCAGAATAGACTGGGTGACACTGGAAACCTAGGTGGAGCCGTGTAGACCAGCAGCCGAGGTGAAGCCAGGGTGCCGGAGGACTGGGGCGAAGCCGGTATGACCAAGGACCGAGGTGGAGCAGAAGGGAAGTAGGAGCCCAACGATGCCAAAGGGGTGGAGGGAAGAGTCGCAGACGAAGGCCTAGAAGTCCATGGTGAAGGCAGAGCAATGACTGACCAAAGCAGAGCCATGATCACGGCTTGAACAATCATGAATAATGCTGTGAATTACACCTGAGAGGACAATAGAACCACATAATGAGCCGCATAATGAATGAGCCTTTGAGTCAGGTATGTGAGAGGAAACTATAAGAAAGAATATGAGGACAAAACAGGACAAAATAAATATTTTTTTTGTTGTTTATTTAGAATATAGTTAAAAATATAAAGTGAGAGCCAAAGGTACAATTTGAGTACACAGTTATACCTGGAAATAAATCATTGATACTTATATTCAAAGATATAAGTAAACATCACATACCTGGCATTTCCAAGGTGTTTGGTTAAAATAAAACATCTGTGAGGATACTGATAACAGGATCAACTATTGTATTGTAATCTCAATATAATGTCCACACTTAACAGAAAATATGATTTTTGTGATATCATGCATGCATGTATTATTGCACAGCATGTGAACAAAATTTTGTATAGGCCCATTATATTTTAACCTTTTGAACCCAACGAATGCACTGGCGCATTCTGCTGGATTTTTCCTCATGACAGCATAAAACAACTTAAAATACCCCGTCATTTCTGGCCACTCAAAAACATGAGAGATATGTCTTTACAAAGCTTAAAGTATCTACTTTTATTTGTGTACACTCACAACAAAAACTAAATGTTGTGCTTTTCGCTAAATAAAGAAAACAAACAGGATGCGCATTCTCCTGTCTGTCTCTTCGTAAAGTCCACTCTGAAATGCGTTTGAAAATGAACTGCAACTCAGTGAATACTTGCCACACAGACATGAGCGATATGTCTTTAGAAAGCTATGAAAAGCTAGAAACAGACTACTTTTAAATAAAGTAATTTATGTTGAAATCTGTATGAAATCAACGAGAGGTAATCATCCATATAAAGGAACGCAAATTTTTTTTTACTAGTAGCTACTAATTGAACTATTGCCAGACTAAAATGTGTGAAATTGATGGAAACATGTTGAAATATGAAATATAGACAGGTAGGCAACCTTTCAATGATAATTAAATGCACATGTATGACATGAGGATGTTTTTTATACTCTATAATATAAAACACAGCATGATATAAAAGTAGTATAAGTGTTTACACTAACATGATATTATAATGTTTAGACCAGTGTTTACTGTGATATACTGTGTTCGTGGATATCTGCTTTACATAGACATTTGTAATGTGTTTATAGTGAGAAGCGGCTCGATCGCTTCAGTAAATGTGCTGTGAGTTTGGACCACTTGCACTGTGCATTTGAAAAGCAAAATGCGCCAAACATTAGGCTATATGTTTTTACGCCAAACTCACTTCATAATGGCATAACGTATGAAAACATTTGAAGTAACAAATGATAATACATATAGGCTATTTTTCTCTAGTGTAGAGTACTGAAGTGTTCCTTTCTAGTGATTTATAGTTATATGCCGCCTGCATTTTTCCCCCCAAAAAATTTAGTTTTCTGTAAATTAAAAATGATTATTATTATTATTATTATTATTGTTACAACAAGGCACAACAGACCTGGTGTTCTTTATATATCGTTTTTGTGAATTTTAAATTGTAGCTAATTTTAGAAAAATCACAATTCGTTTTTTTTTTTACCAAATCGTGCAGCCCTAGTTGCTCCTGATATCAGCATGTTCACAATTGTGACTTTTTGTCCATTGTTATGTATATTTGGATTATGTTGTGTTGTAAATAAATACAAACAATTCAAAATGCCATTCTTTGTTCTAGTTCCCTCACAGTCCCATTCAGCTGAGACCATTAGAGGAGAGTCTTTGTCTTCCCAAGTGTGAAACACATCAATATTCATGATGATTTACGCCCTCCCTGCCTAAGCCTTCCTGACACAAAACATGTCTTACAAATTTTAAATCAATATATTGTTTTATGTGAATGAGTGGGCAGGGTGATTTTTACATCAATTTGAAGCAAAAGTTCTAGCCTATATGATCCAGTCTTCAAAAGTCTTGTGTTTTTTTTTTCACAAACCATGCATAAACGTCATTTTCTCAAAACTACAAACTTTTACATACATGCTGCTCACATATTATTGTAGCAGAGTTTGTGCTGAAAACAGAGCAATCAGACTTTAGCCATGAAAATGTTACAAGTAACAAAAATAAGCAGAGATGTCGGGGCATGTCAAAACACCTCCTGGGCCCAAAAACAGCTCAGGGTTCAGAGGGTTAAATTTGATTAGATTTGACACATTACTATTTGTAATGTTTTTGAAAAAATTCTCATGCTCACAAAGCCTTCATTTATTTGATCAAAAACAGTCTTACGTCTATGACATTTTATGTAATTTTATTTCAGCATTTATTACATATTTTAGTCGATTTCACTCATCTCAGTATATCAATATAGTTTGGGAAAAGCCAATATGGTGTTTACTACTGTAAGTATGTGTAGTAAATTAACTGCACGTCAGCTCATGCAGGGTTCATATTTAAACAGTCTTTTTGTGGTTTAATATTCACAGATTGTAACCTACCCATCACAGTCCTCGGCTAGATCCGTTGCGCTTGAAATGAAATCAGCTCTTTTCTGAGGTAAATTATTTCAGGATTATTCCTCACCGCGTCTCAAAAAGATGTAAAGTACATGAATCTCACTAAACTTGATGCGGACAGGGAGTACATGCATGGACCGCATCAGAATTAGCCTTTGAAAAGAATGTGCTCTCTGTGGGCGTGGCCGCATTAGCACATCTCCCTATTTTCAAACAGATTACATAAACAGAGAATATTTGTTTTCGATTTGATTAACATTTAAAACCTGACATTTCAAAGTTTCTTTAGAAATATGTCTCGTGTTTCTGTTACAAGTACAAGCTGCCTATTAAATTGTAAATAACAATTTTCTGACAAGTATCAGATTAGACTTCATTGAGAGAGAGAGGCGGCAGATCGCGCATCATGTTTGTTTTCTTTATTTTGCAAAAAGCACAACATTTTGTTTTTATTGTGAGTATACACAAATAAAAGTAGACACTTAACAGATTATAATAATGTATAACACTTGCCTGTATGACAAAAATTGCCAGAGTATTTTGAGCCTCTTTCGCACTGATAAGAAAAAAAGCGAGGTGGTATCGCCGGTGCGACCGCCGACCTCTAGGGGTTAATCATCACTGAAATGTGGGCCTTACAACTCTCCCCTGAGGTGTTTCATTCTCTACAACATGTTTGCTTGATGGGTCTTCTCTCTCCATAGCATATCATATGCTTTTCACACATCAAAAAATACTGCTACTACTGTCTGATTATTTGTGCTTCCACAATACTGCATCCATAGTAATGGCTGTTTCACACCGCAAGCTTGAGCTTCTTGTCAGCTTTACGTCAGCATAAGTACATTGTCACTTATTCTGTGCATTTTGAGTACTTTTTGTGTGAAATATTTATTTTGTCCATCTATAGTGTGGTTTTACTTTAATTGAGCGTGAGCAGTGCAACAAAAATAGACTCTGCGCCAAAACGTCTTGGTTATGTATGTAATCCTTGTTTCCTGAAGGAAGGGAACGGAGACGTTACGTCAGTGACTGACGGAATGGGGGTTTCACTTAGAAGCCTATCACCTATGAGTTCTAGAAAACAAGCCAATGGCAAAACAATGCCGTGCATGCAATCTCGCATTATGTTACCTGCTGAGGAGCCGAGGCTGAGTGCCCCAGCCGTACCAGCAGTACAGCGGTTGTGGCATGGGGACGTAACGTCTCCATTCCCTTCCTTCAGGGAACGATGGTTACATACGTAACCGAGACATTCCCTTTCAGTCAGTCACTCCGAGTTACGTCAGTGACTGATGGAATGAGGGTCTCAATCTAATCTCGCCACAATTGCTGTCTTCCAGTGTCCTGCACTGACCTGAGCTCCCTGCCGTGAGATTAGCATGAACGAAGGGCTAGGCTCAATGGCAATACCAATGTACACTGGGAAGCATAGCCCACGTGGAAATATGCAACACAATGCCTGCCCGCAGGGAGGACTTAGAAATACACATATGATCTGAGTACGGGCTGCATATGGAGCACTCTGAGGTATCTAGTCTGCAGGGTGGAATGTTTCAACCCCAGGGGTGGCAAGGTGTCTTGCCATGGGAAGACACGAGCTCAGAGAGACTTACTGTGGAAATACACATCTGGGGGTTGCCCAACACAACCATGGGGGAACCATGCACATGGAGGCACCTAGCCTAAAACAAGGGCTGACCAACTGGGCTCAATAGCGCACGCATCCAGTCCGTGGAGTGGAATGGCGACCGAGCGATGACACCTGAGCCTGTCCAGTTACTGGCCATTTAGAGCAAGTACACGAGAGGACACTGGCTCTACACAGAGATTGTAGAATCTCACAAAAGTGTTGGGTGTCGCCCAGCCTGCAGCTCTGCAGATGTCTGTTAGCGAGGCGCCATGCGCTAAAGCCCAAGAGGAGGCTACACTCCTGGTGGAGTATGCCTTTAGCCCTAGGGGGCATGGCAGGCCCTGAACCTGATGAGCCAGGACAATGGCATCCACTATCCTGAAACACTGTGTCCTGTCTACGTAAGCGCCTTGTGTAAGTTCACCACCTGATCTCTGAAAGGAGTGGTAAGAACCTTGGGCACGTATCCAGGCACGCTTCGTCAACTGAAAATGCCTGTAGGCCCCTTACCCTCTTGATGGAAGCCAAAGCAATCAAGAGCGCTGCCTTCATAGAAAGTAACTTAAGCTCAATGGACTGCAGTAGCTCAAAGGGAGCTCTCTGCAGGGCAGATAGAACCACTGCGAGGTCCCAAGAGGGCATCTATAGAGGGCAAGGTGGTTTTATCCTCCTCGCTCCTCTAAGGAACCTGGTACTCAAACCTGGTACCTGGAACCGGGTACTCAAACCTTCCGCGTCCCGTCCAGTCGGGCGCGACTCTGGACGTGCACCGGGCCCTTCTCGTCGCCTAGCAGCCGGTTTAGAACTGGTGCGGACCAGGGGAATCTGACTGTTTAATTAAAACAAAGCATCGCAAAGGCCCGCAGCAGGTGTTGAGGCGATGTGATTTCTGCCAAGTGCTCTGAATGTCAAAGTGAAGAAATTCAATGAAGCGCGGGTAAACGGCAGGAGTAACTATGGGGTCATAGGTACATGGCCCGGGCGCCTCCTCGTGGCGACCGCTGGGGAGGATGGGTTTAATCTCACCCGAGCTAAGATCCGGGTCATTCCCACATGGGGTAACCGCCCATGTGGGTTTTATGCTGGTTACTTCAAACGGAAAATTAAGAGAAATCCTGAACCCTCTGGATTCCAGGACACCAGTGATGGTGTGGACCCTGGGGATGCCAGTGCTACCAGCGAGTACATCTGCAAGGATTGTATGAGGACATTTGTGTCAATGAGAAGTCTCGGGATGCATCGCTATCATCAGCATCCAGAAGAGGTAAATCACGAGCGGATTGAGGTATTATCCAAAAAGCGGAAAGGCGGACTTCCTATGGGTGGAGGGCATGGCGAAGAAGAACTTGCTGGCCCTGCTACACATTGGAACAACAACAACTAAGTGTGGAAGGGGTGTGAAACAAGGGGATCCATTATCACCCATCCTTTTTATTTTGGCGATGGATATGGCGATGCGGAAGTCACACCCGGAAAAAGGTATCCATTTGAAAGATCAGTTGATTGATTGTGTGGCATATGCGGACGATCTGATTCTGATGGCCAAGACAAGTGAAGATCTGCAACTGAAACTTGATGGTTTAGACCAGGCCTTAGAGGAAATGGGAATGGGATTGAACGAGAGAAAGTCAAGAAGAATTACAATGGTGAAGGATGGATGGAGGAAATGTATGGTATTGATGCCGTGTTATTACAGTGTGAGAAGCGGAACGATTAATCCTCTAGGAGTGCTGGATCAACAGAAATATCTTGGCTTAACCTTTACCTGGAAAGGAAGGGTAACTCCAAAGCATACGGGGGAGCTATGCACAATGCTACATGAGTTGACAGCCAGCGCCGTTAAAACCATATCTTGCAGATATGTGCAATAACTCACAATGCCCATTGTGCTCGGCACAATCGGGTCCTCAGGAGGATCGAAGGTCTCCTCAAGAAGAAAACAGCGAAAACATGGATGGAACCCATCATTCCCACGCGGAGGAGCTTTATAAAACCGGATCTCATTGTGGAAAAAGAAGATACTACCTATGTGCTGGATGTCTCCATTGTCGAGGGATGACAGAAACCTCCCATGGAGCAGAAGGGAAAAAGCTCGCTTCAGTATGAGTATGGACCATGAAAGCGGGGCCTCACTATCCTTCTGTTTTTTTGGGTTTTAAGCAGGAGGTGTCAGAAAAGTTACCACAGGGATAACTAGCTTGTGGCTGCCAAGCGTTCATAGCGACGTCACATTTTGATCCTTCGATGTCTGCTCTTCCTATTATTGTGAAGCAGAATTCACCAAGCGTTGGATTGTTCACCCACTAATAGGGAACGTGAGCTGGGTTTAGACCGTCGTGAGACAGGTTAGAGAGGGTAGAGAGGGGTGGTATGGTGGGGGTGTGTGGCAGGGGCTGTGTTTCTCTGAGTTGGGTAGAGAGGGGCGGCTATGTGGGGGGTGTGGCTGGGCGTGTGGTTCTCTGAGTCGGGTAGAGAGGTGGGTGTCCAGACCGGGTGTCCTGGAGCTGTGTGTGGGGTGTGTGTGTGGATCTTTGACCGGGCATAACTCCGAAGCCAATGGGTCCCATGGGTCCTATGGGTACCTCCCCACACCCAGAGTTTGGAGAAAATTACATGCCAACAGACAGCATAAATAGGTCCTGTCAAATAAGTCACAGGTTGGATGCTGTTTTGGACTGATAAATTCTCGGAAACATTTAGTTGGATTTGACTAAACTTTAGTAAATCACATATGGTAAAGTGCCGCCTGTAACTTGTTCGACAGGGTTCCTGTAGGCTGTCTGTTGTTGGTTCATTAATGGGTCATATTTCATAATTAAAGTGGTTTTATGTGTCCTACTGTACACCACAAAGGGGACACAATAAAACACAATGATGTACATTATAGCTGTTAATTATGCAAAATTTGCTTTAAAATGACATGCGCACAGACAGCATAAATAGGTCCAGTCAAATAAGGAACCCTGTTGAATAAGTTACAGGTTGGCCCTTCCTGCAATATCCTATAGCGCCAACCTGTAACTTATTCAACAGGGTTCCTGTAAGCTGTCTGATGTCGGTCCATTAATGGGTCATATTTCATAATTAAAGTGGTTTTATGTGGTAAAACCTACTGTACACCACACAGGGGACACAATGATGTACATTACAGCTGTTCATTATGCATAGTCCATATACCTTTACCCTGCAAAGTTGTGGTAAATAGGCTGGAAGGGGAAACATAGGCACTCTTCGGATTGGCCCGCCCACCCCGCGGCGTCAGCCAAAGGGTGAAGGGTGAAGGCAGGAAATAGGCTGCTAGGGGACAAATACGCGCTTTGTGCACGTCCCCGCCCCCTCTGCTGCCATTGGACGACTTCGCGGGGAAGGTGTGCGTCTTTTAGGCTGCTAGGGGACAAATATGCGTTTTGTGCATGCCACCCCACCACCTATTCGACACCCGAGAGGCTGGCCGTTGGAAGGAGTGCTGCCACCCTCAAGTCAAGTCAAGTCAACTTTATTTATATAGCGCTTTTTACAATGCCGATTGTTTCAAAGCAGCTTCACAGTGTTAAACAGGAAAATAATGCAACAGAATTTGATTCGGCTGTACAGCCGCTCTGGAGAAAACGGTGATGTTATCTAGCTCATTTCAATTATCATATATATTCAAGTAATGTAGTTGATATAGTTAATTTAGTTTAGTAATTAAATTTATTTGGATATTTATTTGAAAATTTAGTGACCCTGTGGCGAGTCCCCGAACTGCCGCAATTTGCAACTTCAGCAGTGCCCCATGGCCCTCCACGAACTGGTAACTTCCTCATGCACCTCCGGGAAGAATGGCCCTGGGGGCGGTAGTAGGCAATCAGCGTGCCCCGTGCCCAGGAACCAATCATCCAACCTTGAACGCTTGGGCTGAGGTGGAGGGTTCCAGTCTAGAACAATGACTGGAAAAGCATGGCCGTCAGCTCTGGATCAGACTCGGGCAATGCTGGTGCTCCCGAAGGAGGCAGCGCAGCCGGACCTTCATCTCCAGAGGACTCAGGCCCGCCTGGCGATCGACATCATATCATCCCCTGGAGCCCCGAAAAAAACGCTGGGTCCCTGACGTGAGGGACCAGCCATCTCAATTGGAAGCTCACCAACTTGCGATGTGTAGGGGGTGTGGCCTGAGGAATACACGTTGGGGTGTCCCACACCATAACCCTCAGATCACGCTGGCCATCAGCCAAAGTAGGTCCTCGCGAAGAGGAACTAGATTGGGGTATGACAGAGGGGACTCTACTCCCTTCTGAGGTCATTGAGTCTTGATCTAAGCATCGCGATGGTCATGTTCCCGCAGTGATAACATGACTCATCCGTGAGCGCTGCCTCAACGTGATTAAAGCCCAAACGCGTGAGACAGCGCTCGTGGCTGTCAGATGGATTAATGATGCGACCGCACCAAGAAACACACGGGCGAGACATCTTGAAAAAGATGTGCCCATGTAGCTGTTTTAGAAGAGGACAAACTCTGCAGCAGTGCTGCAGCGGCCAGGGAAAACACACACTGCAGATCACTGCACAGATCAGCAGCAGGAATGCAGAAATGCGGAACTTGCTGGAACGCGCCGTAACCCTGACACTGCTGAAGAGTCGCTCGTCTTACTTGTAGAGATAAGCTCAGAAGGCAAGTGATGCAGAAACAAAATGCGAGATTGCATGTGCGGCTCCTTATATACCCACGGTGGTGGGCGGAGTTTGCTATGCCATTTCCGCAGACCCATGCCATTGTTTTGCCATTGGCTCGTTTTATAGAACTCAAAGGTGATAGGCTTCTAAGCGAAACCCCCATTCCGTCAGTCACTGACGTAACTCGGAGTGACTGACTGAAAGGGAACCCCTGCTGTCAGGGGCTCATTGATGCACATGGGGAGCGAAGGCTGGCCCGTGTGGTCCGATCAAACAGACGAGCTACTGTAGCTCAAATTCCTCCAAATTCCCCTGATCTCAATCCAAACACTGTGTCCTGTCTACGTAAGCGCCTTGTGTAAGTTCACCACCTGATCTCTGAAAGGAGTGGTAAGAACCTTGGGCACGTATCCAGGCACGCTTCGTCAACTGAAAATGCCTGTAGGCCCCTTACCCTCTTGATGGAAGCCAAAGCAATCAAGAGCGCTGCCTTCATAGAAAGTAACTTAAGCTCAATGGACTGCAGTAGCTCAAAGGGAGCTCTCTGCAGGGCAGATAGAACCACTGCGAGGTCCCAAGAGGGCATCTATAGAGGGCAAGGTGGTTTTATCCTCCTCGCTCCTCTAAGGAACCTGGTACTCAAACCTGGTACCTGGAACCGGGTACTCAAACCTTCCGCGTCCCGTCCAGTCGGGCGCGACTCTGGACGTGCACCGGGCCCTTCTCGTCGCCTAGCAGCCGGTTTAGAACTGGTGCGGACCAGGGGAATCTGACTGTTTAATTAAAACAAAGCATCGCAAAGGCCCGCAGCAGGTGTTGAGGCGATGTGATTTCTGCCCAGTGCTCTGAATGTCAAAGTGAAGAAATTCAATGAAGCGCGGGTAAACGGCAGGAGTAACTATGGGGTCATAGGTACATGGCCCGGGCGCCTCCTCGTGGCGACCGCTGGGGAGGATGGGTTTAATCTCACCCGAGCTAAGATCCGGGTCATTCCCACATGGGGTAACCGCCCATGTGGGTTTTATGCTGGTTACTTCAAACGGAAAATTAAGAGAAATCCTGAACCCTCTGGATTCCAGGACACCAGTGATGGTGTGGACCCTGGGGATGCCAGTGCTACCAGCGAGTACATCTGCAAGGATTGTATGAGGACATTTGTGTCAATGAGAAGTCTCGGGATGCATCGCTATCATCAGCATCCAGAAGAGGTAAATCACGAGCGGATTGAGGTATTATCCAAAAAGCGGAAAGGCGGACTTCCTATGGGTGGAGGGCATGGCGAAGAAGAACTTGCTGGCCCTGCTACACATTGGAACAACAACAACTAAGTGTGGAAGGGGTGTGAAACAAGGGGATCCATTATCACCCATCCTTTTTATTTTGGCGATGGATATGGCGATGCGGAAGTCACACCCGGAAAAAGGTATCCATTTGAAAGATCAGTTGATTGATTGTGTGGCATATGCGGACGATCTGATTCTGATGGCCAAGACAAGTGAAGATCTGCAACTGAAACTTGATGGTTTAGACCAGGCCTTAGAGGAAATGGGAATGGGATTGAACGAGAGAAAGTCAAGAAGAATTACAATGGTGAAGGATGGATGGAGGAAATGTATGGTATTGATGCCGTGTTATTACAGTGTGAGAAGCGGAACGATTAATCCTCTAGGAGTGCTGGATCAACAGAAATATCTTGGCTTAACCTTTACCTGGAAAGGAAGGGTAACTCCAAAGCATACGGGGGAGCTATGCACAATGCTACATGAGTTGACAGCCAGCGCCGTTAAAACCATATCTTGCAGATATGTGCAATAACTCACAATGCCCATTGTGCTCGGCACAATCGGGTCCTCAGGAGGATCGAAGGTCTCCTCAAGAAGAAAACAGCGAAAACATGGATGGAACCCATCATTCCCACACGGAGGAGCTTTATAAAACCGGATCTCATTGTGGAAAAAGAAGATACTACCTATGTGCTGGATGTCTCCATTGTCGAGGGATGACAGAAACCTCCCATGGAGCAGAAGGGAAAAAGCTCGCTTCAGTATGAGTATGGACCATGAAAGCGGGGCCTCACTATCCTTCTGGTTTTTTGGGTTTTAAGCAGGAGGTGTCAGAAAAGTTACCACAGGGATAACTAGCTTGTGGCTGCCAAGCGTTCATAGCGACGTCACATTTTGATCCTTCGATGTCTGCTCTTCCTATTATTGTGAAGCAGAATTCACCAAGCGTTGGATTGTTCACCCACTAATAGGGAACGTGAGCTGGGTTTAGACCGTCGTGAGACAGGTTAGAGAGGGTAGAGAGGGGTGGTATGGTGGGGGTGTGTGGCAGGGGCTGTGTTTCTCTGAGTTGGGTAGAGAGGGGCGGCTATGTGGGGGGTGTGGCTGGGCGTGTGGTTCTCTGAGTCGGGTAGAGAGGTGGGTGTCCAGACCGGGTGTCCTGGAGCTGTGTGTGGGGTGTGTGTGTGGATCTTTGACCGGGCATAACTCCGAAGCCAATGGGTCCCATGGGTCCTATGGGTACCTCCCCACACCCAGAGTTTGGAGAAAATTACATGCCAACAGACAGCATAAATAGGTCCTGTCAAATAAGTCACAGGTTGGATGCTGTTTTGGACTGATAAATTCTCGGAAACATTTAGTTGGATTTGACTAAACTTTAGTAAATCACATATGGTAAAGTGCCGCCTGTAACTTGTTCGACAGGGTTCCTGTAGGCTGTCTGTTGTTGGTTCATTAATGGGTCATATTTCATAATTAAAGTGGTTTTATGTGTCCTACTGTACACCACAAAGGGGACACAATAAAACACAATGATGTACATTATAGCTGTTAATTATGCAAAATTTGCTTTAAAATGACATGCGCACAGACAGCATAAATAGGTCCAGTCAAATAAGGAACCCTGTTGAATAAGTTACAGGTTGGCCCTTCCTGCAATATCCTATAGCGCCAACCTGTAACTTATTCAACAGGGTTCCTGTAAGCTGTCTGATGTCGGTCCATTAATGGGCTGCTAGGGGACAAATACGCGCTTTGTGCACGTCCCCGCCCCCTCTGCTGCCATTGGACGACTTCGCGGGGAAGGTGTGCGTCTTTTAGGCTGCTAGGGGACAAATATGCGTTTTGTGCATGCCACCCCACCACCTATTCGACACCCGAGAGGCTGGCCGTTGGAAGGAGTGCTGCCACCCTCAAGTCAAGTCAAGTCAACTTTATTTATATAGCGCTTTTTACAATGCCGATTGTTTCAAAGCAGCTTCACAGTGTTAAACAGGAAAATAATGCAACAGAATTTGATTCGGCTGTACAGCCGCTCTGGAGAAAACGGTGATGTTATCTAGCTCATTTCAATTATCATATATATTCAAGTAATGTAGTTGATATAGTTAATTTAGTTTAGTAATTAAATTTATTTGGATATTTATTTGAAAATTTAGTGACCCTGTGGCGAGTCCCCGAACTGCCGCAATTTGCAACTTCAGCAGTGCCCCATGGCCCTCCACGAACTGGTAACTTCCTCATGCACCTCCGGGAAGAATGGCCCTGGGGGCGGTAGTAGGCAATCAGCGTGCCCCGTGCCCAGGAACCAATCATCCAACCTTGAACGCTTGGGCTGAGGTGGAGGGTTCCAGTCTAGAACAATGACTGGAAAAGCATGGCCGTCAGCTCTGGATCAGACTCGGGCAATGCTGGTGCTCCCGAAGGAGGCAGCGCAGCCGGACCTTCATCTCCAGAGGACTCAGGCCCGCCTGGCGATCGACATCATATCATCCCCTGGAGCCCCGAAAAAAACGCTGGGTCCCTGACGTGAGGGACCAGCCATCTCAATTGGAAGCTCACCAACTTGCGATGTGTAGGGGGTGTGGCCTGAGGAATACACGTTGGGGTGTCCCACACCATAACCCTCAGATCACGCTGGCCATCAGCCAAAGTAGGTCCTCGCGAAGAGGAACTAGATTGGGGTATGACAGAGGGGACTCTACTCCCTTCTGAGGTCATTGAGTCTTGATCTAAGCATCGCGATGGTCATGTTCCCGCAGTGATAACATGACTCATCCGTGAGCGCTGCCTCAACGTGATTAAAGCCCAAACGCGTGAGACAGCGCTCGTGGCTGTCAGATGGATTAATGATGCGACCGCACCAAGAAACACACGGGCGAGACATCTTGAAAAAGATGTGCCCATGTAGCTGTTTTAGAAGAGGACAAACTCTGCAGCAGTGCTGCAGCGGCCAGGGAAAACACACACTGCAGATCACTGCACAGATCAGCAGCAGGAATGCAGAAATGCGGAACTTGCTGGAACGCGCCGTAACCCTGACACTGCTGAAGAGTCGCTCGTCTTACTTGTAGAGATAAGCTCAGAAGGCAAGTGATGCAGAAACAAAATGCGAGATTGCATGTGCGGCTCCTTATATACCCACGGTGGTGGGCGGAGTTTGCTATGCCATTTCCGCAGACCCATGCCATTGTTTTGCCATTGGCTCGTTTTATAGAACTCAAAGGTGATAGGCTTCTAAGCGAAACCCCCATTCCGTCAGTCACTGACGTAACTCGGAGTGACTGACTGAAAGGGAACCCCTGCTGTCAGGGGCTCATTGATGCACATGGGGAGCGAAGGCTGGCCCGTGTGGTCCGATCAAACAGACGAGCTACTGTAGCTCAAATTCCTCCAAATTCCCCTGATCTCAATCCAAACACTGTGTCCTGTCTACGTAAGCGCCTTGTGTAAGTTCACCACCTGATCTCTGAAAGGAGTGGTAAGAACCTTGGGCACGTATCCAGGCACGCTTCGTCAACTGAAAATGCCTGTAGGCCCCTTACCCTCTTGATGGAAGCCAAAGCAATCAAGAGCGCTGCCTTCATAGAAAGTAACTTAAGCTCAATGGACTGCAGTAGCTCAAAGGGAGCTCTCTGCAGGGCAGATAGAACCACTGCGAGGTCCCAAGAGGGCATCTATAGAGGGCAAGGTGGTTTTATCCTCCTCGCTCCTCTAAGGAACCTGGTACTCAAACCTGGTACCTGGAACCGGGTACTCAAACCTTCCGCGTCCCGTCCAGTCGGGCGCGACTCTGGACGTGCACCGGGCCCTTCTCGTCGCCTAGCAGCCGGTTTAGAACTGGTGCGGACCAGGGGAATCTGACTGTTTAATTAAAACAAAGCATCGCAAAGGCCCGCAGCAGGTGTTGAGGCGATGTGATTTCTGCCCAGTGCTCTGAATGTCAAAGTGAAGAAATTCAATGAAGCGCGGGTAAACGGCAGGAGTAACTATGGGGTCATAGGTACATGGCCCGGGCGCCTCCTCGTGGCGACCGCTGGGGAGGATGGGTTTAATCTCACCCGAGCTAAGATCCGGGTCATTCCCACATGGGGTAACCGCCCATGTGGGTTTTATGCTGGTTACTTCAAACGGAAAATTAAGAGAAATCCTGAACCCTCTGGATTCCAGGACACCAGTGATGGTGTGGACCCTGGGGATGCCAGTGCTACCAGCGAGTACATCTGCAAGGATTGTATGAGGACATTTGTGTCAATGAGAAGTCTCGGGATGCATCGCTATCATCAGCATCCAGAAGAGGTAAATCACGAGCGGATTGAGGTATTATCCAAAAAGCGGAAAGGCGGACTTCCTATGGGTGGAGGGCATGGCGAAGAAGAACTTGCTGGCCCTGCTACACATTGGAACAACAACAACTAAGTGTGGAAGGGGTGTGAAACAAGGGGATCCATTATCACCCATCCTTTTTATTTTGGCGATGGATATGGCGATGCGGAAGTCACACCCGGAAAAAGGTATCCATTTGAAAGATCAGTTGATTGATTGTGTGGCATATGCGGACGATCTGATTCTGATGGCCAAGACAAGTGAAGATCTGCAACTGAAACTTGATGGTTTAGACCAGGCCTTAGAGGAAATGGGAATGGGATTGAACGAGAGAAAGTCAAGAAGAATTACAATGGTGAAGGATGGATGGAGGAAATGTATGGTATTGATGCCGTGTTATTACAGTGTGAGAAGCGGAACGATTAATCCTCTAGGAGTGCTGGATCAACAGAAATATCTTGGCTTAACCTTTACCTGGAAAGGAAGGGTAACTCCAAAGCATACGGGGGAGCTATGCACAATGCTACATGAGTTGACAGCCAGCGCCGTTAAAACCATATCTTGCAGATATGTGCAATAACTCACAATGCCCATTGTGCTCGGCACAATCGGGTCCTCAGGAGGATCGAAGGTCTCCTCAAGAAGAAAACAGCGAAAACATGGATGGAACCCATCATTCCCACACGGAGGAGCTTTATAAAACCGGATCTCATTGTGGAAAAAGAAGATACTACCTATGTGCTGGATGTCTCCATTGTCGAGGGATGACAGAAACCTCCCATGGAGCAGAAGGGAAAAAGCTCGCTTCAGTATGAGTATGGACCATGAAAGCGGGGCCTCACTATCCTTCTGGTTTTTTGGGTTTTAAGCAGGAGGTGTCAGAAAAGTTACCACAGGGATAACTAGCTTGTGGCTGCCAAGCGTTCATAGCGACGTCACATTTTGATCCTTCGATGTCTGCTCTTCCTATTATTGTGAAGCAGAACTCACCAAGCGTTGGATTGTTCACCCACTAATAGGGAACGTGAGCTGGGTTTAGACCGTCGTGAGACACGTTAGAGAGGGTAGAGAGGGGTGGTATGGTGGGGGTGTGTGGCAGGGGCTGTGTTTCTCTGAGTTGGGTAGAGAGGGGCGGCTATGTGGGGGGTGTGGCTGGGCGTGTGGTTCTCTGAGTCGGGTAGAGAGGTGGGTGTCCAGACCGGGTGTCCTGGAGCTGTGTGTGGGGTGTGTGTGTGGATCTTTGACCGGGCATAACTCCGAAGCCAATGGGTCCCATGGGTCCTATGGGTACCTCCCCACACCCAGAGTTTGGAGAAAATTACATGCCAACAGACAGCATAAATAGGTCCTGTCAAATAAGTCACAGGTTGGATGCTGTTTTGGACTGATAAATTCTCGGAAACATTTAGTTGGATTTGACTAAACTTTAGTAAATCACATATGGTAAAGTGCCGCCTGTAACTTGTTCGACAGGGTTCCTGTAGGCTGTCTGTTGTTGGTTCATTAATGGGTCATATTTCATAATTAAAGTGGTTTTATGTGTCCTACTGTACACCACAAAGGGGACACAATAAAACACAATGATGTACATTATAGCTGTTAATTATGCAAAATTTGCTTTAAAATGACATGCGCACAGACAGCATAAATAGGTCCAGTCAAATAAGGAACCCTGTTGAATAAGTTACAGGTTGGCCCTTCCTGCAATATCCTATAGCGCCAACCTGTAACTTATTCAACAGGGTTCCTGTAAGCTGTCTGATGTCGGTCCATTAATGGGCTGCTAGGGGACAAATACGCGCTTTGTGCACGTCCCCGCCCCCTCTGCTGCCATTGGACGACTTCGCGGGGAAGGTGTGCGTCTTTTAGGCTGCTAGGGGACAAATATGCGTTTTGTGCATGCCACCCCACCACCTATTCGACACCCGAGAGGCTGGCCGTTGGAAGGAGTGCTGCCACCCTCAAGTCAAGTCAAGTCAACTTTATTTATATAGCGCTTTTTACAATGCCGATTGTTTCAAAGCAGCTTCACAGTGTTAAACAGGAAAATAATGCAACAGAATTTGATTCGGCTGTACAGCCGCTCTGGAGAAAACGGTGATGTTATCTAGCTCATTTCAATTATCATATATATTCAAGTAATGTAGTTGATATAGTTAATTTAGTTTAGTAATTAAATTTATTTGGATATTTATTTGAAAATTTAGTGACCCTGTGGCGAGTCCCCGAACTGCCGCAATTTGCAACTTCAGCAGTGCCCCATGGCCCTCCACGAACTGGTAACTTCCTCATGCACCTCCGGGAAGAATGGCCCTGGGGGCGGTAGTAGGCAATCAGCGTGCCCCGTGCCCAGGAACCAATCATCCAACCTTGAACGCTTGGGCTGAGGTGGAGGGTTCCAGTCTAGAACAATGACTGGAAAAGCATGGCCGTCAGCTCTGGATCAGACTCGGGCAATGCTGGTGCTCCCGAAGGAGGCAGCGCAGCCGGACCTTCATCTCCAGAGGACTCAGGCCCGCCTGGCGATCGACATCATATCATCCCCTGGAGCCCCGAAAAAAACGCTGGGCCCCTGACGTGAGGGACCAGCCATCTCAATTGGAAGCTCACCAACTTGCGATGTGTAGGGGGTGTGGCCTGAGGAATACACGTTGGGGTGTCCCACACCATAACCCTCAGATCACGCTGGCCATCAGCCAAAGTAGGTCCTCGCGAAGAGGAACTAGATTGGGGTATGACAGAGGGGACTCTACTCCCTTCTGAGGTCATTGAGTCTTGATCTAAGCATCGCGATGGTCATGTTCCCACAGTGATAACATGACTCATCCGTGAGCGCTGCCTCAACGTGATTAAAGCCCAAACGCGTGAGACAGCGCTCGTGGCTGTCAGATGGATTAATGATGCGACCGCACCAAGAAACACACGGGCGAGACATCTTGAAAAAGATGTGCCCATGTAGCTGTTTTAGAAGAGGACAAACTCTGCAGCAGTGCTGCAGCGGCCAGGGAAAACACACACTGCAGATCACTGCACAGATCAGCAGCAGGAATGCAGAAATGCGGAACTTGCTGGAACGCGCCGTAACCCTGACACTGCTGAAGAGTCGCTCGTCTTACTTGTAGAGATAAGCTCAGAAGGCAAGTGATGCAGAAACAAAATGCGAGATTGCATGTGCGGCTCCTTATATACCCACGGTGGTGGGCGGAGTTTGCTATGCCATTTCCGCAGACCCATGCCATTGTTTTGCCATTGGCTCGTTTTATAGAACTCAAAGGTGATAGGCTTCTAAGCGAAACCCCCATTCCGTCAGTCACTGACGTAACTCGGAGTGACTGACTGAAAGGGAACCCCTGCTGTCAGGGGCTCATTGATGCACATGGGGAGCGAAGGCTGGCCCGTGTGGTCCGATCAAACAGACGAGCTACTGTAGCTCAAATTCCTCCAAATTCCCCTGATCTCAATCCAAATGAGCATCTGTGGGATGTGCTGAACAAACAAGTCTGATCCATGGAGGCCCCACCTCGCAACTCACAGGGCTTAAAGGATCTGCTGCTATCATCTTGGTGACAGATACCACAGCACACCTTCAGGGGGTCTAGTGGAGTCCATGTCTTGATGCTCGATTGAATTGAGATCTGGGGAATTTGGAGGCCAAGTCAACACCTCAAACTCGCTGTTGTGCTCCTCCAACCATTTGTGCTTTGTGGCAGGCGCATTATCCTGCTGAAAGAGGCCACAGCCATCAGGGAATACCGTTTCCATGAAAGGGTGTACATGGTCTGCAACAATGCTTAGGTAGGTGGTACGTGTCAAAGTAACATCCACATGGATGGCAGGACCCAAGGTTTCCCAGCAGAACATTGCCCAAAGCATCACATTGCCTCCGTCGGCTTGCCTACTTCCCATAGTGCATCCTGGTGCTATGTGTTCCCCAGGTAAGTGACGCACACACACCTGGCCATCCATGTGATGTAAAAGAAAACTTGATTCATCAGACCAGGCCACTTTCTTCCATTGCTCTGTGGTCCAGTTCTGATGCTCACATTCCCACTGTTGGCGCTTTCGGGTGGTGGACAGGGGTCAGCATGGGCACCCTGACCGGTCTGTGGCTCTGCAGCCCCATACACAACAAACTGAGATGCACTGTGTATTCTGACACCTTTCTATCAGAACCAGCATTAACTTCTTGAGCAATTTGAGTTACAGTAGCTACAGTAGCAGATATGGCCTCATACTTGTCCCAGATTGACTCAGCGATTAGTTTTTAGAACTGGACGGGTGAGTGATTTTGCTGACTGATACTTTGGGAACTTCACCTGATCATCTTTGGTCACCCGTGATTTTGGGATTATGGGTATTTTTGTTTATTTTCCCCATTTCATTTGAGGAGTTGCGGTGGTTGACTATTTCTTTTTCTCCTTCACTTCAATCTATAGAGACTGTTATGAGGAGATCTGTTATGTACTAAAAGACAGACACAAACAGTTTTTCTTTTGTACTTTGTTCAATACGTTTGGGGCCTTATTTTTTATATAAATGACTGCTGCTGATATCAGTGTGTTTTATGTGTAAGGAGAGCTGGTGGGTTAGCCTCGCATTTTTGCTTGGGAAAAGAAGTGCGAGCTAATCGTTTCTCAACTGATTTTTTTTCTTTTTCCTATGCTGCTGTATAGTTCTGGTTCAGCATCAGCAGCTATGTTAGGATTTCTGTTTATATGTGTTTTCTTTTATTTTGTATTTTTGCTTTTCTGAGAGATACATGTTAACATTTAGAATCTGTGGTAATATTGTTAGGGTTCATTCTTTATGTGGGCCTTTTATATGGTGATTTGGATATCATAAATGATACATGATAAAGCCCTTTAAATTTGTGACATTTAATACAAAGTGTATACATAATCCAGTTAAAAGAAAATGAGTATATATGTACCTTAAGAAGTTGGGGGCAGAAATAGTTTTCCTGCAGGAAACATTTAATGGACTCTGAGCATAACATTTTTTAAAGGGAGTGATCAGGTAGGTCAGGTATTTGCATCCTCATTTAGTTCTAAGTCAAGAGGAACGGCTATACTGATAAATAAAAATATCCCTTTTACCATTACAAAATCGGTACTCAACCCTTCAGGACGATATGTAATGATACAAGGGCATATGTACTCTGAACAGTGGATGATGTTAAATATATATGCTCCAAATATTGATGATCACTTGTTTATACAAAATGTTTTCCTTCAAATTGTTCAATCATCAGGCTCTCTCTTGGTGGGTGGAGACTTTAATTTTTGCCTCGACAACGTACTTGATAGATCTTCGACTAAACCATTGCCTCTTTCTAAAGCGGCTAAATCTACCACTGCTTTTATGAAAGATTCATCCACAGGAAAGAGATTACTCTTCTTATACATATACTCATAATACCCACACTCGTATAGATTATTTTTTGTTATCCACCCAGCTTTTATATTGTGTGCTGGATGTTGAATATCTCCCTTGTTTATTGAGTGACCATTCTCCCCTTGTTATGTCATTGTCCATCCCAGAGAAAACAGGACAGACTTGTAGGTGGAGACTAAATCCCATTCTTCTTAAACAATCTGAATTCCATACATTTATAAGAGAACAAATTGATATTTTTACTTCTACGAATAAACCTTCTTGTTCCAAGAGCTTTATTTTATGGGACACTATAAACGCGTATTTTAGGGGTTTAATGTATTGCATACACTAAGGGGTTAATAAAAACAAAAAATTCCAAATTGAATGAGCTAGAATCTGAAATCCTAGCACTTAAAAATATACCATAAGGATCAGAATAAGGATGTTTATAGGGAATTACTCAATAAAAAAATGGAGTATAATAAATTAAACACCTACCAGGCAGAGAGGGCTATTATTAGTTCTAATCAGCATTATTATGAGCTTGACGAGAAAGCACACAAAGTTTTGACCTGGCAATTAAAATGAGATGAACAGAAACGAATGATAAATGCTATAGATACATGCTATAGATACAGGTAATGCGGAAACATACAATCCTGTAGAGATTAATGGTGCATTTAAGCAATATTACACAGAGTTATATACTTCTCAGGCAAGTACAGATGATTCACAAATGGATTCTTTCCTATCCTCAGTCCACTTGCCATGTCTTTCATAGAAAGACAGGCTTAGTTTGGATCAACCTTTCTCTGCTTCTGAGCTGATCGAATCCATTCTTCTACTGCCTAATAATAAATCTCCCGGTGAAGATGGCTTCTCAGCCGAATTTGATAAAGAATTTAAAGATTTGCTTGTGCCATATTTGATGGAAGTGCTTGACCAGTCTAGGATAGACAAATGTTTTCCAGATTCTTTCTCCAATGCAATAATTTCAGTAATATACAAGAAAGGTAAAGATCCGCTGAAATGTGCCTCCTATAGGCCAATTTCACTCCTTAATGTGGATTATAAATTAGTTACTAAAATGATAGCCAAGAGATTAGAAACTCGTCTTCCTCTGTTGATTAACCCAGACAAAACTGGTTTTGTAATTGAGAGACTATCAGCAAACAATCTGAGGAGATTTTTCAATGTCATTCATACTATTAAAGAAAAACGCATACCGGGATTAACTGTTTCTCTTGATGCCGAAAAGGCATTTGATCGTATCGAGTGGTCATATCTTTTTGAAGTGCTGAAAAAATGTGGATATGTAGCGGCATATATTGACCTAATTCAATCACTTTATAAATCCCCTAAAGCAAAAAAATGGTTACTAATGGAATTACTTCTGATACATTCCCTCTACAGAGAATGCAGACAAGGATGTCCCCTAAGCCCAGCTCTCTTTGCACTGGCTATCGAACATTTAGCTAAGGCTATTAGATGTAACCCTGATATAAAGGGCTTTGAAATTGGCCCCGAAATGCATAAAATTTCACTGTTTGCAGATGACATTCTTTTATTTCTTACCAACCCCATATACTCTTTGTCTAATTTACAGAAGGTGTTACAATCATATAGCACCTTCTCTGGTTATAAAGTAAATATCGACAAAAGGGTTTAACTATACTGCACTAGATGGTTTTTCTTTTAAGTGTTCACCTACTGGTATTAAATATTTGGGTATACAGGTAGATGGCCATTTAAAGAATCTCTACAAACTTAATGTGGCTTGTCTTTTAGAGAAGGTGGGTAGAGATTTAACCAATTGGATGGATCTACCACTCACATTACTTGGTAGAATAAATGCAGTTAAAATTAATATTTTATACGTTTTAATCTCTTCCAATATTAATCCCTAACTCTTTTTTCACTTAATGGGTCGATAATATCATTTATTTGACATCGTAAAATAAACTTGATAAACTGGCTTGGGATTATAATCAAGGAGATGTATTATTGAGCAGCCCAATCCAGGTATTTGGCTCAGATGGGCATATTGAAGGTATGCACATTTTTTTCAAAATGAATATACAACCTTGTATGAAAATACCATATGAAAAGTTAATGCAGGATTTAAAATGTTTTAAAAAACACGAGGGCACAAATTTAGTAGATAAAGTGACCGTTTCGTTGACTGTTTGTAAAAACACTTTTTTTTTCAACATTGCGTCATATTACGTCACGAGAGGGAGTCGTTTGCCAGGCTCTGCGTCGGCTCAGTGCAGAATAGGTTGGTATTCAGTAGGAGTCAGTGTGCTTTCGGCAGTTTTTCTATTAACTTATCATCGTCATGGTAAATTATTGTATCCATCCTGTCAGGACATCGATTCCACAGGTTTCCTAACAAAAAAAAAAAAAGGAAACCTGCCTGGGTGGCGTTTTGTGCTGGTGAAGAGACAGGACTTCACTTCTGCATCTGCTTTGAAACACGTGGTTAGACCGGAGGATTATCATCCCGGCAATATGATGGAGTTCAACACTGTAATACTGTAAAGGATGATATTAAATTAATAAACATCCACACACGATGCTTCTTTGCCGTTGTATTTACGTGAATCAATTTCAGCGTTGATGAATACAAAGTATGTACATTAACACAAATGCATACAGTCTCACACTTTTCAAAACAGTTTTGAATTATGTGCTGGTAAATATTTTATTCATGCCATGTACTGTATGTACATTCAAGTTCCCTTTCATCTAAAAGAGCATTTCCCTTCCTAAAAGAGCAACACGGTTTGACCCTGCGTCTTTTTCAAGATGTCATTCAAACCGTGTCTTTCTGGATGCTGTAATTTTCTGTCCCCAGTTGACGGTCATGATCGCTGTCTCACGTGTTTGGGCGTTCAAACACCCACTGCGGGAACATGACCATCGCAGTTCTACGGTCTAGGTTCGTATACCTCAAAAGGGGTGGAGTCCCATTGCGCATCCCCCGATCTAGTGGTCCTCCTGCTGCAAAGCAGAGGGCTGCTACCTTGGCTGATGCCTTTGGTGGAGACCTGAGGGTGACTGTGAGGGCTTCCCTGACGGGCCAATAAGGCCCTTGGGCCCCTTCCCCCCTCCGCTGCGCCGGTGGAGCATCTGGAAGAGCGCCCCGGCCTCTTTCGGGGCTCCGGCTGAGGATATGATCTCGATAGCTGCATCGGAGGACGAGCTAATGGGCTCTGGAGATTCAGCTGGGTGTCAGATTCGGGTGTAGTTTTTAAGGCTTGTTTTTAATGGAATCTACCTGAATTAATCATGTAAAATCTCCTTAATTATTTAGTCTATGAAACAATTCATTTAATATTTTTAGTGAAATGTGCTTATTTATTTTAAGTTGACTTTAAAAAAGTGTATAAATTAGAGTGAATGGAAATGACTTTGAGTTACGTTATACAATTAATAGACGGAATGCTGCTAGCACAGCACAAGTAGAAACTAACTTGTTACTGCACAAGTTATTGCTCATTGAACAAAGCAACATGCTTTATAATATTAGTATACATGCTGTTATTGTCACAGGGTGTTTTGGGTTATGTTTTATGTTCATGTTTCTGAGTTTATCATGTTCACTGTCATGTTCCCTGCTATGCACTTCTGATTTTGTCATGTGTTCCATTGTCATGTGATTCCCATGCCCTCATGTGTTGTCATGTCATTGGTTCATTGTCTCGTCAGTGTTCACAGGTGTCCCTCGTCTAGTCCTTAGTCATTGTGTATTTAAACCCTCATGTTTGCCATGTGTCTTTGTCTGATATTGATGTTGTAACCCGTTGTTGGTGAGTTTGTGTCAGTTCTGGGTCTAGTCTAGTCTAGTCTAGTCTAGTCTAGTCTAGTCTTTTGTTTACTGTTTTTGTTTTATGTTTTGGATTTGAGTTTAATAAACTGCACTTGGGTTCTGAAACTCGCCTGCAGTGGACTGATTGTTACAGAATACAGGACCGCCCATCATGAACCCAGCAGTTCGTCTTCTCCGTCTCTGCCAAGGTACTCGATCCATTGAGGATTATGTTCAGGATTTTGTTGAGCTTTGCCATGTGGTGGAATTTAATGATGTTGCATTTTTCTGAATGGACTTAATGACTTTGACTGTGGCGTGGACTCTGGCCCAGTACATCGACCATGCCCTGCTTTTGAGTGGCTCATCTTTTACTGTGGGATTGGCAGAGGATGAGCCCCACAGTCCCACAGCACCTGTCCACGTCCACGTCCACGTCTAGAACCATGCCATGTCTCCTATCCACGTCTAGAGCCAAGCCAAGACTCCTGTCCCTGTCCACTTCCAGAGCCAAGCCACGTCTCCTGTCCATGTCCCGAGCCAAGCCACATCTCCTGTCCACGACCAGAACCAAGCCACGTCTCCTGTCCACGTCCAGAGCCAAGCCATGTCTCCTGTCCATGTTCAGAGCCAGTCCACGTCCACGTCCAGAGTCATGCCCCTGACCAGCATCCAGAAAGGGCTTCAGCCCCAGACCAGCGTCCTGAGGTGGCTTCAGCCCTAGACCAGCGTCCTGAGGTGGCTTCAGCCCCAGACCAGCGTCCTGAGGTGGCTTCAGCCCCAGACCAGCGTCCTGAGGTGGCTCCAGCCCCAGACCAGCGTCCTGAGGTGGCTCCAGCCCCAGACCAGCGTCCTGAGGTGGCTCCAGCCCCAGACCAGCGTCCTGAGGTGGCTTCAGCCCTAGACCAGCGTCCTGAGGTGGCTTCAGCCCCAGACCAGCGTCCTGAGGTGGCTTCAGCCCCAGACCAGCGTCCTGAGGTGGCTCCAGCCCCAGACCAGCGTCCTGAGGTGGCTCCAGCCCCAGACCAGCGTCCTGAGGTGGCTCCAGCCCCAGACCAGCGTCCTGAGGTGGCTCCAGCCCCAGACCAGCGTCCTGAGGTGGCTCCAGCCCCAGACCAGCGTCCTGAGGTGGCTCCAGCCCCAGACCAGCGTCCTGAGGTGGCTCCAGCCCCAGACCAGCGTCCTGAGGTGGCTCCAGCCCCAGACCAGCGTCCTGAGGTGGCTCCAGCCCCAGACCAGCGTCCTGAGGTGGCTCCAGCCCCAGACCAGCGTCCTGAGGTGGCTCCAGCCCCAGACCAGCGTCCTGAGAGGGCTCCTGCCCCAGACCAGCGTCTAGAGAGGACTCCAGGCCATTACCCCAAGGTCCCACCCAAGAAAATTTGGGGGGGGGCAGTGAATACCTGGAGAAGGCCTGGAAGGCCACACTCCATGGTCCAGGTCCGCCCACGCTCCATGGTCCAGGTCCGCCCACGCCTCAGGGTCCAGGTCCGCCCACGCCTCAGGGCCCTGGTCCGCCCACACCCCCAGGCCCGTCTAAGCCATGCCGGTGCCTCTGCATGGGCCTGGCCCGTCGTCCCTCCCCCATGACTGCCCCCCTAGACTTTTGTGGGTGTTTTGGGTTTGTTTGGGCGTCTGGGGCTGCCCATAGAGGGGGGGGACTGTCACAGGGTGTTTTGGGTTATGGTTCATGTTCATGTTTCTGAGTTTATCATGTTCACTGTCATGTTCCCTGCTATGCACTTCCTGATTTTGTAATTTGTTGGTGTCAATCGTTGTTGTGTGTGGGTGTGTGCGTGCAGCTCTGCGGGAGGTATTGTTGTGGTAAAAGTTTAGGACCCAAGACCAGTAGTGAAAAATGAAGACCAAGAGTCAGGAGTGCAATTAATTTAAGAAAAATTACTGAAGAATAGTTTGCAGTTTCATCAGCAGAAGCCAGCTTCAAGTCTCACGGAGTTTGTAGGCCGCGCTCCCTCTACCTGCCTTCTCTTGTACATACAATTCCTCAACAGTTATACTGTTTTCAAGGTCTAGCTACGTCATTACTGCAAGTTGAATGATTCTGATTGACTCAGAGAAAATTACCAGTCATGGTAAATTTCCACACATTTTCAGTTAATCAGATTCACGTGTACATATATCACTTGTTGGCGCTTTCACCCTGGAATTAGGCACGTAGTGACCTTCCAGGTCTGGAGCAGGCGCCAGCTTGCCCAGAACAACAAGTCCACCCATCTATTAGGATGCCCATAATCCACCTCCAATACTGATCTGTAACACAGAATATTGCGCACATACACAGATACACAGTCTCTCTAAGGTTGGAGTTGGTTGAGTTCTGGTCCTTACCAAAAAGTTTCCCAAAACATACTGATAACATGTGCTTTCTCTCAGTGAGAGGTACAGACAATAGTACAGGCAATATTAATCTTGATTCTTTAGTGTTTCAGTAAAAGCAAATATGAAATGAAATAAAATAAAATATAAAATAAAATAAAATGAAAGACAAATCAGTCACTCCTCAGAGACCAAATACACACTTTAGAAAATATAAAGGAAGAAACAATCATTGGTCCTATTGATTGAGCAAAATCATAACTGGAAAGAATCATTAAAAATTATTATAATAATATAAGAGGATAAATACTGATTAAGGCTTTGATTATGAATTTAATTCAGATATATATAGGTATATTGAAGCGGCAGTGGATTTCAGAATCCAACCTTTCAGTATGTATCTAGCTGTTTGGCTAACGTTGCTGCTAGTGCTTATGCACTATTTAAGTGTGTATATTTGATGTAGCCAGGTTATGGTCAGGATTGGTGCGACTTTGCTGTTGGGTACAGGCTGTCTTTCACCCCAGGTATGTTAATTCCAACGGATTAATGTTTGTTGTGGTGTGACTCGTGGTAACTTATGCTTTGATCGTATTGCAGTTTGTGTGTGTGCTTTAATGGAATGCCTGCATGTTTGCAGTTCGTCGATTACAGATAAAGCTGTGAGTAACTGAAACCGTGAGTTCAGCGATCTACTTCTGGGTATGTATATCTAGTTCCTTAAGCATTATGGGGTTGGGTGTTTTTAACTGATTTTATTAACTTTTGTTTATTTTAGTGGGGCAACTGCTCGTGAGCATTTAGTTGCTGTGGACTGCAGGGCAAATGCTTCTTAGACAACGTTAAGACTGCACTGTTTGTTCTGCTGCTATTTTTACAACTGTGACCGTTTCGAATTTCATTCATTACTTTCTGATTTTGTTTTGTTTTTGCCTTACGCTCATGCTGGTGGTCTAGGTGAAGGGTGGCTAGTCCGAGCCGTCACTTAATGGGAGATGTGCTGTAACGGTGCACGTTTAGCCCCACCTGTTGTTATATTGCCACCAGCAGTGTGTACGTTTGTCTATTTTAGTTTTCTTTTGATCTGTGCGCCGTGGAAAAGTCGAGTAATATCTCGTACCTGGGAAGATCCAGTGTCTTTTTGTTTTGTTTAATGTTTTGATTTGAGTATGTAGTGAGAGCCCTTCCAGCTCTAAGTTTTAGTTTTTCGTTAAATATAGTTTTGTTTATCTATTTCATGTGATTTAATTTGAAACCTGATTATTTGCTGTTTTCATTTGTAATGTTTGCTTCATTTTTCCTTTATTTTTCTTTGACACCTTGCTGCTCCATGGTATGTCTAGGTTCATGAGCCCTTTGGTGTGAACCGAGTTGAGCATCTGTACATCTGTCTGGCCAGTAGGTTGCCCATTGTTGTCCTCCATGGTTTGAACTTATTCTAATGCAAGTTGTGGACTTGAATGTATCTGATTTATTGTGCATTTACATTTATTTTTCTTTTGTTTATTTCAGGAGCTGAAGGCCCATAGTGAGGGAAGCTAGCTGTGGTGGTGTTTCTCTCACAGAGTGTTTTGCCTTTGACAACTGCATTTTCCTCACTTAGTGTGTGTGTGTGAGTGGTTGTGCAGAGTATATTTGGGTGAGTGGTGTGTCTTAGGATACTCACTGTTCAGCTAGCTGCCTTACTGGTAAGCCTCAGCCTGAAAGCCTTTTTCTTTTGCTTTCCTTGTCTGGTCAACAGTTTTCTACATTTTAAATAATTATTATTATTGTGAAATGAAGACATTTTGTATTTATATCCACGTCTCTTGTGTTCAGTGGTAACGAACCTGTGTGCCCTATTTTGGGTATAAAGTTCCCCACAGGAACGGGGTGGTGTAGTCTGCTCTATCTTGTTCTAGTTGTACATAAGTGCCAATTCTTGCCCTTCACTGCCCCACCACACATGTAATAGGGGAAGGTTTTTTAGAAATTCTATTTCGCCTACTTTTCTCTTTGGCACTTTGATAACAGGTTACTTCAGGATCACTGCATTATTCACTCTTTTCACCTTTTTTGGAATTCTTGGAGAGAGGAGAGAGTAAATTTCCCATCTTTAAGTCAATGGTGGGATGTGGGCAAGGTGCAGATTAATTTTTTTACTGCACATAGCAGGGGTGCCCTAGTAGAGAAAATGAAAGCCAATGAACAAGAAATCCTTGGACAAAGCAGTCATAGTACTACAAGTTTCATCTTCACTGACTCTTTCGAAAGGAATACATTTCTTCTATGCAGCTTAGCGGAAGAACAAGGCAAAGCTGCCCTTTTAAGGGCAAAGTTCATCCGTCTAAATTACATGGACTCTCCCACTTTTTTCTTTGGATTAAAAAAAAAAACAAGAGCGAATAATAATCTTCATCAATTGAAACTTCCAGATGGAAAAGTACTAACAACACAAATGGAAATTAATGCTTTTGCTATTTCTTTTTATGAAGATTTATACCGTTCAGAGCCATGTAATGGAGTAGAAGCTGACGTTCTTCTGAGTGACTTACCACAATTATCAAAGAAGGACAAGATGGATCTTGAGAGCCCTTTGACAATGGCTGAACTTTCGAGAGCTGTCTAGGTGTTGAATCGTCTTTCAGCCGAGGCTTTTTGGAACTTAATTGGCCAGGACTTGTATGATGTTTTGGTGGAAAGTATTGAAAGAGAGACCCTTCCTCTGAGCTGTCGGAGAGCGGTTTTAACTTTGATCCCCAAAAAAGGAGACAGTGGTTGCTTAAAGAACTGGCGCCCTGTCTCCTTGCTGTGTGTTGACCTTAACATTTTTTCAAAAACCTTAACCAACAGGCTAAAGAACGTCTCGGTTACGTATGTAACCCTCGTTCCCTGAAGGAGGGAACGGAGACGTACGTCGGAACTGACCAACGAATTGGGATCTATTTTCAGAAACCAATCTACTTCGAGTGTTTAGAAACGAGCCACTGAAGATTGGCATGCGGTTGACGCATTCCACGGTCCGCCCCGCATCGTGGGTATAAATACGGAAATGGAAGTACCGCATATCGCTTTTCAACTGAGAAGCCGAGACAAGTGACTCGGGCCTTCAGCTGAAGCACAGCACCTGGCGACGGGATGTACGTCTCCGTTCCCTCCTTTAGGGAACGAGGGTTACATACCTAACCGAGATGTTCCCTTTCAGTCGGTCACGTTCGACGTACGTCGGAACTGACTGACAAATTGGGATCCCTACCAACACGCCAGGGATCCTGGCCCTTCCAGCGCCCTGCCTGAGCTCGCTGGACCACACCAATGTTGGCGTGGGAGTCAGGGCTCCTGACAGGGAAGGTCAGTCACAGCTGTTCCTGCAAGACCCACTCACTATGACTATTGGATAACGCTGGGAAAGCGTGCCCATCTCGTGGAGATGGTACGCTGCAGAGCCACATCCTTCAGTGGAAGGAGAGGTGGCGAATACACATAAGGACTAACCTATCAGGGTAGTACTACATATGGCAGTCTCTGGGGTGGATCCAACCTGGTCCCAGGGGGGAAAGAACACCGCCAGAGACGAGAGAGCGAGCTCTGTCAAGGGAAAGACATTGGGATAGCCGCAGGGTAGCTGGTACCGTGGAAGAATACACATATGGGGTTGCCGTTCCACAAGCATACAGGTGCAGGCCTAGCGTCAGAAGGCCGCAACGTCTGACACCGAAGGGGTAACGGAGGAGCTCACAGGGTTAGCCGTTTCAAAGGCATCAGCCAAAGTAGCAGCCCTCTGCTTTGCAGCGGGAGGACCACTAGATCGGGGGATGCGTAATGGGACTCCACCCCATTTGAGGTAATCGAGCCTAGACCGTAATACTGCGATGGTCATCTAGTCATATACGAAAGCCGCCTCAGCGGGCTGAACGCCGATCGTGTCTGTCAACTGGGGACAGATAATGACGGCATCCAGAAACACACGGTTTGAATGACATCTGCTGGTGCTGTCGAGATATTCCTCTAGCCGAGATGGAGTCCGGCTTTTACAGCCCTTACTTCATTGTACCCAAGAAAACCGGTGGGTAACGGCCAATCCTGGACCTGCGCATCTTGAACCGAACCCTTCACAGGCTTCTATTAAAGATGTTGACAGCCAAACGCATTTTCGAATGCGTTCGTCCCTTGAGTTGGTTTGCAGCGATCGACCTGAAGGACGCGTACTTTCATGTCTCCATTCTTCCTCGACAGACCGTTTCTACGGTTTGCCTTCGAGGGGCAGGCATATCACTACACAGTTCTCCCATTCAGGTTAGCCCTGTCCCCTCGCGTCTTTACAAAAGTCGTTGAGGCAGCCCTTGTGCCGCTCAGGCAACACGGGGTTCGCATCCTGAACTATCTCGACGACTGGCTGATTCTAGGCCACTCTCGAGACCAGGTTTGCGAACACAGGGACCTGGTGCTTCAGCACCTCGCCCGTCTGGGCCTTCGGGTCAACTGGGAAAAGAGCAAACTCTCCCCAGTGCAGAGGATCTCTTTTCTCGGTATGGAAATAGACCCGGTCGCCATGTACGCGCAGCTTACGAGCGAGCGTGTGCGCAGTCACTGCTGACTTGTCTTCGCCAGTTCGAGGGCAAGAGTGCGGTTCCACTGAAATATTTTCAGAGGCTCCTGGGGCATATGGCATCCGCAGCCGCGGTAACGCAGCTCAGTTTGCTTCATATGAGGCCGCTTCAGCACTGGCTTCACGATCGAGTCCCGAGATGGGCATGGCAACACGGCACGCTCCGGGTCCCAGTGACTCGGGCCTGCCATCAGACCTCCACCCCGTGGTCGAACCTGTTTTCTACGGGCAGATGTTCCCCTAGAACGAGTTTCCAGGCATGTTGTTGTATCAACAGATGCCTCTGCCACGGGCTGGGGTGCCATGTGCAATGGACATGCTGCCGCGAGCTCCTGGAGAGGACCCCAGCGCCTATGGCATGTCAATTGCCTCGAGTTGCTGGCCATACGTCTTGCCCTGCACCGCTTCCGAGCCCAGCTCAAGGACAAGCATGTACTGGTCCGTTCAGACAGCACGGCGACAGTAGCGTACATCAACCGACAAGGTGGTCTACGCTCCCGCCGGATGTCGCAACTCGCCCGCCATCTCCTCCTATGGAGTCAGAAGCATCTGAGGTCACTTTGTGCCGTTCACATCCCGGGAGAACTGAATCATGCAGCCGACGAGCTGTCACGTTTCCAGCCGCTTCTGGGGGAATGGAGACTCTATCCCCAGACGGTTCAGCTGATTTGGGAACAGTTCAGCGATGCACAGATAGATCTGTTTGCCTCCCACGACTCTTCCCATTGCGGCTAGTATTACTCCCTGACCGAGGGGACCTTCGGCACGGAGGCACTAACGCACAGCTGGCCGCAGGGCCCACGCAAGTATGCGTTTCCCCCAGTGAGCCTTCTCGCACAGGTTCTGTGCAAGATCAGGGAGGACAGGGAGCAGGTCCTTTTGGTCGCCCCATATTGGCCCGGCCTGACCTGGTTCTCAGAACTCGTACTCCTTGCGACAGCCCCTCCCTGGTCGATCCCTCTGAGGAAGGACCTCCTTACTCAGAGACGGGGCACCATATGGCACCCGCGTCCCGACCTATGGAACCTACACGTGTGGGACCTGGATGGGTTTGAGTACCCTGCCACCTCGGGTGGAGGCTACCATCACTTCCGCTAGGTCCTTGTCCACGAGAGAGGCCTATGCTTTGAAGTGGAACCTCTTCTTCACCTGGTGCTCTTCTCGCCGAGAAGACCCCAGGAAATGCCCAATCGGGTCCGTGCTTTCCTTCCCCCAAGAGGGGTTGGAGCGAAGGCTGTCTCCCTCCACCCTGAAGGTCTATGTGGCCGCGATTTTGGCTCACCACGACCTGGTGGACTCAAAAACGGTAGGACATCACGACCTGGTCAGCAGGTTCCTTAGAGGAGCAAGGAGATTAAATCCACCTCGCCCTCCTCAAATATCCTTTTGGGATCTTGCAGTGGTTCTATCTGCCCTACAGAAAGCTCCCTTTGAGCCCCTGCAGTCTGTAGAGCTGAAGTTCCTTTCAATGAAAGTGGCGCTCTTGATTGCCCTGGCTTCCATCAAGAGGGTAGGGGACCTGCAGGCATTTTCGGTTGGCGAAGCGTGCCTGGAATTCGGGCCGGCTAATTCTCATGTGATCCTGAGACCCCAGCCTGGATACGTGCCCAAGGTTCCCACCAATCCCTTCAGGGACCAGGTGGTGAACCTGCAAGCGCTGCCTGTGGAGAAGGCAGACCCAGCCTTGGCACTGCTCTGTCCAGTACGCGCCCTTCGCGCTTACGTAGATCGGAGGCAGTGTTTCAGGACCTCAGACCAGCTCTTTGTCTGTTACGGAGGGCAGCAGAAAGGGAAGGCTCTCTCCAAGCAGAGGTTGTCTCACTGGATAGTGGATGCCATTGTCCTGGCATATCAGGTTCAGGGCATGCCATGCCCCCTTGGGGTAAGAGCACACTCCACTAGGAGTGTCGCTTCCTCGTGGGCTTTAGCACGTGGTGCCTCGCTGACAGACATTTGTACAGCTGCAGGCTGGGCGACACCCAACACATTCGCAAGAATTTATAATCTCCGAGTGGAGCCTGTGTCTTCTCGTGTACTCGCCCCAAGTGGCCAGTAACTGGACAGGCTCAGGTGTCTTCGCTTGCTGCGCCATTCCACTTCACGGATTGGATGCGTGCGCATTTTTTTTCTCAGGTGAGCTTCCCAGTAAGCCCTGAGCTCCTCCAGCACTGTTGATGTCGACACCAGAGTGTATGCCCGGTTGGTCAGCCCTCGTGTTCGGCTAGGTGCCTCCGTGTGCATGGTTCCCCCGTTGGGTAACCCCACGTGTATTTCCACGGTAAGTCTCTCTAAGCACGTGTCTTCCCTTGGCAAGACACCTCGCCACGCCTGGAGTTGAAAAATTTTCCACCTGCGGCTGGATACCCCAGAGTGCTCCATATGCAGTCCCTACAGGGGGTCATATGTGTATTCCTAAGTCCTCCCTTCGGGCAGGCATTGTGTTGCATTTCTCCACGTGGGATATGCTTCCCAGTGTACCTTGGTATTGGCGTTGAGCCTAGCCCCTCGTTCATGCTAAAGACTCACGGCAGGGAGCTCTGGTCAGCGCAGGACACTGGAAGACAGCCGTCGTGGCGAGATTGTATTGGGACCCCCATTTCATCAGTAACTGACGTAACTCGTAGTGTACTGACTGAAAGGGAACGTCTCTGTTACGCATGTAACCCTCATTCCCTGAAGGAAGGGAACGGAGATGTTATGTCCCCATGCCACTTCCGCTGTACCGCTGGAACGGCCGGGCGCTCATGCCTCTGCTCTTCAGCAGGTAACATAATGCGAGATTGCCACACAACGCCCTTTATACCCACGCGGTGGGGTGGGGTTGCGTTTTGCAAATTCCACAGACCCATGGCATCTTCATGCCATTGGCTCATTTTGTAGATCTCAAAGGCGATTGGCTTCTAGACGAAACCCCCATTTCGTCAGTAACTGACGTAACATCTCCGTTCTCTTCCTTCAGGGAACGAGGGTTACATACGTAACCGAGACATTCTGGTTTTTATTAGTGTATTTACCAATAGAAAGAGTGGCTTTTTTGGACATTTTATGCTCAACTCTAGACAAATACAAAAGCGAAGAATATATTTTTCTTGGTGGAGATTTTAATTGTGTAGAACAAAATATTGATCGTAACCATATAGAACCACATATGCTCTCTCGCAAACATCTTTGTGAAATAATTGAAAGAAACGACTTACGTGATGTCTGGAGAAATTTAAATGGAAATTCAAGGCAATATACATGGGCTCATGAAAATCTATTGTCTTTAGCAAGATTAGACAGATTTTATAGTTTCAAACACCATCACAGTGTTTTTAAGAGTTGAATGATAAACCCAGTTGGTTTTTCAGACCACAGTTTAGTTATATGCAGTGTTTTTTTCCCCAATTCTGTGTCACCAAAGAGTGTGTATTGGCACTTTAACACTGCTCTGTTAAATTAAGCCTTTTTTAAAGAGACTTAAAAAATTTTTTGGGAAAGTTTTAAAAATTAAAAAAGTGTATTTTTCTTCTCTGCGGAGTTGGTGGGATTTTGGCAAGATTCAAATTAAGCTGTTTTGTCAACAGTATACTCAAAATATCACAAAAGAAACAGTTAAGTCTATAAGAATTTTAGAAACTGCAATTTTGAACTTTCAAGATATGGCACAATTAAGTGCAAATCAAGTTTATATTGCAGTTAGTTTTTATGAAAAAAACTTTATAAATCTGAATATAAAGAAAATAAAGACATAGAGCAGTTGTTTTTTGAAATATTACCAAAAGTTTGAAAAAAGCAAATGTAACACTTGCAAAGTCTACTGGCCTGGAAGAATTATTTAAAGCTCTTCAAGGCATGGAGATTGGTAAAGTTCCTGGAATAGATGGAATCCCAGTTGAGTTTTAGAAAACTCTTTGGTCTGACTTTTGCCAATGAGCTGTAGAAGAGCAGTTTTAACTTTTTTGCCTAAAAAAGGTAATTTGATAGCCTGACATCGTCATACTCAATTCTAGTCAGAATATGAGTCCGATATTGCTCCATTGGGCTGTGATTATTAGGGCGTGTTTCAAACGAACCAGGAAAAAAAATGCCTCTGCACTCAATTGGATAGACCTACAACCAATCAGAGCAACGGAGTAAGTGACGTATGTTGAGCGACGCATAGTAGTAGTGGGAAGTTCGGATTATTTTACGGACTCAGATCTTTGAATCTTGTTCAGCAAAATGAACAAATCTTTTTTCAAGTTATTTCAATAATTTCAGCAGAATATAATTAAAATGTCACATGTTAAATTCCCCAACACATCTAGTTCTTATGCAAACGTTGATCACATTTGGAATAAAAAAATAATTATAAGCTAATGCAGCCAAGGCCAAACTTTAAGAAAGAAATGATTCATTAATTGCTTAGCTGGGTCTTCAGGCTATGCAGTCTGTTAGGTAACCTCACCTCCGAATCCCAGACGTTCTTTCTTTTGTCACTTCACATTTAATCACGTCTGTTCCCTGGAAAGATTAGTACACCTCTCCTGTCTTCAGGTTCGAGGCGTTAGTTCCGTCATCAGTGTCTGAGCTGGGCCGTGACAGCCCCATATGCAATGCGTGCCGTCCCGAAAACAGAATTGATTAGTTCACCTCTCGAGTCTTCGGGTTTGAGTCATTCGTTCACCAACTCACAGCCCCATAGGCTGAATGCAAAAGATCCTGTACAGAACCGATGGCCTGTAGCACATGCATGGTCAACACAAAATGAACGAATCGCTCTCTGAGACAACTCGTTGTTCCCAAGTCATATTTAAGATTCATGAACGACACATCACTAACGCATAGTTGTCAACAGATCTCAACTGCACACACGCTGGAAGAAGAAGAAGATGAGTGTAAACGATCTTTGCCAGTGTTGTAAAAATAATTTAAGGATACACGGAGTATTTACCAACACGATCATCATTTTTGAGAGAAATAGTAAAGGTGAATGCATATACGAACAAGTTCTCCATTTAGGATTAGAACGAATTCAACCCAAGCACTCCTTGGTGACGTGAATGCTTACGTTACTGTTTATCATCTGTCCATCATCGTATAAAGCCCGCCCTATCAATGTGATTGATCGATAATCCTATTGATCGAAGAACTGTGTGGTGAGTCTTCGCTCTACACGCCGCAGGTGAGGTGAGTTGGTCTGCTTTAATTTTTTTGTATTGTAAATAACACTAAAATGTATTTATTTACAGACCTTTGTTCCCTGTATAGAGTTAAGGGGTTATGTCACTGTTAGGGAAAGGTAGGAAGAATTTTAGGGCCCTGAAGTTCCCCTGTTAGGTGGCTAGAATGATATAGTGAAGCACAAGTCATATGTAAGCACTATATTGTATGTGAGTGTGTGTGTTGGCTTTCCCTTTTGTGGATTCACGGGGTGGGCCACCGCTCATTAACGGAGTGTTTAGTCTTCGGTCCATTAGCCACCTCAGGGTAGAGTAGTTCGTCTCTTCTAGTGTATATTTATGTTTTTACTAGAGACTAACCCAAGATGGAGCTGGAGGGAGTGAGGAGCCCAACAGAGCCTGAGGGACGGAAGGACGAGGTGAAGCCAAAGGAGTGTAGTCCTGAGGTGAGGGCGGGTCGACGAGCAACCCAGGTGACATCGGAGGGGCGAGGGAGACCAGCGGAACTGGTGGACTGGTGGTCCATGGCGGAGCAGAGGGAGGTAAGAGCCAGGGCAGCATCAAAGGCTCAACGAGCTGAGGTGGAGTCCTGGTCATGGAGGCCGGAGGCGGAAACTGTGGATCCACCAGCCCAGATGTAGCTGCGGACAGGCAGACCCACGGTGAACACACCACTCTGAAGGTGGACGGAAGGTGAGCGGAAGGGCTGACAGGAAGTGGTGGAGGTGAGGATAAGGGGTGGGAGAGGGAGGCTGGGTGGGAGTACAGGAAGTCCTGGCGGTGCTGGAGTCCACTCTGGACTGGAGACGGGAGGCGGAGTCCACTCTGGACTGGAGACGGAGTCCTCACTGGACTGGTCATGGGCTGGAGTCCTCACTGGACTCTGGACACTGGTCATGGGCTGGAGCCCTCTCTGGACACTGGTTGCGGGCTGGAGCCCTCTCTGGAAACTGGTCGCGGGATTGTTTCAGGGCTCTTGACGGAGACAGGGGATTCCCAGGACCGGGGGTTAACGCTCTCCAGACACCGGATTACTGCTTCTCTCCAACTCAGACCCGCGGTGTCTGGGAGGTCCACGGGATGATGGATAGTGGCCCCGATCCTGAACAGTATCTTCAGTGTCTTGTCCTCGAGAACACTGGTGAGGGCAATGAAAATAAAGCCAGGGATGAAGCCAAGGAGATCCTGGCTCTCCTAGGCCAGAACGATAATTTTTGCCCTATCGTCCATTTCGGGCGGTCTGATCTTCTGTCACAGGTGTGCAGGCAGGAAGGCAAAGACAGGTAAATACAATACTCAAACGAAGGTTCAGTGAACAAGGATACTCAGGTGAGTCATACAGGTCAGTATCAACACTCTATACATCAACATAGATAGACGAGACCGGACAAAGACTGAAGAAAACAGGAGAACTTAAATGGCAAACACAAATGAGATAATTACAAGACACAGCTAACACAGAAAAAATAATAATGATGGTTACCATGGGGACAGATGGATGGCGGGAAAACTGAACAAAGGAACATGACACAAAAATAGGAGGACAACACAAATAGACAAGCATGTGACACACAGTTGGATTTTACAGTGATATATTTTACAGTGATAACCACTTTTAAGTGTTTTAAGGAGAGTTTTAGAAGGGGTGCATTCACAAAATTGTAAGAATCTATGTCTGTCTGTCTTATAATGATTAGTAAGCAAAATTATGTAGACTTATTACTAAAGACATTAAAGGATTTTGGTTTAATTTCTTCTGCAAAAATTAACTGGAATAAAAGTAAGGCAGTCTTGACGAGAGAGTGAAAAGTAGAGTACCAAATCTTCCAGATGGTTTATGTTTATGTCTATGTTGCACAAGAGATGGCTTGAAATATTTGGGAGTATATTTAGGTAATGAGACAGTAGCTCAAAAAAATTGGATGGGAACAATTGGTCAGGTCAGGTATCCATATTTTATTCTATACTTCAGAGCATTTTATGTTATGTATGGATTATCTTTGAATTGATTATGTAATTGGCATGATACATTTACCTGGCTAATAATAAATTGTTACACTAATTTAATCTGATTTACTCTGGAATTATTAACTATCTCTAGTAGATTATGAACGAGTATAATTTCAACAAAGGGTTAAACTGAATAAATAAATGTGTAGTTAAACTATTAAATATAAAAGACCGCCTCCATTGGGACGATTGGGCGGCCTTCCACCACCATTAACAAAAAGAATTGGAGACTTACAGTGGAGAATTATACATGGTATAATTGCTGTTAATTCTTTTATTTCTATTTTAAATCCAAATGTTGGTCAAGAGTGTCCTTTTTGCTCTCAAAGCGAGTCTGTTTTTCATGTGTTTATGCACTGCTCAAGACTTAAGCCATTATTGGATTTGTTGAAGGATATTTTTATTTGTTTTGATGATAAATTTACTGTACCAGTTTTTATTTTTGGTTTTAAATATATTAAAAATTTATCCAAAGTAGACAATATGACTGTCCACTGATTCATTTTATTACAGAAAAGGCAAAAATGGCAATATACACTCACCTAAAGGATTATTAGGAACACCTGTTCAATTTCTCATTAATGCAATTATCTAATCAATCACATGGCAGTTGCTTCAATGCATTTAGTGGTGTGGTCCTGGTCAAGACAATCTCCTGAACTCCAAACTGAATGTCAGAATGGGAAAGAAAGGTGATTTAAGCAATTTTGAGCGTGGCATGGTTGTTGGTGCCAGACGGGCCGGTCTGAGTATTTCACAATCTGCTCAGTTACTGGGATTTTCACGCACAACCATTTCTAGAGTTTACAAAGAATGGTGTGAAAAGGGAAAAACATCCAGTATGCGGCAGTCCTGTGGGCGAAAATGCCTTGTTGATGCTAGAGGTCAGAGGAGAATGGGCCGACTGATTCAAGCTGATAGAAGAGCAACTTTGACTGAAATAACCACTCGTTACAACCGAGGTATGCAGCAAAGCATTTGTGAAGCCACAACACGCACAACCTTGAGGCGGATGGGCTACAACAGCAGAAGACCCCACAGGGTACCACTCATCTCCACTACAAATAGGAAAAAGAGGCTACAATTTGCACGAGCTCACCAAAATTGGACAGTTGAAGACTGGAAAAATGTTGCCTGGTCTGATGAGTTTCGATTTCTGTTGGGACATTCAGATGGTAGAGTCAGAATTTGATGTAAACAGAATGAGAACATGGATCCATCATGCCTTGTTACCACTGTGCAGGCTGGTGGTGGTGGTGTAATGGTGTGGGGGATGTTTTCTTGGCACACTTTAGGCCCCTTAGTGCCAATTGGGCATCGTTTAAATGCCACGGCCTACCTGAGCATTGTTTCTGACCATGTCCATCCCTTTATGACCACCATGTACCCATCCTCTGATGGCTACTTCCAGCAGGATAATGCACCATGTCACAAAGCTCAAATCATTTCAAATTGGTTTCTTGAACATGACAATGAGTTCACTGTACTAAAATGGCCCCCACAGTCACCAGATCTCAACCCAATAGAGCATCTTTGGGATGTGGTGGAACGGGAGCTTCGTGCCCTGGATGTGCATCCCACAAATCTCCATCAACTGCAAGATGCTATCCTATCAATATGGGCCAACATTTCTAAAGAATGCTTTCAGCACCTTGTTGAATCAATGCCACGTAGAATTAAGGCAGTTCTGAAGGCGAAAGGGGGTCAAACACAGTATTAGTATGGTGTTCCTAATAATCCTTTAGGTGAGTGTATGTTAGCAGAAAGAGAAAAAATTAACAAAAAGGCACAAAATAACAAGTTGTTTTCTTTTGTTATCTTTTTGCGATCTCAAGATAACAAAAGTTGTTTTATCGTGATCATGACATAACACACTGCACCCGGAGTCTGCTGTTGCTATAGCAACGGACAACTTTCACACGCATCTGGACGGATAAACCGTGTGCTCTTTTATGTTGTGGATATTTCAGCAAAAGGTTTGCTTCGCTTAATAAACATTTTATTTGTGTAGGCTAATTAATATGTTTAAATTATCAACAGAGCATTCAACAACTCAAGCGCAGGCGGCGTGCCTTCAGAAGGATGCCAGGTTATTCTGTAACTATTCTAAAAATCTTTTAGAGCTGCTTGGATTCAACCCACTGACTTATAAATTGATTTTTATTTTTATAAAGCTACAAACTGTTTAGAATGTTTGAAAATATATGGTGTCATAGAGAGGCGTTGTGTTCTGTTATTGTAAATGAAATTACATTTGATGTGCATTATTATACACATTGCATTGACACTTACTTGTTCATTTTACATTCACTGATCATTTACATGCATTAAGATGATTTCATGCAAGTTCTCTGTGGCAGTGGTATAGAAAATAATTTTTGTCTTGTTCCTCAGTTTGCAAAAACAAAGTTTTACAGTAATACATTTGCAATGGAAGTTTAATGAGAGAATAACAGAAAAAGAGTGAGGGTGACCTCTAGTGACTATGTGGTGAGCTTGCTACTGAAGGAACCACCATGATATGCATTATGTGTTTTCACAGCATTGCTTTATTGATGCAAAATGAAATATTTACACATGAAACCATTTTTGCCATATAAAACAAAACAAAACATTAAAAGAATTTTAATTCTTATTTCATGACTATAGTGATTTATAAATTCTGAAGCAAATTAGAGGACAGAACGTTTATCATAAGACCAGAATGGTCCACCCTTGGTCCACCCATTACTAATTAAAAGACACAATGTTATAATACACATGCATGAGCAACTACCGAATGCTGTGCGTAATTAAAAATAAAAGCTACTGTATAACAAAAGTCACTGCAAGTATGCAGTTAAGCAGTTCGAGCAGTGAATTCAAACATCTGCATTTACTCATGCACAGTCTTGGCCGGGACATTATGCTTTTTTGTCAAAACCGTACCAGTACATCCAGAATATTAGTATGGTGAAGAAGCTGACAGTGAGGAAAATAACATACAAAACGAACAGAAATCGATCAATGACCTTCCCCAAGTGTTTCCACTCCTCTGAGTTCTGTTGACTGGAGAAATGCTTATCAACTTGCTGACGAATGGTGAGTAAATCTTCATGCAGCATTCTTAGTTCCTTTACTTCTTGCTCATCAAGATTTAGTGGTGTTTTAATGCCCTTTTTGTGGTATCTAATTTGGTTTATTTCTTTCTCAGATGAACAGGAAATTATGTCATTGGTGTTTTCTGTTGGCAGAAGTAGTTTGATTTATTAATTTGATCTATAGGTAGGTAAACACAAGATTCATCATTGATATGTTGTAAATAGACATACTGCATATTTTTTTAAACTTATGACTTTTATTTGATATATGCAGGATTTTATTTATTTATGTTAATGTATATGCACACATTATATACTATCAGTTGTCCAACTGTGTTAATATTATTTGCTTGTTTTTTGCAGAAAATGTTTGACTGTTTTTTCAGCCGGTATGAGACTCACGTTGAGGGGCATAATTCTGGTCAGATGTTTTCTGGCCCAAACCAACCATTCGTGCCAGGTAATGCAGGAACAACACTTTAACCCAGTTTGGTAGGGGAGGATAGTCACTCGAGCCACAAAGAATATTAGTAACAGCAATTGTCTCCAATAGACTGGCCACCATCAGCACTAAACATAGAGAGAAAAACACATCTGCAGGGAGAGAGGAGGCAATAACATAAAGTTATTGATGTATATATCAGTGAGTTCAGATAGTTGTTACTTGAATGTTCTGATTTGATTAAGGGTGTCTGAATAGTTTGAGAACCACTGATATATATGATGTACATTTATTTTTATATATTTTATAAAAAAAACAAATAAATTTTTACAAGTACAATAGGGTCCAAAAGTCTGAGATAAATTTCTTTATTTAAATTAGGTTTTAAGAATTCAATTTTTTTTTTTTTTTTAAATGAAACGTTACATGAAGTGTAAAATAAGTGTAAGTGTAAGTTTATATTAGAATTCTATTAGACACATACACTATATTGCCAAAAGTTTTGGGACGTCTGCCTTTACATGCACATGAATTTTAATGACATCCCATTCTTAATCCGTAGGGTTTAATATGGAGTTGGTCCACCCTTTGCAGCTATAACAGCTTCAGTGTGTTTATGGAATTTTTTGACCATTCTTCTAGAAGCGCATTTGTGAGGTCAGGCACTGATGTTGGACAAGAAGGCCTGGCTCTCAGTCTCCGCTCTAATTCATCCCAAAGGTGTTCTATCGGGATGAGGTCAGGACTCTGTGCAGACCAGTCAAGTTCCTCCACACCACACTCGCTCATCCATGTCTTTATGGACCGACGCTTTGTGCACTGGAGCGCAGTCATGTTGGAACAGGAAGGGGCCATCCCAAAACTGTTCCCACAAAGTTGGGAGCATGAAATTGTCCAAAATGTCTTGGTATGCTGAAGCATTAAGAGTTCCTTTCACTGGAACTAAGGGGCCAAGCCCAACTTCTGAAAAACACGTCCATCAGATTGCCAGACAGAGAGGCGTGATTGGTGGCGTGCTTTACCCCACTGCATCCCACGCTTTTCATTGCACTTGGTGTAAGGATTGGATGACATGGAAACCCATTCCATGAAGCTCTCTACACACTGTTCTTGAGCTAATCTGAAGGACACACAAAGTTTGGAGGTCTGTAGCTATTGACTCTGCAGAAAGTTGGCGACTTCTGCGCACTATGCACCTCAGCATGTGCTTGCTGTGATTTTACGTGGCCTACCACTTCGTGGCTGAGTTGCTGTTGTTCCCAGTTGCTTCCACTTTGTTATAATCCCACTAACAGTTGACCGTGGAATATTTAGTAGTGAGGAAATTTCAGGAATGGACTTATTGCACAGGTGGCAACCTATCACGTTACCACGCTTGAGTTCACGGAGCTCCTGAGAGCGACCCATTCTTTCACAAATGTTTGTAGAAGCGTCTGCATGCCTAGTGCTTGATTTATACACCTGTGGCCATGAAGGGATTGAACACCTGAATTCAATGATTTGGAGGGGTGTCCCAATACTTTTGGCAATATAGTGTCACAAGTGGACTCAAGACTTTTGGACCCTGCTGTTTATATACAGTGATAACAGACTTATTAGAGGAATGGTGTCTCCTGTAACAGGAAGCAGATCGTTCATGAGCAGAAGGAAGACGGTGTAGCCCAGGATGAGAGTCATTTTGAAGGTAGAACGGTCCACTTTTTGAGGAGGCAGGAGGAAGCTGAACAGATCTACGGTAATCAGGCAGTAGCTGGGGATCAGGAGGTTCACCACGTATAGAGTTGGTCTGCGCTTTAGGACAACCTATTATGTGACAATCATTAGAACAATAAACTAAACAAAAATCAAGAAAATAGTATTTATCAACTACAATATTTAGGAATTGAGGGTGACACAAACATGGTAAATAAGTTCATCCCAGCTGTCCAATCCATCCATGTTAAAATATGATGCGTTGGAATTTTTTCTGCCGATTATGTCAGTCAGTTGCCACTCCCCTTTAGTCTCCATGTACTGTAGAGATTTTTGAAACGTGACCTCCACTGGTTCTGAAAATAATATCTGAACATCTCTTACTGTAGAGGGAAAAAATTAATTTGCATCAATCACAGTGGATGTAAAATTTAGAGAAATCATTTATTTTGTGAGCAAAACGCCAAGAGCACTTTTTATAGAGTTTAATATTCTGCTGACTGTCATTCACACAAATGACTTATATTTGTTTTTCTTTCCCTAAATCAGAACCAAATGTTAACATGTTATTAATCATGATTATATATTTTAATTAACTAAAACAGTTATTACTTACTTGTGTGCTTGTATGAGTTAAATGTGTAGGTGCAGTTTTGAATATCAAATGGAAAGGTGTAGATGTCCATGTTGCAGGAGCTGATCACATGGACTGGCTGCCGATCTTCTGCTTTGCCGTTGTTGTAAAGATAAACATAATAGGTGTCTGGGACGCGGTTATCACTTATGCTGTAATCACAACAGTTGTACTTATTATTACAGCTATTGACAATATGTTACTAAAATAGTTAATTATTAATATGCTAGAGTAGTTGATTTCTTTAGTGTTTTAAGTTGATTAGTCGACTTGTCATTGTGTTGCTTTTGGAAAATACTGTTTTGCACATACTAGCACCCTGTTTGGACTCAGTTTGCACCATTTCCTGCCACTAGTTGTCACTATAGTTACTGATTTGATTTGTCATCACGGTCAGCCGTGTTATCACTAATCACCACGTTTGTCTGTGTTTTCAGTTCACTGTTGTCCGGTCTCGTTCATGTATGGTTGTGTTTTGCTTGCGCTTCTTTGTTTATATTTACCTTGTGGATACTATTAAATACCATGTGAACCTTTAATGTTCATCTTCGTGCCCGGACCCAAAAAAGTTAGATAGTTATTGCTTTGTATCAGTGTTTTTTGTATTTATTTTTTCCCCGTCACCTTGGACCTCCCTTGTTCCTGTTAATTTCCCTTGAGCAGGGAAACTGCTCATTCGAGGCACATGACAGAATTCCTTGACCTATCACATCAGTTGAACATCCCGGACAACTGCCTTTGTTCATTCTTCTTCGTAGGACTCAACGCGACAAAGGCACAGTTGTCCAGCAAGGGACCTCGAGGGAGCTTCACCGCATTTGTGGAGTGGGTGCAGGCATCATGTGGATCGCCTTCCACAATCGGACTTCTCGACAACACCACCAACCCCACTCCCAATCTAGTGCCCAGCCAGGAACCTCCAGACGGCGAGGGACGGCAGAATGAGCCCACCGCAGACAGAGACCCCGCTGTGACCGTGATGCAGAAGCCAGCGATTAAAATAATGACTGAGCTAGACAACGCCACAGAGCTGGAGCCTTGCATGTCTGACCAGGTGTGCGAGCCGGCTGCATCATCCGTCGCTGAGGGAGTTTTTGATGAGTGTAGGATGGAGCCCCGTCCACACTCCCACTACTGAGAGTGAGTTTCTGGCCTGCACCATGAGCATTTTGATTTTGGAGAGGAAAATCCCCCATTCCCTTTAATCCAACATGATCCTGTCTCTATTTTGAACTCACTGGTCTGCCCAGCCTCCCTCCCACCTTCTTTCCAGACTTTTGACCAGAATTTTTTGCCAGTCCCTTTGTTCCTTCTCAGTCCTTTCTCCAGCCCTCAGCCACGCCTGCTACCCAGCCCTCGCTTTCTCCCATCTGCTCCTCACTTCCTCCTCAGCCTTTTCTCAGTTGCGCGGTTACACCTGGGGCCCACTGTGAGTGTCATAAATTCCCTGTGTGTTTGTGGACTCTTTTGTTATTTCCTTTTGTCTTGTGCCATGTTTTGTAGTCCTTTGTAGTTTTTCATGTTGATTAGTCTTCCCAGGTGTTTCCCATTTACCACACCCCCTTGTTATCTTGTTAACCTTTGTGTATATATACCCCAGTGCTTCAGTTGTTGTTTGTCGGTCATTGCTCCTGTATGTGTGTTCCTGTCGTTGCGCAGGAGCCTATTTTTGGATGTTTTTTGGGGACACTAAATGACATCACACATTATGACATCACTGTTTTCTCCAGAGCGGCTGTACAGCCGAATCAAATTCTGTTGCATTATTTTCCTGTTATCACTGTGAAGCTGCTTTGAAACAATCGGCATTGTAAAAAGCGCTATATAAATAAAGTTGACTTGACTTGACTTGATACCCTTGTTCTTGGATCTACTGTTGATGTTGTTTGTTATTAAATCGTTCATGCTGCATTTAGATTCTCAGTCCTCTTCATCCCTGCTCACATGTTACAGAATGACCGTCTAACAAAAATGAATCCAGCAGCACAGATTATGAGTCTCCATCAAGGAGACAGGCCTATTGAGGAGTACATCATGGACTTTATTGAGCTGGCACATTTGGATGAGGTTTGCCTCATGATTTTTTTAAGGGGGGGCTATCGGAGTCATTGCACAACCCTAATTGGACTCTGGAATTTGATATCAATCTGGCACTGCAACTGAATGGTTCTGTATTCACTGTGGGAGTCGCAGAAGAGGAACACTGCACTGCAGAGTCTCGTCCCATCATAGTCACCATCCAGGGTCCAGCGACGTCTCCTGTCCACGACCAGCGTCCAGAGAGGGCTCCAGCCACTGACCAGCGTCCAGAGAGGGCTCCAGCCACTGACCAGCGTCCAGAGATGGCTCCAGCCACTGACCAGCATCCAGAGAGGGCTCCAGCCACTGACCAGCGACCAGAGAGGGCTCCAGCCACTGACCAGCATCCAGAGAGGTCTCCAGCCCGTGACCAGCGTCCAGAGAGGGCTCCAGCCCATGACCAGCATCCAGAGAGGGCTCCAGCCGTGACCAGCGTCTAAAGAGGGCTCCAGCCTGTGACCAGGTTTCAGAGAGGTCTCCAGCCCGTGACCAGCGTCCAGAGAGGCTCCAGTCCATGACCAGGTTCCAGAGAGGGCTCCAGCCCGTGACCAGGTTCCAGAGAGGGCTCCAGTCCGTGACCAGAATCCAGAGAGGGCTCCAGCCCATGACCAGATTCCAGAGAGGGCTCTGCCTCCTGTTCCCAGTCCAGAGAGGACTCCGCCTCCTGTTACGAGTCCAGAGAGGACTCCGTCTCCTGTCCCCCCTGTCCTCGCTCCAGAGTTCGTAGTGCCTCCCAAGAAGGGGTTAGGGTTAGGGTTAGGGCTATGTGGAGTATGTCTTCCCAGGTGTTTCCCATTTACCACACCCCCTTGTTATCTTGTTATCTTTCCCTTTGTGTAAATATACCCCAGTGCTTCAGTTGTTGTTTGTCGGTTGTTGCTCCTGTATGTGTGTTCCTGTTGTTGCGCTCCTGCCTGTTTTTGGATACCCTTGTTCTTGGATCTACTGTTGATGTTGTTTGTTATTAAATCGTTCATGCTGCATTTGGATTCTCACTTCGCTTCATCCCTCCTCACACATTACAGTGAGCCAGCTCTCCTGGACGTGTAGCTCCGCCCCTGGCCTCGGGTCCCATCGTACTACTTCGGCCCATCGCCCTGACTCCTCTGCCTTCTCTCCTTCCTCCCTCGTCTCCAACAGCGAATATTAAGCTTTCAGCTCCACTGGACTCTCTCGGACCATCGGCTCCGGCTAGGTCAGGTGATTTGTAATCAATGTCAGCTGTGTTATCTGTGTATTTAAGTCCTGTCTTTTCAGTTCACTGTTGTCTGGTCTCGTTCATGTTTTGTTTGCTGCTCTTCTTTTGGATTTATTTTGTGGACACTTTTAAATACCGTGTGAACCTTTCATCTTTGTGCCTTCATATGCAGCATTACCGTGTTGGAACAAGGTTGGAACTACACTCTGCAGGGCTGTGGCCCTCGAGTTTTGCACCCCTGCCATACACAAAATAAAGGGACGAGGCCTGGTTGAGTTGGCATATGTTTTGGGTGGGAATTATTTAAATGAATAATATTGTGATGTGTTTGTTCCCGGAAGAAAACGTCTTGGTTACGTATGTAACCCTCATTCCATTCAGTCAGTCACTCTCGGCATCATGTCGGGGAGTGACCTGACGAATTGGGATCTCGCTTGAGAGACCAATCCACTTTGAGTGTAACTAAACAAGCCAATGCACATTGACATTAAAACTCTTGCATCTGACGCCCGCCCGCCATGCGGGTATAAATAAGGAAGAAGATGCATCACATATTTGGTTTTTGCTGAGGAGCCGAGCCGGTGACCCAAAGTTCTTGACCACATCGCCGAAGAGGCCGGCCTGGGAGATTGGGGAGTTTAAAAACAAGTTCAAAAATGTTTTTTTGTCAGCCTCCTGCATATCAGCCAGGTTCAGCCAGAAATACCATTCCTGGACCACTAATGTGGACATCGCCTGACCCAGGGAGCATGCAGTGACTTTTGTCGCCCTTAGAGCGAGGTCCGTCGCTCTGCGCAGTTCCTGCATAACACCTGGGTTGAAACTACCCTCATACCATTCTTTTAGTGCTTTGGCCTGGTAGACCTGCAGGAGCGCTCCCCCAGATGACTCTTGCTTACCCTCCGATGCAGCGATAGACATCCTGTCGTCGGCCCGAGCCCCGAAGGAACGACTGGGACCCCCCGGAAGGGGGCCAGCACGCTCCAGCGGAAGCTCCAGCGGAAGCTCCACTGGCTGCGGTATGCAGGAGTGAGGGGCCCGAGGAGGTTGGCTTGTCGGGGAAAGCCCTCACTGTAATCCTCAGATCACCCATGCTATTAGCCGAAGTAGAATGGTTCTGATGGCCACCAGAACCAGAGCTAGTTCGGGGAATAGTCAAAGGGACTCCACGAGTGAGGTACTCAAGTCTCGATCTTAACACTGTGATGGTCATGTTCCCACAGTGGAAACTCTCAAGCTAGATCCCAATTTGTCGGGTCACTCCCTGATGTGATGTCGAGAGTGACCGACTGAAAGGGAACTGAAGACTACAATGGAGGTGTTTCAGGGAGTTCAGAAACAGTGACACTGATATAGAGAATAACTCCCTTTGGAGTGACTTTGTGCTTTGTCACTTTTAAGACATTTTTTCAAGCTCAAAAAGCAACATTATACACTAAAGAAAGTTGTGTAATGTAAAAAAGCATAATAGGCCCCATTTAATGTTGTGTTTTGGAACTCACAATTCATTGATGATAATATCAGGCCTCCAGAGTTTTTTTCTTGGCAGTGTGATTCTGTCTGTTCCACATTCAACAGGATCCCAGCTCAAGCCTTCAATATTCCAGTCCTTCAAAACCCAAATATCATCACTGTTTAATTTTACATTTATATAATATAAACACTTTTTAAAAAAAATTATGAGTATCAAAATAACATATTTAAGATTTTAGGAATGGAAGGCAAAGAATAAACGGCAAGGTGACAGTTCATTATAGATGCGTAAAGCTCTTACAAACCACAGCCAGATAAATGTTTCCAAGATTTGAGCTTTTTCATCCTAAAAGGGAAAACATCCACAATTTCTATTTAGCCATTTGAAAATGTTGACTATTAATGTAATGCCACTGCATACTGGGATTGGTATATTTGGAAATTTACTCACCACATCTAAAATGGCATACAATATGAAACCCAAATTGATCATTGTTGGCGTTCTTGGATTAATAACTGGCCGCATTTCGGTTTTGTTGAAGACACTCTCTCTGAGTGCTTGTAGGAGAGACGCTGCGTTTGGTTGAGAGCAGTTTATTGTGTCTGCAGATCTCATGAGTGCAGCTGCCATAAGGGTTCGGCCCCAAAGAGAGAAGACAGTACAAAGATAGTCATGACAGAAACAAACTTTATGCATACTAAACCAAAAAGAAGTATAACAATCCTAGAGGCCATGAACGACAGGCTATTTTTATGATTTGTTCATGTTTTAGACTTGATTATTAAAATGATTCTTACATTGTATAATGAAGCAGGTGAAGATGAAGTGAGTTGTAGAAGATTTGCAATTCATTGTCTAGCCTGTAATGACAATTACAAACATTTGTTTCTATATTCATGAAACAACCAAATCTGTAATAAATCAATAAGAAAGTGTCTTGAAGTTCAAAATGATCTAACAAGGATTGTACTAGACCAGTCGTTGACAAATGTTTCTTTTACTGTTACATCAACAAAAGGCCATTACATTTTGAACCTTAAATTTGACCAGTTTACTTATGATAGGCAGCATATATTTGCAGCACAGAGGGGTCCAATTAGTAAAGTATTAAGGCTGAGGCTACTACAAACTTAGACATACATGAAATGCCCTTTGTGAGTGAAACAAATGATTTTTGGTTCAGCTCTATATTAGGTGTCTTTACTACCATGCATTGTCAGGTACAATTTACTTCTGGTGTTTATGTTGTATTGCAAAACACTTTTGCTATTATGAATTTAAATGTCAGCACATAGTAGCTAAAGACACTTAATGTAAAGTGTGACATATTTTTTGGCAAATAATACTAAGATTAACTTTATTGGAAGGCTACAAAGCAAAAAGGTTTAAATTTGATTTTGAATCACAGATTTTTTGTTCTGAGACATTTATATATAAACATATATACATATATCTTCCGTGTATAGAAGACAGCTGTAAAGTGTATTAGCTTGTAGTTTTTGATAAATAATGTAACTACACTGTAAAAAAAAATGCTGCATTACATTTTTAAGTACAATCAACTTAGATGTTTAAGTCATTTACATTACATTAAACTGACTTTAAAAAATGAGTTGAATCTTGTATAACTTATTTAAAAAAGTTGAAAATTATTTTGACGAGTTAAAGCAATGTAAAAACATGTTTTCATAACTTATTGATCATCATTTTTTTCCAGTGTAGTGGAACACATTATGGTTTAACCCTGATACATAGTGTCCCCAATACTCTATACGGGTCTTTTTTATTCATTACTTTACATTATGTTTTAACCATTGTCATCTTTATGTCATTGTATTTTTATTTCTGACAACAAAAATTCAACATGGCTGATGAAAGTATTGAAGGACCAATCACCAAGTTTAGGAAAACATTTTTTTTCAAGTATATAGATTTTTTTTCTTTTTTAAATGTAAAATTCATGCATCAAAAAGGTTAAACAGAACTGCTGCCATTCCTTCTCTGCTTAAGCGTAAATTTAAAGTTTTAAAACAAAACCATTAACTATCCTAATTATCGTCAGTTAAAACCCAGCCTTCTTAATTGCTGAATCTTACCTTGAATATTGCCAGAAGTTCTATATCCATTAATTTCTTGGTCAGTAATGTGACTATCAGTGACCCATAGATTTTAATTTCAGAATCATTTCTCAGTTTGACAGGTAATGTGCTAGAATGTATCCTATATATCCTAAATACAAATAACTGATTTGCTTAGGCAAATATGAATTAGTCATCTGGCTTGTGCTGGCTTGCAAAAATGAACGCTTTCGCAAAACTCAACATTTTAATTCTAAACCTTCTGGAAATATCAGACATTTGAGACATAAGCCCAACATGCAAAATAACAAGTATGTGTCAAAAATAAATGTGGTGGTAACTGGGATCTCTGTGGTGGAACATACTTTTGCATACTTAAAGGTGCACTATGTAAAAAAATTTCAGTAAAATATCCAAAAACCACTAAGCCAGTGTTAAATATTTTGTTCAGTTGAGTACTTACAATATCCCAAATGTTTCCAACTATTTGTAAATCGTGAGAAAAATTGCTAGTTTAACCCAGGAACCGGGACGTGTGAGGGAGTCGCCTGTCAATGGCGTCATATCTGTTACCCTCGGTTTCCGGTTTTATTTAGCAGAAGCGCTTTACTCTCACTGCAGTGTGCAACAAGTGCCATAGCAGCCACCGAGCGAACGCACAGAGTAACGTCAGAACATCATTTTCAACACACTCAAATGTATCTAATATGATAAACAGAGCTGCGTTACCTCATACTCATGACCGGAAATGCGGAAGTGGCGCCGGCGACTGTGGCATAATAAAAGTCCCGCCGCTCACGAGGTGTGTGTTGCGTTCATCTTATTAACAATCGCTCCAGCGGCCTTGCTCAGCTCCCACAACACTCCTGCTCTGCTCTGCTTCATACTACAGTAACGTTAATAATCGCATCCATGAACATGATTTCTGCCCGAGTACTATCCCGATTCTTTTCCACCGGCTGTGAGGTGAAGACCCCATGTCCCAAGATTCTGCGCTCAAACTACGCCTCACAAACTACGCCTTTGTTTTGAATAGGCGACCTCTAATGGACGGAAAAGTTACATAGCGCACCTTTAAAGCTGAGGTTAAGACACATGGCATTGTCTACAATTGTAGTATGGATATGACATTAATATTGCTTCACGAGTTTGTGTGCCCATATAATCTTAGTGAAAGTGGTAAACAGATTTGGCTTGCTGTCTGCTATAGAGGGGCTCGGAGAGGATATTCTACCCAAGCTCCGATTGCCCCCCTATAACAGGCAAAATTTGTACAAAAAGGAGGAGCAGGGATGCTGCAAGAACTAACAACGGGAAGAGGTAAGCTGCTGGTTTTATACCTTGGTATTATTTGGAAGATTAGATGGGCGTACTCCTCCCGAAATTACATTTAATAACTTCACATGGTGTGACACCAATGTGAAAGTCTTCCTTTCTCATGTCACATTTCTTTTTGATGTTTAACACAGTTTAATTAAACACCGTAAACTATCAATATATAACCAAAACAATTGTATACTAACAATTTTTTTAACCAGATTAAATTGTGACTTCAAACATTTTTTTCATGATTAAGAAGATATTTCAGCCAGGTTGGCACCTGCTACTTTAAAGGTTCATGTGGTGCTATTCCTGCTAGCCACATACCCTTAAAAGGAGCTTCTGTATAGCTTCTGCTTCTTGTGTGATGCCAGACAGATAAGACCTATCTACCATTCGCGAGTGGTCCTAGGAGCCCCATTTGAGACCTTGGAGTCTGTCTTGAAGATGCCATGACACAGTGTTGAAGTTCCACTTTGAAGGGGAAAGTCTGGTCAAAGCAATTTTCTTTTTTAGAGTTGGTGGAAATTATAACGGTAACCGAATAGCTAAAATGAAATGCAGAAAATCAATGTTCACTGTATGCACTAATCAAGAATGATATATTCAAATAATCTAGGGCTACTCAGATCAGGGCTGCTGCTGGCCAAATGGGTGCCTTAAGCAGAATTGTATTGTGGTGCCCCCTACCCCTTCCAAATATTATGGAAGTAAAAAAAACACACCTACTTTAGGGGTCAAAATAGAACTTTAATAAAATAAATTGTAATTACAGTTATTTACAATTGTAGCTCTACAGCAAGAAAATACAAACTAAAATTATACATATTAAATAAAAATTATAAATAAATATTATTAGGGCTGCAACTAACAATTATTTTGATAATCAATTAGAATGCCCCCCCCCTTCGATTAATTGGATAAAAATCCCATTTTTTTATTTTATTGACAAAACACTATTCCCCATCCTGCCCAATGCTGTCCTTCAAACACACGTGTCAGCTGAGTGCAATTAAAACACACATAGTGAATATATCTACCATTACAAAAAAGAATCATGGTTTTATGACGAATAAAACCATAATAATAAAAATAATAATAAATAGTAATAATAATAATAAATAAATAATAAAACAGGGTTATTGTAGTTATTTCATGGCAACCACAAATTAGCATGGTTTTGCTTCAAATCCATAGTTTAACAAATGGTGTGGTTATACATATGGTAATCAATTAGAGGAATGTTCTGCCGGAACACACACACACACACACACACACACTCTATGGAAACAGTAACTGTTATTGTCCTTTCTTTATCCTGTACAAACGTCTTACATTTACATTACATGCTGTTATCCCTTTACAGTTACTACTCTCATAAAATACGTGAATTACATGTTGACTTCTAAACCTAAATTTAGCGTCCAATAGCAGATATTCCAGTTAAATTAATGTTTTTGCACTGAATATTAATGTCTCCCTCTCGACTGCGCTCTGTCTGTTTGACGTGCATTCGCACGCCCGCCGCACCGGCGCTTGTCCAGTGAAGTTTGAAGCTTAATGTCAGACTGTTAGGAGGCGCTTTCTTGCAAAATACTCACGTGAAATAGTAGTATTTACAAATGAGGATATAACGTGTAAAATGAACGTTTTGCGCTGAGGACGCACATGCATCTGTCAAAGCCCATGACAGGGTTTGTTAAACGCTAATGCATTCGCTTGAAGCCTTGAAGACATAACTTATAAACGTATTACCTAGGTACTTTTGAAAATAAACATCTTACAACATGCATTTATGCTGATTAATCAGTTGGATTACAAAAACCAATAAAAACAAATACAGAAGTACATAACTTATGAAAATGTTCATTACAGACTATTCATTTAATAAATGGCAACTTTCTTTCAGTGATACATATACAGTCAACAGCACTCATTTTCATGTAGTTCATTTATATTGATGATATATTTTTGTAGTACCAGGACTGTTACGGTGTGTAGTGCAGCAGGGAAGAGAAGATCCAGGGCTTCCACAAAGACGGGTTTTTATTTACAAAGGGAAACAGAACACGACACACATAGGCATAACACATAAGAACGGACAAGGAGTGCAGGGAAGTGAGATCAATATAAAGGGAGTGCTAATGACGATGACCAGGTGCAGGGAATCCAGGGAGAGTGGGAGAGATGAGGAGTGAGTGATTTCAGGTGTGAGACAGGGAGGATCATGGGAAATGGAGTCCAGGACAGGCGTGGATTGTAACAAGGACAGCCAAATGACAAAAATTGTGATGAAACTCACTGAGAGAAAGATAATATACAGTCCAAAAAGCAAGCGGTCAATGACTTGACCCAAATGTACCCACTCATCTGTGCTCTCCTCAGTTTTCAAATATTTCTCGACCTGCTGACGGATGGATAGTAACTCGTGGCTTATCTTCCTCAGTTCCTGAAGAGCAGGAGATGTCACATGGACCGCTTCGCTCGAAGGGGTGTCAACTACAGGATCACAGCGTTTGCTCTCAATTCTCTGCTCTACAGGTACAAGAGAAGGTGTTGAAATTAATTTTTATACATGAACAGAATACTACTTAAATGGCATTTAGAAATTATGGGGTCACGACAGCGGATCATCTGTACATTTATCTGGCAGGTTTTCATTTTATAAACAACACTAGACAGACTTATTTAATTCTGCATGGTAAGACTCACCTTCAGGATCACAGTTTTGGTCACTGGGTTTCTTGCTTAAAAAAACAAGTCTAGCAAGGTAGTTGAGGAAAAGGACCTTGACCCATCGAGGTACTGAATATTTACGATAAGAATTGTCTCCAGAAGACTGGCCACCATCAGTGACAAGCAGAGAGAGAAAAACACATCTGGAAAGAGATTGAAAAGAGAAGAAATGTAATGTCTTAAAAATGATCTAAAATGTCACAATATTAATGCAGGTTGGCAAGAGAGGAAAAAGGTGCTTTAAAACTGTCATAACAGGGCAAATTTGCGTGAGACTGCAATCGTATTTATTGCTGCACCACAGGTCCAAAATCCATTCAGTCATTTTTATGCGGCTTGGTTTAAAGATCTTCTCAACAGATTTTGGACAAAACTTGTGTAATGCGGACTCAGCAAGCTGGTGTGGATCCATTTGCAGAGAGTTTATTAAATCATCAGACAGTACACAGCATAGGTAAACAGACAGGGTCAATAACCAGGGAAGACAATCCGACCGAAGCAAACAAATCCAAGTCAAGCGGCTAATGGGAGAAACAAAAGACAGTCCAAGGCAGAAACACAGGGAAATCCAACAGTAAATAGAAACGCTCAGAAAAGTACTCAAAAGGAATAACAAGACTTTGCAACTCAAGCGTGTGCAAGCTGAGCTATATATAGCCAGACTGATAAGCCTAATGCAGTTCCGATGTGCAGTAACCCTGAAGTCAATATTCTGGTGACCGCTCCCTCCTGTGGTGAAGAGGTGGTACTTCAGGTGCAAGTACAGTTATGACAACTTGTAGGAGGAGTAGCAAAAAATTTGCACAGGCAAATTGATGGAAAATGACAAATGGGTTATCATCAGAATCGGCATAAACCAAGGAACGTAATGACAGAGAAAACACATTTTAAAAAATGTTTTCAAAAGGTTTCGCAAAAAGCATTATATCTCTGGAACACTAGGTGGCAATGTGTTCAAACTTCTCAGGTGCCTTCAGGACGTGCTGTCAATGAACTGTCAATGAAAAAATATCGCTGCTCATGTCAAATTTTAAAATGGCGGACAGGCTATTTGTCAGATCCAAAATTAGTATAGACAGATTCAGCATGACCCAAGGAATCTGCAGACACCAAGCTCATCATTTTTTTGAATCTCATGACCCATAGGTGGCTCTGTTCCCAAATGTTGCATGTACCCTCAGATCAATACAGATTGATCCAGAGTTTTGTTTCAAAAGATCAAAGTTCGGTCAACATTGTTAACTTCACATCATCATAACTTTTGAACAAAAAGGAATATCAAAATTCCGGTCCAGTGACTCTGTCCAGTGATCCTCTGAGCCTATTTTGGTAGGAATTGGGCAAAATTTGAAGGAGCAGCGAAAAAATGGATTACGGTATGTAACAATGTTCGTATCTTCCAGGAAGAAGGAGGCGGGAAACCGGCGAACTTTTAAAACTTTAATGAAATAAATAACCAAAATGAAAGTCGCCGCGGCAGCCCCTCACGGACGACTGCCGCGCACACACACAAAATAAAACGTAAACAAAAACACAACATAAGTCCAGGCCTGGTCCTCTCTCGTCTTGCACTGTCGTCGCTCCTCCTTTTATGCTCCCGTCACTCCTCCGTGAGACGAGACCGGTGTGGCGCGCAGCTGGAGCTCATTATCGCTCGTCACCGGCCCGTTCTCACGGTCCCTCACCTCACCGCTCGCCACACGGTACATTTCATAATGGCGACTACTATAATGTGTGTAAGATATTGAATGTGATCAGCATGAGGAGAGGAATCGGGTGTACAAAGAATTTTGTTTCTATGAAAAAGGGTTCAAAAGTTAGTTTTGTAGCTGGTGGTAGCGCTATAGAGTTGGTCCTAGAGACTCCAAAGTTGGTCAGATTACTATTTATTTCCATCACTACAAACAGGGATCCAAACCGGTTCATTAAACGAAAACAGAAATGGAAATGAAAGAAATTTTAATAGGAACATAAAGTTTAATCATTCTGAACAGAAACACTTATTTGACATTACCATAACCAATTAATAACATTATTTTATCATTCTAAATAATATTTTAATTTGGCAGTCAACCAATCATGAATTCAAATAGTACGGCCTATGCAAATGTGACATTGACGCATCCAACTTGAGTGAAATGCCCACGCTCAGTTGTCAAATCATCATAGGTAAGTCGCGGTGGCAATGCGCTGGCATTAGCTTCTGGATCTCAGTTTTCCAAGGATATGTCACCGACCGTTGAAGTATTATGAAAATGAATGGCAGGTAATATCCAGCATGGTGTGTGTTTTGAAACCAATTTAAATTGCAGGTTAGTGTAGAACCACTACTATTCAGGAACAAATGTAGGCCCTATCTTTTAAATAATGAAACACCATGTTGTCAAAGTTAGTATTGTGTCATTATATTAAAGTGCCCCTATTATGGTTTTTCGAATATTCCCTTCCCTTCAACGCAGGATTCACAAAACACTTGCTCTTGAAAGATGGGTCAGTACCAGTTTATTTGGACCAGCTTGCTCCTCAGAATCACAACCTATAAGTATTAATTATTGATGTAAATATTTTCTACCGGGTGTTCAAAATACATAGTTTTGTGTTTTATATTGTGTACGTTTCCGGCTAACTCACGTTATTACTGTCTTACTGAAATACTTCTGCTCATCAGCTGTGGACCATTATTACCTAAAACTGTGTCTATTAATGCAGATTGTTTGTTGTTCTTACTACTTTGAGTAAAGATAAAGGATGGTGCAAGCGTACAAACGTTTATGTTACAATAGTGCTTCACGTTAGCGATGGGCTAACGTATGCGCTGTTATTGATACAGTTCCTGCATGTGCACTGCAATAAATCAGAAACACACACATGGGTTTGTTGATGGACACACACTTAATTATGGACACACAGTTAATGCTGATGGTGAGGAATTACAGCTGCAACATCTCATAATGTACCTCAAACTTAGTAGCGTATCACTAAGAAATGTTTCATCATCGGAATCAAGTGGTGTTTGTTCCCCTCTTTTTTCATGTAGTTACAGGGTAAGTACAATAAAAAAACACGTACAAAATCTGATATCACTCTGAAACATTTATTTGAAAAACAACTTTCAAAACAGATTTACAACATGTCTTATTAATTTATTAATTTAAAAAAAAAAAAAACTTTTAAAATAATAACGTCCTGACAGAAAGAGGCACGTTTTTTTACCTTTTTTATTTCTCTTGCTTGACTCCTTTTGTTCCTCTTCTTCTTTTTTGTTAGTCTACAAAAATGTAAAATATTGGTATTTTTTCTTACAAACACTTATCGTTTCACTTCAGAAGACATTTATTCATCCATTGGGGTTGTATGGATTACTGTAGTTATTGCTGTATGTGCTGTTTGATGCTTCAACTTTTAGGAACCCAAATGAGTTTTTATTAGCAGAGATTATTTATTTTTCTGTGTTCATCTAAAGAAAGAAAATACATCTCGTTGTAAATCTGTTTTGAAAGTTGTTTTTCAAATAAAGATTTCCGAGTGATATCAGATTGTGTACGTATTTTTATTGTACTTGCCCTGTAACTACGTGAAACAAGAGGGGAACAAACACCACTTTAATTTACAGCCCACAGATTCACACTTACCCTGTAACTACATGGAATAACAAGCACCACTTACCCTGTAACTACATGGATAATTACCCCTTAAATAAAAAATATTTACAGTATAAATGATTTGTTAATTTTCCTGATAGTTACCCCTTTATTCCCCAAATATTACATATTGTTTCCTTATACCTACACATACATACTATAGTTTCAAATACGGCAGGACTATCACTGCTGCCACTAAAGATTGCTTTGTAAATAAACTTCCTCATCAGTTCCTCCTCATCTCTTCAGCATCCCAGAGAGCCTAGAGGAACTCAATGTTGCAACAGAAACTATTGACTCTCTCTTTTCCAGCACTTTAGAAACAGTTGCTCCTCTGCGCTTAAAGAAGAGTAAAGAAAATAGTCCAACGGCGTGGTACAACGAGCACACCCGGGCAGCCAGAAAAATGGAGCAGGCAAAATAAAAAGGTTTTCGGATTTCATGGAAAGAGAGCATGATTGCGTACAGAAAGGCCTTAAAAACGGCTAGATCTGCTCTTAGAAGAAAACAAACACAACCCTAGGTATTTATTTGAAACAGTGGCTAAATTAACAAATAATAAAGCTTCAACTTCTGACGTTTGCAAACAGCATAGTAGTAATGACTTTATGAACTTCTTTACATGCAAGATTGATAATATTAGTGTGGTGAAGCGGTTGCTGGCAATTCAGAAGTCAACCTAATTTGGAGAATTATTTTCAGAAAGAATGGTATTTTTTTCAGTGTCGACTACGCCACCTAGGGACTTTCACCCCAGGAACTCCCTATAAGCCACAGGCTTATGTCAAAGCACACAGGTTCGTCATCAACAAAGAAATGGTCTGAGACTTGAGTTCCCCATAAACTTATTTTTATTAATTTTATAAAACTTCAAAATTCTCCCATAAAATGCCTGCCCTTCAATAGAGCAGAGAATTTAATACTTAATTCGGCACACCACATTAAAGAGCTTGAGAGAATGTATATCAGCAATAGATCACACAAAATTCAAAACACAAAAAAACCCAAATACAAGACCATGCAGGTTGAAGGACATCCACCTTGGGCACCTCTGCTGAGAGTGGCCTAAAGGAAAAGCACCAAATCACTCCATACTTACACCCCACCACACCACACAAGTGAAACACAGCGCTCTCAGGTGAACGGAGACCCCACTACCACAGCACCAGGACACCTACGTGAGTGGCCTTCAGCTCCTGCATGAAAATACAACACACAAAGGTTATTACAAATACCACACACACACATGCAACCAATACAAAACTCTTCAGAACTCAAAATTAAATACCCAGAAGCAGTATTTCAGAATGGGAAAAGCAAACTCTCTTAATTTCATACATAACACTTCCAAAGAAAAGGAATACACAAACGCACAAAAGAACACTCACTGAATCAAACACGGGAAAAATCTCCCTTAGTTTCATGGAATTCCTGTTTTCTTTTGTCACGTTTGTTCAGTTTTTTCTGCCATTCGTTTGTCCCCATGGCAACCCTCATTAGTTAAGTTCCTTCCAGCTGTGTCCTGTTAATTATCTCGTTTGTGTATCCTATTTAAGTTCTACCATTTCTGTCACTCTTTGTCCGGTATTGTTAGTCTTAAGTTGTGTTTAACATGTGCCTGTGTACTCCCCTGAGAGATCCTACTTCATTAAACTCCATTTATGAATTGAATCTGTCCAAACAAAGAAGGCCAAACGAAGAAGGGAAGACAATGCAAACCAAAAAAAAATTCAAGGTCACACTATTGCAGTTTAATTGAAAATAAACAAAAAGAAATGAAAATAACTGCAGAAAAGCAAAGTAAGCAACAAAAAGCAGCACAAAACAATGGAAAACAAAGTAAAGAAAATCTATTCGGTTTTTAATTAGTTCAATAGTTAGCGTGCTACCTCCAGTCTGTACCAATACAACAAACAATACTTATAATCCAAACCCACTCACTCCAGGTGCACCAGGCCCAGGCACTCATGGACATGCACGAGGGTAGGCCTGACCCAGAGTTCCTCCGGGAGCTCCGGACAAAAGCGGAGGAGGCAGACCTAGCTCTAGCTTTTCTCTGCCCTGTCCGCGCTTTGCGGGCTTACGTGGACAGAACGCAAAGCTTCAGGACCTCAGAGTTCTTCTGTTATGGAGGCCAGCAGAAGGGAAAGGCTGTCTCCAAGCAGAGGATGGCCCACTGGATAGTGGATGCCATCGTCTTGGTGTATGAAACCCAAGACGTGCCCTGCCCGCTCGGGTTAAGAGCCCACTCCACTAGGGGTGTAGCTTCTTCCTGGGCGTTGGCTCGTGGCGCCTCGCTGACAGATATTTGTAGAGCTGCGGGCTGGGCGACACCTAACACGTTCACTAGATTCTATAGCCTCCGTGTAGAGCCGGTATCTTCCTGTGTGCTCGCTTCCCATAGTCAGTAACACCGAAGTGCCCGTTCTAAGTGTCGGCTTGCTGCGGCATTCCCTTCCCCATGGAATGGATACGTGCGCTTAAATGTTCCAGTCGAGTTCCCCAGAAACGGCGAAACCTGTTGAGTCCTCCGCAACCCGCGGCAGTCGGACGTGGCAGAGCGTGGCAGGTCTAACACTCGTATGCATTGGTGGAACTTGTGTTAGGCTGGGTTCCATATGTTGTGACCCCCACGGCGGTCCCATATGTGTATTCTTCCACGGTACAGCTCCCTATGGTGAGCCCGTGTCTTTCCCTTGGCAGAGCTCTTCTGCCGTCTCAGTCAGGTGTTGTTTCCCCGTTTGCTTGGCTGGGGCCACCCTTGGGACTTCCGTATGTTGCACTGCCCACGGCCAGTCCATACGTGTATTCTCCACATGGTAACTCCCTCCGGGCATGATGTGGCTTCCGCAGCGTCCCTCTGGGCATACTTTCCCAGCGTTATCCAATAGTTTGCTGAGTGGGTCTTGCGGAACAGCAGTGTGACTCTCCCTGCGTGAAGATTTTTGCTTTGAGAGCAAAAAGGACACTCTTGACCAACATTTGGATTTAAAATAGAAATAAAAGAATTAACAGCAATTATACCATGTATAATTCTCCACTGTAAGTCTCCCAATCTTTTTGTTAATGGTGGCTTATAGAGTGCCCTCCACTCTGGTTTTACGTCTTTATCACATCCAAAAATGGTGCTCCAAGGTGAATCAACTCTTTCATGTAGACTTTTTTTGTTGAAAGCTTTTATACAAGCATTGTACATTGTACATGTTTTTGTTTACTCTTATCACCTTTGTTAAATAAACTGCACTTGGTTTTCTTAAAGCTTGCCTCCAGTGGATCCATACACATTTCCTTTACTGTGAATACAGATAGCAATTTTTTAAAAATCTTTTAGATCTGCTTGGATTCAACCCACTTTATTTTTCTCATTACATCATTTGTTTTGTTATTTTTATTTGTCATGTAGGATAGGCTGTGACTGATATCATGTGCATTACATTAGCTCCCTCCTAGCTATGCTCTTCCATTAAAAATAGGTGGAATACTCCAGATTTCCAAAAAACAAAAGTTTAATCCAGTATCAGGCTAAAAACAATCTTGGGATGCTGTTTGAGAAGAGTGTTTATGTATAGGCTATGTGTGTGGTTTCCTACAAAGAAATGTAGAAAGTACAATTGTCACAGTTATGTTTTTTTTTCTTCCTTGGACTTTCAGTGTGTTTTCATTTGTCACATGCCAGTTTGTGTTGTCGTTCTGTTTCCTGATCACATGTTCCTTTGTTCCAGTTTCCCCGCCACTCATCACCATGGTAACCCTCGTTAGTTAGTTCTGTTCAGCTGTGTCTTGTCTTATTGCGTTTGTGTTCCCTATTTAAGTTCTGCTGTTTCCCTTAGTCTTTGTCCTATCTCCGTTGTGTAAAGTGGTGTGTACCTGTCTTCTTGTTCACTTTGATTAAAACTTCCAGTTTGCACTAGATTCATCTTCCTTCCTACACACACCCGTGACAGAAGATCGGACCACCCAAAATGGCCGATAGGGCAAGAATTATCGTCCTGGCTCAGGAGAGCCAAAACCTTTCTTCTTTCATTTTAAATTTTGTTGATGTGGCTATCGCTAGTGCGCTCAAGGATGAGACACTAAAGACTCTGTTGTGGATCAGGGCTAATTACCATCATCCTGTGGACCTCCCAGACACCACAGGACTGAGCTGTTATCCGGTGTCTGGAGAGCGTCGCGCCCCATGTCCAGGACACACCCTGTCTCCGTCCAGAGCTCATTGACGTCCCCTGTCTCCGTCTCCTGTCTCCGTCCAGAGCCCGGTGACGTCCCCTATCTCCATCCAGTGCCCGTTGGAGGACCACTGGCTCATCGATTTTTGGACAGAACCGTCTCCCGTCCCCGTTGAGTGTTCTACGACATCTCCAGTCCTCATCGAGAGTCCTACGACGTCTCCAGTCCTCATCGAGAGTCCTACGAGGTCTCCAGTCCTCATCGAGAGTCCTGCGACGTCTCCAGTCCTCATCGAGAGTCCGGCGACGTCTCCAGTCCCCGTCGAGTGTCCTGTGACATCTCCAGTCCCCGTCGAGAGTCCTGCGATGGCTCCTGTCCTCATCGAGAGTCCGGCGACGTCTCCAGTCCCCGTCGAGTGTCCTGCAACATCTCCAGTCCCCGTCGAGAGTCCTGCGACGGCTCCTGTTCATGTCGAGAGAACAGTGATGGCTTCAGCCCGCGACAAAAGTCCAGAGAAGGCTCCAGCCCGCTACGAATGTCCAGTAAAGACTCCATCCTGCGACAAAAGTCCAGAAAAAGCTCCAGCCCGTGATGAATGCCCAGGAAAGGCTTCAGCCCGCAACGAATGTCCAGTGAAGGCTCCAGCCCGCGACGAGAGTCCAGAGAGGACTTCTTCCGCTGTCCAGAGTCCAGAGAGGACTTCTTCTGCCGTCCAGAGTCCAGAGAGGACTTCTTCCGCCATCTCCCGTCCAGAGTCCAGTGAAGACACCAGCACTGCCAGAGCATCCTGGACTCCCACCCAGCTAGGCCTGTCACGATAACTACTTTTTGTTGTGCGATATATTGCCCCAGAAATAATTTCGATATGCGATATTGTTGTCATTTTAAGACCATTTTATACCACTGAATATATAATCATAATATAACAGCATAATAATGCAAGTAGGCCTGCACACTTTCAAATGGCCTGTTGAGGTATCTGTTTTTCTAGAGGCATGTTTGAAAAACTTCTTTTAACCCGAGGGACCTGTTCCATGGAAAAACGGCGCAGTGGAAGGCAAAAACACGTTCTCTATGAAAACGACTAGACACTCGCGACAGCCGTGTCCTGTGAGAAACTAGCTGTAAGGCCGTGTTCACACTTGACGTCTTTTTTTTAAGCTGCCAGCGTCTGTTTTACATTATAATCATATAGAGTAAACCATGTTTTCAAAAAAGTCGTGAGCGCTTTTTTAAACGCCAACGCCTTTTCCTGCAGCTCAGCGCGTTGAAAAAAGTTAAACTTTTCTGATAAAAATGCCCTACGTCAAGCGCCTTTTTGACAGCTGACCAATGACAAGCGACTAGCAAGACCTGGTGCCGGTGTCATGACACCTGTCATCTCTGTATGTATATTTTAGTCTACAATAAAACGAAATATGTCATAAAACACAACCCTGCCTCTTTTCGTTTAGATTTAAAACAATATTAAACATATTAATATGTGGTTCAGACAAGTGTACATATATGATTATCATTGTAATAAAATTAAATATGACATAAAACACAACCCAGTCTATTTTTATTAAATGTAAGTTTATGTATGATCAATAATAGCTATTATAAAAGTAAAAGGTATAAGAAGCTATACAAGAAATAAAGCAAACAATTCAGTCAAACATACAAAGTCAGCGCTAGTAGGCTACAATGGTAAAGTTAAATAGCCTAAAAATATAAAGTTATGAAACTTCACTTTGCCCTCAGCCAAAATGATTTGCCAGGGAACAAATTATAGATTCATAAGACCAAAGATCGCCCGTTAGATATACACAAGATTAATCGTATCACGTTTAACCACTACAGAGACATCAGAGCAAGCGGTAAACGTCAGAAGGACTAGCCGAGGAAAGGCTGCTCTCGGCGGGGTTAACGAGCGTTGAGCGCCCGGTGATCGACTGGATCTCACAACTCCGAAAACGCCATATAAAATATTCAAATAGGCGCTCTCTTTATAAATAAAACACTAATTTGAGCTTTAAAAAGTCTTAAAACTACATTTCGTCACACATTAACAGTAGTATTTTTAAATTACGCTGGGTTTCTCTTCCGCTACTGACGTTGCAGCTGTTATAGCAACAAAAGACGCCCCCGGCTGCTATTTTGAACCAAACGCTGCCAGTTTTTTTTTTTTACTAAAAGAGAGCTCTTGTCAACTCTTTCTTGTCAAAAAAGACGTCAAGTGTGAACACAGCCTAAGCGTGCACCATTTCGTGCTGTCATGTTTATATTTGCACCAGTGGATTGCGGAAACTGAGTGCATTTGCACTTATTCTTCCAAACTGTCTGGAAAACACTATAACAACTCGAATGGTGCATTTTTCCGCCTGTGGATGTCAGCTCTGTATGAAGGAGCTGCCTAAGCCCCACGTTCGCCTCAGAGAGCAGACGAGATGACAGAGGCAGCACGATTGGCAAAATGTCTTTGACATTTATTTTTGTGTAAACATAATGGGCAATATATTGCGTCACCAAAAATATATCGTCATGTCCATATATCGTGTGATAAGTCGATATATCGACTATCGCGACAGGCCTACACCCAGCCTCCCTCTCCCACCTCCTCCCATCATCTACACCTTATCCTCACCTCTGCCACTTCCTGTCAGCCCTTCTGCTCACCTTCAGTCCACCATCAGAGAGGTGTGTTCGTCATGGGTCTGCCAGTCCCCAGATACATCATGGCTGGTGGATCCACGGTTTCTGCCTCTGGCCTCCACGACCGGGACTCCACCTCAGCCCGTCGAGCCATTGGCGCTGCCCTGGCTCTTACCTCCCTCAGCTCCACCGTGGACCATCAGTCCACCAGCTACGCCGGTCTCCCTCGCCCCTCAGATGTCGCCTTGGTCGTTCGTTGACCGGCCCTTGCCTCTGGACCTCTGGCTTCGCCTCCTCCCTTCTTCCTTCTGGCTCTGTTGGGCTCCTCACTCCTTCCAGCTCCATCTTGGGCCTCGGTTGCTCCAGCTCCACCGTGGCCTTCTAGTTCCCCGCCGGTGCTTCGGGTGCCAGAGCCGTGGGCATCGCCAGGCCCCGCCAGATCTTTGGTGTCGCTGTGGCTTGTCGGCAAGAATAGGTTACACACTATCACTGAATTAAATTATAGGCAGCTACACATCTTTACATAGGCTATAAATCATATTTCTCATCAATAAGCTATACTACATTGAGTGACAGTGAGGTAAACTAGCTATATTAAACTGATGATTAAAATGGCGTCTTAAAGATGCACAATAAGGTGCAAACAATAAAGTGACATCAAATTTAGTTTTAATAAGCAATAAGTTTAATATCAAACCGAACGCTATAGCGGTAGTGAAGCTGTGATGAGTCATGGATATAGCAGTTAGAACTTAATGATAATAGATACAACACTTTCAAGCAAAATAATCATATTCAGGCATTTAACATTAGTTAAGTTAATTACTTAATGCACACAATACTTCACAAATGATAGCGATCACGAAAGGTTTGCATGTGTAACTGCACGTCAACGCGGACAAGGACGCAGAAGTATAAATGAAAATCAGGGGAAAAAAATTTCTTAAATACCGCACCCCGTCAGTTATGTTTGGTTCTATACTGCCACCTGTTGGCGCAGTTGTGTAACTTAGAGAAGATTGAGTCGTGATCTTTTGTTATCTCGAGATCTCGAGATCACCAGAAAATTAAGTCGTGATCACGAGAAAACAAGAAAGAAAAAAAAAAAAATCCATGGCCTCTTAGGGCTTCCGTAGATTATAATGTTGTAATGATGTTTATAGCTATAATTAAATTGAGACTTATAAATTGATTTTTATTTTTTATAAAGCTACAAACTGTTTAGAATGTTTGAAAATATATGGTGTCATAGAGAGGCGTTGTGTTCTGTTATTGTAAATGAAATTACATTTGATGTGCATTATTATACACATTGCATTGACACTTACTTGTTCATTTTACATTCACTGATCATTTACATGCATTAAGATGAATTCATGCAAGTTCTCTGTGGCAGTGGTATAGAAAATAATTTTGTCTTGTTCCTCAGTTTGCAAAAACAAAGTTTTACAGTAATACATTTGCAATGGAAGTTTAATGAGAGAATAACAGAAAAAGAGTGAGGGTGACCTCTAGTGACTATGTGGTGAGCTTGCTACTGAAGGAACCACCATGATATGCATTATGTGTTTTCACAGCATTGCTTTATTGATGCAAAATGAAATATTTACACATGAAACCATTTTTGCCATATAAAACAAAACAAAACATTAAAAGAATTTTAATTCTTATTTCATGACTATAGTGATTTATAAATTCTGAAGCAAATTAGAGGACAGAACGTTTATCATAAGACCAGAATAACTTCTGATCATTGAACAAGTTTTCTCTCATGGCTTGTCTTTTTCTAACTTTATTTGTAGCATACTTCTATTGCCTTAAGCCAGAGGTTTCAAATTAATTTTAGGTTAAAGGCTGGATTGGACAGAACGTCACCTAATGTGGGCTAAATTTCTTATTTGAGAAACCTTGGTCCACCCATTACTAATTAAAAGACACAATGTTATAATACACATGCATGAGCAACTACCGAATGCTGTGCGTAATTAAAAATAAAAGCTACTGTATAACAAAAGTCACTGCAAGTATGCAGTTGAGCAGTTCGAGCAGTGAATTCAAACATCTGCATTTACTCATGCACAGTCTTGGCCGGGACATTATGCTTTTTTGTCAAAACCGTACCAGTACATCCAGAATATTAGTATGGTGAAGAAGCTGACAGTGAGGAAAATAACATACAAAACGAACAGAAATCGATCAATGACCTTCCCCAAGTGTTTCCACTCCTCTGAGTTCTGTTCACTGGAGAAATGCTTATCAACTTGCTGACGAATGGTGAGTAAATCTTCATGCAGCATTCTTAGTTCCTTTACTTCTTGCTCATCAAGATTTAGTGGTGTTTTAATGCCCTTTTTGTGGTATCTAATTTGGTTTATTTCTTTCTCAGATGAACAGGAAATTATGTCATTGGTGTTTTCTGTTGGCAGAAGTAGTTTGATTTATTAATTTGATCTATAGGTAGGTAAACACAAGATTCATCATTGATATGTTGTAAATAGACATACTGCATATTTTTTTAAACTTATGACTTTTATTTGATATATGCAGGATTTTATTTATTTATGTTAATGTATATGCACACATTATATACTATCAGTTGTCCAACTGTGTTAATATTATTTGCTTGTTTTTTGCAGAAAATGTTTGACTGTTTTTTCAGCCGGTATGAGACTCACGTTGAGGGGCATAATTCTGGTCAGATGTTTTCTGGCCCAAACCAACCATTCGTGCCAGGTAATGCAGGAACAACACTTTAACCCAGTTTGGTAGAGGAGGATAGTCACTCGAGCCACAAAGAATATTAGTAACAGCAATTGTCTCCAATAGACTGGCCACCATCAGCACTAAACATAGAGAGAAAAACACATCTGCAGGGAGAGAGGAGGCAATAACATAAAGTTATTGATGTATATATCAGTGAGTTCAGATAGTTGTTACTTGAATGTTCTGATTTGAATAGTTTGAGAACCACTGATATATATGATGTAATTTTTTTTTACAAGTACAGTAGGGTCCAAAAGTCTGAGATTCAAAGTTTTATTTAAGTTCAGTTTTAAGATTTCAAATTAAAAAAAAAATGAAACATTACATGAAGTGTAAAATAAGTGTAAGTGTAAGTTTATATTAGAATTCTATTAGACACATACACTATATTGCCAAAAGTTTTGGGACGCCTGCCTTTACATGCACATGAACTTTAATGACATCCCATTCTTAATCCGTAGGGTTTAATATGGAGTCGCCCACCCTTTGCAGCTATAAAAGCTTCAACTCTTCTCGGAAGGCTTTCCACAAGGTTTAGGAGTGTGTTTATGGACATTTTTGACCATTCTTCTAGAAGCGCACTTGTGAGGTCAGGCACTGATGTTGGACGAGAAGCCCTGGCTCTTAGTCTCCGCTCTAATTCACCACAAAGGTGTTCTATCGGGTTGAAGTCAGGACTCTGTGCAGGCCAGTCAAGTTCCTCCACACCAAACTCGCTCATCCATGTCTTTATGGATCGACGCTTTGTGCACTGGAGCGCAGTCATGTTGGAACAGGAAGGGGCCATCCCCAAACTGTTCCCACAAAGTTGAGAGCATGAAATTGTCCAAAATGTTTTTGTATGCTGAAGCATTAAGAGTTCCTTTCACTGGAACTAAGGGGCCAAGCTCAACCCCTGAAAAACACGAAACATTACACTTCGCACAATGCAGTCAGGCAAGTCCCGTTCTCCTGGCAACCGCCAAACCCAGACTCGTCCATCAGAATGCCAGACAGAGAAGCGTGATTGGTCACTCCAGAGAACACGTCTCCTCTGCTCTAGAGTCCAGTGGTGGCGTGCTTTACCCCACTGCATCCCACGCTTTGCATTGCTCTTGGTGATGTAAGGCTTGGATGAGCTGCTCAGCCATAGAAACCCATTCCATGAAGCTCTCTACACACTGTTCTTGAGCTAATCTGAAGGCCACAGGAAGTCTGGAGGTCTGTAGCTATTGACTCTGCAGAAAGTTGGCGACTTCTGCGCACTATGCACCTCAGCATGCGCTGACCCTGCTCTGTGATTTTACGTGGCCTACCACTTCATGGCTGAGTTGCTGTTGTTCCCAGTTGCTTCCACTTTGTTATAATCCCACTAACAGTTGACCGTGGAATATTTAGTAGTGAGGAAATTTTATGAATGGCCTTATTGCACAGGTGGCAACCTATCACGTTACCACGCTTGAGTTCACTGAGCTCCTGAGAGCGACCCATTCTTTCACAAATGTTTGTAGAAGCGTCTGCATGCCTAGTGCTTGATTTATACACCTGTGGCCATGAAGTGATTGAACACCTGAATTCAATGATTTGGAGGGGTGTCCCAATACTTTTGGCATTATAGTGTATCACAAGTGGACTCAAGACTTTTGGACCCTGCTGTTTATATACAGTGATAACAGACTTATTAGAGGAATGGTGTCTCCTGTAACAGGAAGCAGATCGTTCATGAGCAGAAGGAAGACAGTGTAGCCCAGGATGAGAGTCATTTTGAAGGTAGAACGGTCCACTTTTTGAGGAGGCAGGAGGAAGCTGAACAGATCTACGGTAATCAGGCAGTAGCTGGGGATCAGGAGGTTCACCACGTATAGAGTTGGTCTGCGCTTTAGGACAACCTATTATGTGACAATCATTAGAACAATAAACTAAACAAAAATCAAGAAAATAGTATTTATCAACTACAATATTTAGGAATTGAGGGTGACACAAACATGGTAAATAAGTTCATCCCAGCTGTCCAATCCATCCATGTTAAAATATGATGCGTTGGCAGTTTTTCTGGCGATTATGTCAGTCAGTTGCCACTCCCCTTTAGTCTCCATGTACTGTAGAGATTTTTGAAACGTGGCCTCTGCTGGTTCTGAAAATAATATCTGAACATCTCTTACTGTAGAGGGAGAAATTAATTTGCATCAATCACAGTGGATGTAAAATTTAGAGAAATCATTTATTTTGTGAGCAAAACGCCAAGAGCACTTTTTATAGAGTTTAATATTCTGCTGACTGTCATTCACACAAATGACTTATATTTGTTTTTCTTTCCCTAAATTTCCCCAAATGTTAGCATGTTATTAATCATGATTATATATTTTAATTGACAGCCTAAAACAGTTATTACTTACTTGTGTGTTTGTATGAGCCAAATGTGTAGGTGCAGTTTTGAATATCAAATGGAAAGGTGTAGATGTCCATGTTGCAGGAGCTGATCACATGGACTGGCTGCCGATCTTCTGCTTTGCCGTTGTTGTAAAGATAAACATAATAGGTGTCTGGGGCTTGGTTATCACTTATGCTGTAATCACAACAGTTGTACTTATTATTACAGCTATTGACAAGATGTTACTAAAATAGTTAATTATTAATATGCTAGAGTAGTTGATTTCTTTAGTGTTTTAAGTTGATTAGTCGACTTGTCATTGTGTTGCTTTTGAAAAATACTGTTTTGCACATACTAGCACCCTGTTTGGACTCAGTTTGCACCATTTCCCGCCACTAGTTGTCACTATAGTTACTGATTTGATTTGTCATCACTGTCAGCCGTGTTATCACTAATCACCACGTTTGTCTGTGTTTTTAACTCCTGTGTTTTTAGTTCACTGTTGTCCTGTCTCGTTCATGTATGGTTGCATTTTGCTTGATCTTCTTCGTTTATATTTACCTTGTGGATACTATTAAATACCATGTGAACCTTTAATGTAGTTATTGCGGCGTGTTTTTGTTTTGCTTTGTATCGGTGTTTTCTCATTGTTTTTGTGCCAGTCCCTTTGTCCCGTCTCAGTCCTTTCTCCAGCCCTCAGCCACACCTGCTACCCAGCCCTCGCTTTCTCCCATCTGCTCCTCAGTTCCTCAGCCTCCTCTTAGTTGCGCAGTTACACCTGGGGCCCACTGTGAGTGTCATAAATTCCCTGTGTGTTTGTGGACTCTCTTGTTATTTCCTGTCTTGTGCCATGTTTTGTAGTCCTTTTGTAGTTTTTCATGTTGATTAGTCTTCCCAGGTGTTTCCCATTTACCACACCCCCTTGTTATCTTGTTATATATCTCTTTGTGTATATATATATATATATATATATATATATACACTCACCTAAAGGATTATTAGGAACACCATACTAATACTGTGTTTGACCCCCTTTCGCCTTCAGAACTGCCTTACTTCTACGTGGCATTGATTCAACAAGATGCTGAAAGCATTCTTTAGAAATGTTGGCCCATATTGATAGGATAGCATCTTGCAGTTGATGGAGATTTGTGGGATGCACATCCAGGGCACGAAGCTCCCGTTCCACCACATTCCAAAGATGCTCTATTGGGTTGAGATCTGGTGACTGTGGGGGCCATTTTAGTACAGTGAACTCATTGTCATGTTCAAGAAACCAATTTGAAATGATTCGAGCTTTGTGATATGGTGCATTATCCTGCTGGAAGTAGCCATCAGAGGATGGGTACATGGTGGTCATAAAGGGATGGACATGGTCTGAAACAATGCTCAGGTAGGCCGTAGCATTTAAACAATGCCCAATTGGCACTAAGGGGCCTAAAGTGTGCCAAGAAAACATCCCCCACACCATTACACCACCACCACCAGCCTGCACAGTGGTAACAAGGCATGATGGATCCATGTTCTCATTCTGTTTACGCCAAATTCTGACTCTACCATCTGAATGTCTCAACAGAAATCCAGACTCATCAGACCAGGCAACATTTTTCCAGTCTTCAACTGTCCAATTTTGGTGAGCTCGTGCAAATTGTAGCCTCTTTTTCCTATTTGTAGTGGAGATGAGTGGTACCCGGTGGGGTCTTCTGCTGTTGTAGCCCATCCGCCTCAAGGTTGTGCGTGTTGTGGCTTCACAAATGCTTTTGCTGCATACCTCGGTTGTAACGAGTGGTTATTTCCGTCAAAGTTGCTCTTCTATCAGCTTGAATCAGTCGGCCCATTCTCCTCTGACCTCTAGCATCAACAAGGCATTTTCGCCCACAGGACTGCCGCATACTGGATGTTTTTCCCTTTTCACACCATTCTTTGTAAACTCTAGAAATGGTTGTGCGTGAAAATCCCAGTAACTGAGCAGATTGTGAAATACTAAAAGACTGGCCCGTCTGGCACCAACAACCATGCCACGCTCAAAATTGCTTAAATCACCTTTCTTTCCCATTCTGACATTCAGTTTGGAGTTCAGGAGATTGTCTTGACCAGGACCACACCCCTAAATGCATTGAAGCAACTGCCATGTGATTGGTTGATTAGATAATTGCATTAATGAGAAATTGAACAGGTGTTCCTAATAAATCCTTTAGGTGAGTGTATATATACATACCCCAGTGCTTCAGTTGTTGTTTGTCGGTCGTTGCTCCTGTATGTGTGTTCCTGTCGTTGCGCTCCTGCCTGTTTTTGGATACCCTTGTTCTTGGATCTACTGTTGATGTTGTTTGTTATTAAATCGTTCATGTTGCATTTGGATTCTTACTCCTCTACATCCCTGCTCACACAAAAATGCATCCAGCAGCACAGATTATGAGTCTCCGTTAGGGAGACAGGCCTATTGAGGAGTACATCATGGACTTTATTGAGCTGGCACTTTTGACTTTTATGGATGAGGTTTGCCTCATGATTTTTTTAAGGGGGGGCTATCGGAGTCATTGCACAACCCTAATTGGACTCTGGAATTTTATATCAATCTGGCAATGCAACTGAATGGTTCTGCATTCACTGTGGGAGTCGCAGAAGAGGAACACTGCACTGCAGAGTCTCGTCCCATCATAGTCACCATCCAGGGTCCAGCGACGTCTCCTGTCCACGACCAGCGTCCAGAGATGGCTCCAGCCACTGACCAGCGTCCAGAGATGGCTCCAGCCACTGACCAGCATCCAGAGATGGCTCCAGCCACTGACCAGCATCCAGAGAGGGCTCCAGCCACTGACCAGCACCCAGAGAGGGCTCCAGCCCATGACCAGCGTCCAGAGAGGGCTCCAGCCCGTGACCAGTGTCCAGAGAGGGCTCCAGCCCGTGACCAGCGTCCAGAGAGGGCTCCAGCCCATGAACAGAGTCCAGAGAGGGCTCCGCCTCCTGTCACGAGTCCAGAGAGGACTCCGCCTCCTGTCACGAGTCCAGAGAGGACTACGCCTCCTGTCACGAGTCCAGAGAGGGCTCCGCCTCCTGTCCCCAGTCCAGAGAGGACTCCGCCTCTTGTCACGAGTCCAGAGAGAACTCCGCCTCCTGTTACGAGTCCAGAGAGGCCGTCTCCTGTCCCTCCTGTCCTCTCTCCAGAGTTCGTAATGCATCCCAAGAAGATTTGGATGCTGCATTCTCACTCCGCTTTATTCATGCTCACACGTTACAGTGAGCCAGCTCTCATGGACGTGGAGAGCCCGTAGCCACCTCAGCCCATCGCCCTGACTCCCCTGACTCCTCTGCCTTCTCTCCTTCCTCCCTCGTCTCCAACAGCGAATATTAAGCTTTCAGCTCCACTGGACTCTCTCGGACCATCGGCTCCGGCTAGGTCAGGTGATTTGTCATCAATGTCAGCTGTGTATTTAAGTCCTGTCTTTTCAGTTCACTGTTGTCTGGTCTCGTTCATGTATGGTTGTGTTTTGCTTCTTTTGGATTTATTTTGTGGACACTTTTAAACACTGTGTGAACCTTTCATCTTTGTGCCTTCATATGCAGCATTACCTTGTTGGAACAGGGTTGGAACTACACTCTGCAGGGCTGTTGCCCTCCAGTTTTGCACCCCTGCCATACACAAAATAAAGGGACGAGGCCTGGTTGAGTTGGCGTATGTTTTGGGTGGGAATTATTTAAATGAATAATATTGTGATGTGTTTGTTCCCGGAAGAAAACGTCTCGGTTACGTATGTAACCCTTTCAGTCGGTCACTCTCGGCTTCATGTCGGGGAGTGACCCGACGAATTGGGATCTCACTTGAGAGATCAATCCACTTTGAGTGTAACTAAACAAGCCAATGCACATTGGCAATAAAACTCTTGCATCTGACGCCCCGCCCCGCCCCGCCATGCGGGTATAAACGAGGAAGAAGATGCATCACATATTTGGTTTTTGCTGAGGAGCCGAGCATGTGACCCGAAGTTCTCAACCACATCGCTGAAGAGGCCAGCCTGGGAGATTGGGGAGTTTAAAAAACGATTCACGAGTTTGTGTGCCCATATAATCTTAGTGAAAGTGGTAAACAGATTTGGCTTGCTGTCTGCTATAGAGGGGCTCAGAGAGGATATTCTACCCGAGCTCCGATTGCCCCCCTATAACAGGCAAAATTGTACAAAAAGGAGGAGCAGGGATGCTGCAAGAACTAACAACGGGAAGAGGTAAGCTGCTGGTTTTATACCTTGGTATTAATTGGAAGATTAGATGGGCGTACTCCTCCCGAAATTACGTTTAATAACTTCACTTCACGAGTTTGTGTGCCCATATAATCTTAGTGAAAGTTGTAAACAAATTTGGCTTGCTGTCTGCTATAGAGGGGCTCGGAGAGGATATTCTACCCGAGCTCCGATTGCCCCCCAAAAACGTGAATGCAAAAACAGACGGCAAGCGAGAATTATGGTAATTTGAACGGCTCATGATTACTTAAGGAATCTGCTTAATTATTTCAATAGTCCAGAAGACCCCCCCAAAATTGGAAAATAGAAGGAATGGAAGATGGCACTGCAGCAGCAGTATTGAGGTAGGCAGGTCACTGCTGTGGCAGTTTATAAAACAGGTGACGCGCTGCGGCAGCAGTATGGGATCGAGTGGGGCACTGCAGCAGCATACTCAAATTGGCGGGGCACTGCAGCAGCAGTATCAAGCGAAGCACTGCAGCGGCAGTATCAAGCGAAGCACTGCAGCGGCAGTATCAAGCGAAGCACTGCAGCGGCAGTATCAAGCGAAGCACTGCAGCGGCAGTCTCAAATTGGCAGGGCACTGCAGCGGCAGTATCAAGTGAAGCACTGCAGCGGCAGTATCAAGCGAAGCACTGCAGCAGCAGTATCAAGTAAAGTGAAGCACTGCAGAAGCCGTATCAAATTGGGCGGAGCACTGCAGCGGCAGTATCAACAAAGCACTGCAGCGGCAGTATCAAGTAAGCAAAGCACTGCAGTAGCATCAAATGGCGGGGCACTGCAGCGGCAGTATCAAGTAAAGTGGAGCACTACAAGGCAGCATCAATTAAGCGAGGTTTGCGGGCACAGGTTGGATTGAGTTTCGTGGGGCAGCTATCTTAAAGAGAAGTGAGATTTAGATGGGCTTTTTTGATGAGGCTGAGGTCAGAGCGAATGTAAGACTGAAAGGCGTCTGAGGACCACCGACCCAGTAGTTTAATTTGATAGTCTGGCAGACCTTTTTGGGCTGCGGTGGTGGCTGCTCCAATGCGAAAGGAGTGAGATGAATACAAGTGAGCTTGGATACCAGAGTGGGTGAGGATGTATTTAAGCTTTTTGTGAAACCAATGCCTGGTGACAGGAAGGTTGTTCTCATCGATAAAAAGCGGGTCGAGCTGAGAGGAGATCTGAACCTCCCTGTGCGCAAGGAAGAAGGAAAGAGATTGATATGGCTGGATGGGTGTTGGAAGATTCAAGATATGGATGAAATGGCCGTTTTTTAATTGATCAGATTTGCTGCGTTTGATGAGGAAACGGATGGTGTCCTTGTCTAAAACTTGGAGGTCGGAGAATGTTGGATGGATGGCTAGGTTGAATTTAGAATTTGTTGGGAATTCAGAAACTCTGAGGAATCCAAAAAGGCCAAGGTAAACATAGCATCCACAGTTCTTGCTGTATCAGGGGGCATGTGACCGGAACGGAGGAAGGTCAGGCATTTAGCTAAAAGATTAATGGTTAGAGGTTGCCTGGAATCGGGATGAGTGGGGTTGGTTTTTTGAATTCCTTTGATTAGGAGTGTGATCTGAGGGTTTGTTATGGCAGGACATGGATGGCCGTAGATTAGTTTAAAGAAAAATTTAATGCTGCTGAGATAGACTTTGATGGTACTGGGTTGGATGGACTTAATCTGGTGGAGATATGAGATGAATGAAGAACTTGAAAGGAGGGAAAAGTTGGGGAAAAACTGGTTGTAGGAGGAATGGAATTGTTTGAAAGCTCTCCAAGCTGTCCAGTAGGATTGCAGTGTTCTGGGTGAGACGCCGTGAAATATTGAATCCAGAAATGAGGTGTGGAGGTGTTTGAATGGGTGAGTTACTGGAATATCAAGTCTGAATAGGGAGGAACTGGGGTTGGATCCGGGTCCGCCTCCGGGGCTAATGCTCTGAATTTCTGAAAGAGAAAGCGAGAGAGTGCATCAGCAATTTGGTTTTGGTGGCCTGGAATATGAACGGCTTTGAAGATGAACTGTTTACAGGCAGATAACCAGGTGAGGCGTCTCAAGAGGGGCATGATTTCAGGGGAATTTGAAAGGCCTTTGTTAATGCAGTGAACAGTGGCTAGATTATCAAAGTGGAATTCTATGTTTTTAGAAGACCATTCATGACCCCACAAAAAGGCAGCTATTACGATGGGATAAAGCTCGAAAAGAGCTGAGGATGCGGCATGTTGGTTTGACACGGAGAGCTCAGGAGGCCAGGTTGAAGCGAACCAATGAGTCTTGTAGAATCCTCCAAAGCCTACTGAGGGAGCGGCATCTGTAAACAGCGGGAGATCACAAGGATGAGATTGAAAGTCATCGTAAAAGAAAGTAAGGCCATTCCACATGATCCATAGATTCAGATCAGCGAGGCAAGATGGGGTTAGAGATATGGTATTATCTAATTCCTGAATGGACGATGCAAGAGACAGCAAGTGGGAGATGAAGGGGGCGTCCTTGAGGCACTATACGCATGGCGTAGTTTAAGTGGCCTAGCAGGGATAGCAAATCTCGTTTGCTGCACTGAGGTGCTTCAAGCAGATTGGAAGAGATAGCGATTATCCTGTCGATTTTGTCTTTGGGAAGAGAAGCTTGGAATTTAACAGAGTCGAGGTTAATTCCAAGGAACTCTAGGAATGTGGTAGGGCCCAGTGTCTTCTCTGGAGAGAGTGGAACTCCCAATTCAGAAAAAACATTCTGAACGGTAGAAAGGTGAGCTGTTGGAGGAAAACAGTTTGGAGAAACAGTGAGAAAGTCATCCAGAAGATGCAGCAGGTAAGGGACTGCATAGTTGTTTTGCAGGATCCAGCAAAGAGCTTCTGACAGCATGTCAAAAAATGTTGGACTACTTTTGCAGCCAAAAGTTAAACGCACTGCAAAAAAGAATTTTCCTCTCCAATGAATGCCAAAAAGATGCCAAAAGTCTGGATGTATGGGCATGACTTTAAATGCTGATGTAGAGAGATCTATGATCATGCGTTTTTTCCCTGAAAATTTCCCTGTGGCTATGCCGATGGGACTTATCCGAAATAATTTGAAAGGAGGGGAATCAAAGGGGCCAATCATGAATCCAGACTCTAGCTCTTTGGCTATTAAGGTGTCAGCTGCTTCAGGTTCAGCGTTTGCAGACTGAAGGTTTTTGCAGATAAGGCTACTAGTAAGGAGGCTTTCCAGACCAGGATTAAAACCTTCCTTTAAACCTTTGAGTAGATACTGTGTGAAGTTTTTATCTGGGTGATTGCCACCGTGCGCTAGAGAGGAGACAATGATGGGAGAAGACAGATACTTTCTCAATTCTTTATTGGAGTTTGCTGAGGAGTGATAGACAGGGCATACAGAGCGAGCATGAGCTCCACCACAGAAATTACACACATGTAAATATTTGCAGCGTTGTCTAGTACAGCCAAACTGATTGAAATTATTACATACTTGTCTGCCTGAAGTGAACCTGAAACCCCTGGACTGTGGTACGTAAGACGTGGAATTGACAAATTGAGAGGTGCCAGGATTAGTGCCCATATTGCTTGAAGGGGCGGGATTAAAGAGGGGGCACGAGTAAGGCTCATGCGTGGCGGAATTACACAAGACGCAAGAGACGCCACGGCAGCCCAGAAAAACCTTATTTATACAGCTCCAGGTCAAGAGCTCCCCAATAAGGACATTGATTCCACTGGGTGACTCGAGCTGTGCATTTGGCTGAAAAAAGCCTGTAGTAAGTAAAGAAATGGGTACCGCCGAAGGTGTGAGACAGTTCTGCTATGATAGTTAAAAAGTCATTCAACTCCTTGCGCCTTGAGGGGAAGACGGAACAAATAATTTCTGTATATCTTCCAAAAGCGATACAAAATTCAGCCATGGTAAGTATACGATTTGATTTGGAATTTGGGGTTTTTAGATTGAATGTTATAGGACCACAGTCAAGGGTGCGATAGGGTTCACTTATTGAAACAGAGGGGAGGAGAGAAGAGAGGTCAATGTCCGCACCGTTTGCGTTTGCGGAAGCGGCCTTATGCTTGGGTCTGCGCCGATAGCAGAGGAGAAATTAATAAGAGGGGGGATGGGAGGGGAAGGGGTGGCATTTGTACAGGTAGTCTCAAAATTTGATTTATTCCATGGCTAGATGGATTTAACTGAGGATGAAAGTTGGAAGAAGTTGTGAGAGGCTCACCTGTGGGAGGAGGAAAGATAACAGTCACTGTCAGAGAGGCCATGAAACTATTGCGAGCGGCCGCGGAACTAATGTCTGCCGGCTGAACCTGAGGCGGGTTGGAGGCGAACCGTATGGATCGTACAGTTGCTTGCGTTGAGTCTTGCGTGGTGCTGGGAGGGCGCTGGGTGTTTTGGTGAGAGCACACAAGCAGATCGTGAAGTTGCGCTTTTGAATTCCTCCGGGAGAAATGGATACCTGCTTTGGATAACACTTGCCTGAGCGCGTTGATGGTCCATTTCTCGACAGGAGGGATGGAGGAGTTTGCTGCTGAAGAGGATGATGATGATGATGATGATGATGATGAAGATGAAGGATGAGATGCATCACGGCGAGGATCAGCCGAGCCTCGTTATGACCTAGATGGAGGAGGAGAGAGGTCTTCTTGAGCGAGGTGTTTTGTGCTGGCTTGTGGAGCGGAGAGACCGGCGACCTGGGCGATCAACAGGTGAAATGTGTAGTGAAGGAGGATACAAACTATTTGGAGAAAATCGAGCAGGTGTTTCTGGCACGTTAGAAAGTTTGTCGTCGGAGGGAAAGTTCGATTTCCTGGAAGTCAGTCATGGTGCGGGTTTGTGCGGGCCAAATGCTGCAAGAACTAACAACGGGAAGAGGTAAGCTGCTGGTTTTATACCTTGGTATTAATTGAAAGATTAGATGGGCGTACTCCTCCCGAAATTACGTTTAATAACTTCACATTTTGTCAGCCTCCCGCATATCAACCAGGTTCGGCCAGAAATGGCGTTCCTGGACCACTAACATGGACATCGCCTGACCCAGGGAGCGTGCAGTGTCGCTCTTAGAGCGAGGTCCGTCGCTGTGCGCAGTTCCTGCATAACACCTGGGTCTGAACTACCCTCATGCTATTCCTTTAGCACTTTGGCCTGGTAGACCTGCAGGAGCGCCCCCAGATGACTCTTGCTCACCCTCCGATGCAGTGATAGACATCCTGTCGTCGGCCCGAGCCCCAAAGGAAACGACTGGGGTCAGCACGCTTCAGCGGAAGCTCCACCGGCTGTGGTGTGCAGGATTGAGGGGCCCGAGGAGGTTGGCTCATTGGGAAAGCCCTAACTGTAATCCTCAGATCACCCATGCTATTAGCCGAAGTAGAACGGTTCTGATGGCCACTAGAACCAGAGCTAGATCGGGGAATAGGCAAAGGGACTCCACGAGTGAGGTACTCAAGTCTCGATCTTAACACTGTGATGGCCATGTTCCCACAGTGGAAACTTTGTGGGAAAGTTTGTCCCAATTTGTCGGGTCACTCCCTGATGTGATTTCGAGAGTGACCGACTGAAAGGGAACTGAAGACTACAATGGAGGTGTTTCAGGGAGTTCAGAAACAGTGACACTGATATAGAGAATAACTCCCTTTGGAGTGACTTTGTGCTTTGTCACTTTGCAGACCTTTTTCAAGCTCAAACAGCAACATTATACACTAAAGAAAGTTGTGTAATGTAAAAAAGCATAATAGGCCCCATTTAATGTTGTGTTTTGGAACTCACAATTCATTCATGACAATATCAGGCCTCCAGAGTTTTTTTCTTGGCAGTGTGATTCTGTCTGTTCCACATTCAACAGGATCCCAGCTCAAGCCTTCAATATTCCAGTCCTTCAAAACCCAAATATCATCACTGTTTAATTTTACATTTATATAATATAAACACTTTTAAAAAAAAATTATGAGTATCAAAATAACATATTTAAGATTTTAGGAATGGAAGGCAAAGAATAAATGGCAAGGTGACAGTTCATTATAGATGCGTAAAGCTCTTACAAACCACAGCCAGATAAATGTTTCCAAGATTTGAGCTTTTTCATCCTAAAAGGGAAAACATCCACAATTTCTATTTAGCCATTTGAAAATGTTGACTATTAATGTAATGCCACTGCATACTGGGATTGGTATATTTGGAAATTTACTCACCACATCTAAAATGGCATACAATATGAAACCCAAATTGATCATTGTTGGCGTTCTTGGATTAATAACTGGCCGCACTTCGGTTTTGTTGAAGACACTCTCTCTGAGTGCTTGTAGGAGAGACGCTGCGTTTGGTTGAGAGCAGTTTATTGTGTCTGCAGATCTCATGAGTGCAGCTGCCATAAGGGTTCGGCCCCAAAGAGAGAAGACAGTACAAAGATAGTCATGACAGAAACAAGCTTTATGCATACTAAACCAAAAAGAAGTATAACAATCCTAGAGGCCATGAACGACAGGCTATTTTTATGATTTGTTCATGTTTTAGACTTGATTATTAAAATGATTCTTACATTGTATAATGAAGCAGGTGAAGATGAAGTGAGTTGTAGAAGATTTGCAATTCATTGTCTAGCCTGTAATGACAATTACAAACATTTGTTTCTATATTCATGAAACAACCAAATCTGTAATAAATGATCTAACAAGGATTGTACCAGACCAGTCGTTGACAAATGTTTCTTTTACTGTTACATCAACAAAAGGCCATTACATTTTGAACCAGTTTACTTATGATAGGCAGCATATATTTGCAGCACAGAGGGGTCCAATTAGTAAAGTATTAAGGCTGAGGCTACTACAAACTTAGGCCCTGTCCCAAATAGCACACTTCATGTGCACTTTCGGTCTTGTGGACTTACATGGCCGTTGCGTGCGCGTGTCCGTTAAGTCCACAAGACCGTAGAGTGTCCCATTTGTCATTTAAGCTTAAAGAAGGGTGCTCGTGAGCGCCCCCTTTGCGGCTGCTATGCGCCCTCGATGCCCACTTCAGCTGAGCCTGCAAGTTCACAAACTATGCAGAGGACTTCTACCCGGCAGTCAAAGTGGCATTATGTCGTGAAAGTGCGGACTCAGAGGAAGACCGTGAGGGTTTAGTGTGCCATTTGGGACAGGGCCTTAGACATACATAAAATGCCCTTTGTGAGTGAAACAAATGATTTTTGGTTCCGCTCGGTGTCTTTACTACCATGTCTTTACACTGTCAGGTACAATTTACTTCTGGTGTTTATGTTGTATTGCAAAACACTTTTGTTATTATGAATTTAAATCTTAGCACATAGTAGTTAAAGACACTTAATACAAAGTGGGACATATTTTTTGGCAAATAATACTAAGATTAACTTTATTGGAAGGCTACAAAGCAAAAAGGTTCAAATTTGATTTTGAATCACAGATTTTTTGTGTTCTGAGACTTATATATAAGTTTATATATAAACTTATATATACATATATATATTCTGTGTATATATAAGACAGCTGTAAAGTGTATTAGCTTGTAGTTTTTGATAAATAATGTAACTACACTGTAAACATTTTTACAATCAACTTAGATGTTTAAGTCATTTCAACTTACATTAGTTGAATCTTGTATAACTTATTAAAAAAAGTTGAAAATTGCTTATTTTATTTTGACGAGTTAAAGCAATGTAAAAACATGTTTTCATAACTTATTGATCATCATTTTTTTCCAGTGTAGTGGAACACATTATGGTTTAACCCTGATACATAGTGTCCCCAATACTCTATACGGGTCTTTTTTATTCATTACTTTACATTATGTTTTAACCATTGTCATCTTTATGTCATTGTATTTTTATTTCTGACAACAAAAATTCAACATGGCTGATGAAAGTATTGAAGGACCAATCACCAAGTTTAGGAAAACATTTTTTTTCAAGTATATAGATTTTTTTTCTTTTTTAAATGTAAAATTCATGCATCAAAAAGGTTAAACAGAACTGCTGCCATTCCTTCTCTGCTTAAGCGTAAATTTAAAGTTTTAAAACAAAACCATTAACTATCCTAATTATCGTCAGTTAAAACCCAGCCTTCTTAATTGCTGAATCTTACCTTGAATATTGCCAGAAGTTCTATATCCATTAATTTCTTGGTCAGTAATGTGACTATCAGTGACCCATAGATTTTAATTTCAGAATCATTTCTCAGTTTGACAGGTAATGTGCTAGAATGTATCCTATATATCCTAAATACAAATAACTGATTTGCTTAGGCAAATATGAATTAGTCATCTGGCTTGTGCTGGCTTGCAAAAATGAACGCTTTCGCAAAACTCAACATTTTAATTCTAAACCTTCTGGAAATATCAGACATTTGAGACATAAGCCCAACATGCAAAATAACAAGTATGTGTCAAAAATAAATGTGGTGGTAACTGGGATCTCTGTGGTGGAACATACTTTTGCATACTTAAAGGTGCACTATGTAAAAAAATTTCAGTAAAATATCCAAAAACCACTAAGCCAGTGTTAAATATTTTGTTCAGTTGAGTACTTACAATATCCCAAATGTTTCCAACTATTTGTAAATCGTGAGAAAAATTGCTAGTTTAACCCAGGAACCGGGACGTGTGAGGGAGTCGCCTGTCAATGGCGTCATATCTGTTACCCTCGGTTTCCGGTTTTATTTAGCAGAAGCGCTTTACTCTCACTGCAGTGTGCAACAAGTGCCATAGCAGCCACCGAGCGAACGCACAGAGTAACGTCAGAACATCATTTTCAACACTCTCAAATGTATCTAATATGATAAACAGAGCTGCGTTACCTCATACTCATGACCGGAAATGCGGAAGTGGCGCCGGCGACTGTGGCATAATAAAAGTCCCGCCGCTCACGAGGTGTGTGTTGCGTTCATCTTATTAACAATCGCTCCAGCGGCCTTGCTCAGCTCCCACAACACTCCTGCTCTGCTCTGCTTCATACTACAGTAACGTTAATAATCGCATCCATGAACATGATTTCTGCCCGAGTACTATCCCGATTCTTTTCCACCGGCTGTGAGGTGAAGACCCCATGTCCCAAGATTCTGCGCTCAAACTACGCCTCACAAACTACGCCTTTGTTTTGAATAGGCGACCTCTAATGGACGGAAAAGTTACATAGCGCACCTTTAAAGCTGAGGTTAAGACACATGGCATTGTCTACAATTGTAGTATGGATATGACATTAATATTGCTTCACGAGTTTGTGTGCCCATATAATCTTAGTGAAAGTGGTAAACAGATTTGGCTTGCTGTCTGCTATAGAGGGGCTCGGAGAGGATATTCTACCCAAGCTCCGATTGCCCCCCTATAACAGGCAAAATTTGTACAAAAAGGAGGAGCAGGGATGCTGCAAGAACTAACAACGGGAAGAGGTAAGCTGCTGGTTTTATACCTTGGTATTATTTGGAAGATTAGATGGGCGTACTCCTCCCGAAATTACATTTAATAACTTCACATGGTGTGACACCAATGTGAAAGTCTTCCTTTCTCATGTCACATTTCTTTTTGATGTTTAACACAGTTTAATTAAACACCGTAAACTATCAATATATAACCAAAACAATTGTATACTAACAATTTTTTTAACCAGATTAAATTGTGACTTCAAACATTTTTTTCATGATTAAGAAGATATTTCAGCCAGGTTGGCACCTGCTACTTTAAAGGTTCATGTGGTGCTATTCCTGCTAGCCACATACCCTTAAAAGGAGCTTCTGTATAGCTTCTGCTTCTTGTGTGATGCCAGACAGATAAGACCTATCTACCATTCGCGAGTGGTCCTAGGAGCCCCATTTGAGACCTTGGAGTCTGTCTTGAAGATGCCATGACACAGTGTTGAAGTTCCACTTTGAAGGGGAAAGTCTGGTCAAAGCAATTTTCTTTTTTAGAGTTGGTGGAAATTATAACGGTAACCGAATAGCTAAAATGAAATGCAGAAAATCAATGTTCACTGTATGCACTAATCAAGAATGATATATTCAAATAATCTAGGGCTACTCAGATCAGGGCTGCTGCTGGCCAAATGGGTGCCTTAAGCAGAATTGTATTGTGGTGCCCCCTACCCCTTCCAAATATTATGGAAGTAAAAAAAACACACCTACTTTAGGGGTCAAAATAGAACTTTAATAAAATAAATTGTAATTACAGTTATTTACAATTGTAGCTCTACAGCAAGAAAATACAAACTAAAATTATACATATTAAATAAAAATTATAAATAAATATTATTAGGGCTGCAACTAACAATTATTTTGATAATCAATTAGAATGCCCCCCCCCTTCGATTAATTGGATAAAAATCCCATTTTTTTATTTTATTGACAAAACACTATTCCCCATCCTGCCCAATGCTGTCCTTCAAACACACGTGTCAGCTGAGTGCAATTAAAACACACATAGTGAATATATCTACCATTACAAAAAAGAATCATGGTTTTATGACGAATAAAACCATAATAATAAAAATAATAATAAATAGTAATAATAATAATAAATAAATAATAAAACAGGGTTATTGTAGTTATTTCATGGCAACCACAAATTAGCATGGTTTTGCTTCAAATCCATAGTTTAACAAATGGTGTGGTTATACATATGGTAATCAATTAGAGGAATGTTCTGCCGGAACACACACACACACACACACACACACACACACACACACACTCTATGGAAACAGTAACTGTTATTGTCCTTTCTTTATCCTGTACAAACGTCTTACATTTACATTACATGCTGTTATCCCTTTACAGTTACTACTCTCATAAAATACGTGAATTACATGTTGACTTCTAAACCTAAATTTAGCGTCCAATAGCAGATATTCCAGTTAAATTAATGTTTTTGCACTGAATATTAATGTCTCCCTCTCGACTGCGCTCTGTCTGTTTGACGTGCATTCGCACGCCCGCCGCACCGGCGCTCGTCCAGTGAAGTTTGAAGCTTAATGTCAGACTGTTAGGAGGCGCTTTCTTGCAAAATACTCACGTGAAATAGTAGTATTTACAAATGAGGATATAACGTGTAAAATGAACGTTTTGCGCTGAGGACGCACATGCATCTGTCAAAGCCCATGACAGGGTTTGTTAAACGCTAATGCATTCGCTTGAAGCCTTGAAGACATAACTTATAAACGTATTACCTAGGTACTTTTGAAAATAAACATCTTACAACATGCATTTATGCTGATTAATCAGTTGGATTACAAAAACCAATAAAAACAAATACAGAAGTACAGAACTTATGAAAATGTTCATTACAGACTATTCATTTAATAAATGGCAACTTTCTTTCAGTGATACATATACAGTCAACAGCACTCATTTTCATGTAGTTCATTTATATTGATGATATATTTTTGTAGTACCAGGACTGTTACGGTGTGTAGTGCAGCAGGGAAGAGAAGATCCAGGGCTTCCACAAAGACGGGTTTTTATTTACAAAGGGAAACAGAACACGACACACATAGGCATAACACATAAGAACGGACAAGGAGTGCAGGGAAGTGAGATCAATATAAAGGGAGTGCTAATGACGATGACCAGGTGCAGGGAATCCAGGGAGAGTGGGAGAGATGAGGAGTGAGTGATTTCAGGTGTGAGACAGGGAGGATCATGGGAAATGGAGTCCAGGACAGGCGTGGATTGTAACAAGGACAGCCAAATGACAAAAATTGTGATGAAACTCACTGAGAGAAAGATAATATACAGTCCAAAAAGCAAGCGGTCAATGACTTGACCCAAATGTACCCACTCATCTGTGCTCTCCTCAGTTTTCAAATATTTCTCGACCTGCTGACGGATGGATAGTAACTCGTGGCTTATCTTCCTCAGTTCCTGAAGAGCAGGAGATGTCACATGGACCGCTTCGCTCGAAGGGGTGTCAACTACAGGATCACAGCGTTTGCTCTCAATTCTCTGCTCTACAGGTACAAGAGAAGGTGTTGAAATTAATTTTTATACATGAACAGAATACTACTTAAATGGCATTTAGAAATTATGGGGTCACGACAGCGGATCATCTGTACATTTATCTGGCAGGTTTTCATTTTATAAACAACACTAGACAGACTTATTTAATTCTGCATGGTAAGACTCACCTTCAGGATCACAGTTTTGGTCACTGGGTTTCTTGCTTAAAAAAACAAGTCTAGCAAGGTAGTTGAGGAAAAGGACCTTGACCCATCGAGGTACTGAATATTTACGATAAGAATTGTCTCCAGAAGACTGGCCACCATCAGTGACAAGCAGAGAGAGAAAAACACATCTGGAAAGAGATTGAAAAGAGAAGAAATGTAATGTCTTAAAAATGATCTAAAATGTCACAATATTAATGCAGGTTGGCAAGAGAGGAAAAAGGTGCTTTAAAACTGTCATAACAGGGCAAATTTGCGTGAGACTGCAATCGTATTTATTGCTGCACCACAGGTCCAAAATCCATTCAGTCATTTTTATGCGGCTTGGTTTAAAGATCTTCTGAACAGATTTTGGACAAAACTTGTGTAATGCGGACTCAGCAAGCTGGTGTGGATCCATTTGCAGAGAGTTTATTAAATCATCAGACAGTACACAGCATAGGTAAACAGACAGGGTCAATAACCAGGGAAGACAATCCGACCGAAGCAAACAAATCCAAGTCAAGCGGCTAATGGGAGAAACACAAGACAGTCCAAGGCAGAAACACAGGGAAATCCAACAGTAAATAGAAACGCTCAGAAAAGTACTCAAAAGGAATAACAAGACTTTGCAACTCAAGCGTGTGCAAGCTGAGCTATATATAGCCAGACTGATAAGCCTAATGCAGTTCCGATGTGCAGTAACCCTGAAGTCAATATTCTGGTGACCGCTCCCTCCTGTGGTGAAGAGGTGGTACTTCAGGTGCAAGTACAGTTATGACAGTACCCCCCCCTCCGACTCCCCTAAAGAAGGGGAGATCCGCTTAGATCAAGGCCGGCCACAAGGTCTGGGACGTGGCCGATCCGGATGGCAGGCATGGAAGTCAGCGATGAGAGAAGGATCCAGGATGTCACTGGCTGCTACCCAAGAACGCTCCTCTGGTCCGTAACCTTCCCAGTCTACCAGGTAGTATATGTGTCGGCTCCTTCGACGAGAATCCAGGAGAGAGTGGACCCGATATGCTGTCTGACCCTCTATCTCGAGAGGAGGTGGAGAAACAGGATCCTCTAGTGGCTGCCGACCAGGCCCTCCCCCCGGTTTCAACAGGGAAACATGAAAGGTGGGAGAAATACGATAATGAGAAGGCAGCAATAGCTTATAAGTAACAGCATTTACTTGTTTAATAATTTTGAAAGGGCCGACATACCTGGGACTCAGCTTACGGCACGGGAGACGGAGTCGGAGGTCTCGGGTAGACAGCCAGACCCGCTGTCCAGGGCGGAGAGTAGGAAATGGGCGGCGACGACGATCTGCCTGGATCTTTTGCTGACGGACAGCCCGCTGTAGATGTACGTGTGCCGCGTCCCAGACCTGTTCGCTACGCCGAAGCCAATGATCCACAGCAGGAAGTTCAGAAGGTTTCCCGGACCAAGGAAAGAGAGGTGGTTGGAACCCCAGTACACACTCGAAAGGAGTTAAATCCACAGGGATTGCTTGCGGAGGGAATTTTGGGCATATTCAGCCCACAGAAGGAAGCGGCCCCAGTCGTTATGGTTTTGTGAGCAATAAGTGCCAAGAAAACGGCTGATATCCTGGTTGAGGCGCTCCACCTGTCCATTGGCCTGCGGGTGATAGGCCGAAGTAAGACTCACGTTAATTCCCAGTAACTCACACACGGGAGGAAAACTGAGGTCCCGGTCCGAAACAATGTCCTCCGGTAGGCCAAAAAATCAAAACACGTTTTGAAACAGTGCTTCTGCCGTCTCAAGGGCCGAGGGCAATTTTCTGAGAGGCACAAGACGACAAGCTTTTGAAAATCGACATATAATGACCAAAATAGTGGTGTTCCCCTGAGATGGAGGAAGATCAGTAAGGAAGTCCACTCCTAGATGAGACCAGGGACGACGAGGAATGAGCAGTGGATAAAGCAGGCCTGCAGGACGTTGACAAGAGGCCTTTACTTGAGCATATATAGCACAGTTCTTTACAAAGTTTGTCACATCGGACGCAAAGGAGGGCCACCAAAACTTGTTTCTCACCAGCTGAATAGAGCGGCTCTCCCCAGGATGACCGGAGCTGAGCGAAGTGTGTACCCACTGCATGACTCGGGTGCGAAGAGCTTGGGGAACATAAGTACGTCCTTCTGGGCAAGTGGGAGGGGTGGAGTCGGCCTGCTGTGCTTGCGAAATCTCATTGAAGATATTCCAACGAATTGGTGCTACCACAAGTGACGGGGCTAAGATGGTAGTAGGGGCTTCAGAGCACGACGAACCGGAATACATACGAGAGAGCACATCAGCTTTGACATTTTTGGTCCCAGGGCGGTAGGATACAGAGAAGTGAAATCTAGAGAAGAAGAGTGCCCACCTGGCCTGACGAGGGTTTAGTCTTTTAGCTCCTTGAATGTATTCCAGATTTTTATGGTCAGTGAGTACTACAAACGGATGTTGGGCCCCCTCCAAACAATGGCGCCATTCCTCAAATGCAACCTTCATGGCCAGTAATTCACGATTCCCCACGTCATAGTTTTTCTCAGCTGCGGACAATTTTCTAGAAAAGAAAGCACAGGGAAACAATTTAGCCGGGGAGCCATGACACTAAGAAAGGACTGCTCCCACTCCAGTGTCTGATGCATCCACCTCTACCACAAAAGGGAGGGCTGGATCAGGGTGTTTCAAGATAGGAGCGCCAGTAAAACGAACCTTAAGTTCTTGGAATGCTTGAGCAGCAGCGGAAGTCCAATGGAGGGTGCGTGGAGCGCCACGTAGCAGAGAAGTGAGTGGAGCAGCTACAGCACTAAAATTTCGAATAAACCGTCTGTAGAAGTTAGCGAAACCCAAAAAACTTTGGAGTTCCTTGATGCACTGAGGCTCGGGCCAATATACCACAGCTTGTGTTTTGGAGGAGTCCATGCGAGCTTCCCCAGCACTCAAAACATAGCCCAAAAATGTGACTGTGGGCATGTGAAACTCACATTTTTCTGCCTTGACAAAAAGATGATGGTCAGCCAGACGCTGCAGCACTCGCTTAACATGCGCCAAATGAGTCTCGAAAGATGGGGAGTAAATCAAAATATCATCAATGTAGACGATAATAAACGTATTAATCATGTCCTTGAAAATCTCATTCATGAACGACTGGAACACTGCAGGAGCATTAGATAACCCAAAAGGCATGACCAGATACTCATAATGGCCTGTGTTGGTGATAAAGGCAGTCTTCCATTCGTCCCCCTCACGAACACGAATGAGATTATAAGCGCTGCGCAAGTCCAATTTAGTGAACATCTGAGCTTCACGCATTTGCTCAAGAGCAGCGGGGACCAAAGGCAATGGATAAGCAAATTTAACAGTAAGGGCGTTAAGACCTCTGTAGTCGATGCAAGGCCGCAGGGTGCCATCTTTTTTTTCTACAAAGAAAAACCCTGCTGCAGCTGGCGACGTAGAAGGTCTAATGAAGCCCTGAAGGAGTGCCTCTTCCACATACTGCTCCATTGCTTTGGATTCTGCCAGTGACAAAGGATAAACACGACTTTTGGGTGGAAGGGTACCTGGCAGCAGGTCGATGGCACAGTCTTGGGGTCGATGTGGTGGAAGTTCAGTAGCTTTTTCTTTGCTGAAGACTGCACGCCAGTCATAGTACTCAGTGGGGACATTGGGTGGCAACTTATCCAAAGGTTCGTGAAGCTTAGTGAAACAACAGGAGGTCAGCACAGGTTCAAGACAGGAAGAAATACAAGCGGGACTCCATTTTAAAATGTCTCCTTCTTTCCAGGAGATTACCTGGTCATGTGTCGAAAGCCAAGGGAAGCCCAAGATTAATGGATTAGTCGGCGTGTTGGTTACATACAGACTCTCTTGATGCAGCACCCCCATTTGAAGTTTTATCGGTTTAGTCACTTCCTGCACTGAGCCTGCCCCCAGCGGACGCCCATCTAATGCTGTGACACACAGAGGAGGAATGCAAGGAGCAGTATCAATGAACAGTTTTTTAACCAAGGATACATCAATAAAATTCCCAGAAGACCCTGAATCAATGAGAGCAGAAACGGTAATTTGATTCCCCTTGTATCTGATAATAGCAGAAATGGAAAGACAACAGTTAGAAACAGAACTCACCGGGGATGGACTAGCTACAGTAGCACCAGGGCGTTTCTGGCAGGCAGAGAGAAAGTGGCCAGCTTCTCCACAGTAAATGCATAGTCCCATTCGAATTCGGCGTTGACGTTCCGCAAGAGATAGACGAGTGCGTCCAAGTTGCATGGGCTCATGAGCAGAGAAATCGCTTCCACTGGTAGTGCGGGGCTCAGATGGCAGAGAAATAGGGCTTCGCGTATGTATCAGATTATCAATGCGGATAGAAAGTTGAATGAATTGTTCTAAAGACAACTGTTCATCGCGACTAGCAAGCTCACTCTGCAGGGAATGCGATAACCCGCGCCGATAAAGAGTTTTAAGCGGTGCGTCAGGCCAACCACTCTGAGCGGCCAGTGTTCTAAATGCAAGAGCATAATCTGCTGCGGTATCAGTACCTTGTTTAATGGAAAAAAGACGATCCTCCACACTAATTCCTCCCGCAGGATGTTCAAATACGTCACGGAGACGAGCGGTAAACAAATCCAAAGAACCGTGAATGGCGGTGTCATGTTGCCAAATCGCCGTGGCCCAATCGAGTGCCTTGCCGCTCAACAGATTAATCACAAACGCCACCTTAGCTTCTTCAGAGGGGAAAGTCTGGGGTAGCTGAGCAAAATATAGTGAACACTGAAGCAAAAATCCTTTACAACGACCCGAAGAGCCATCAAACTTCTCAGGGAGTGAAAGACGAGGATTTCTGGACACAGAAACAGGCATTTGTGGGCTCAAGGAAGCGGGAGGTTCGGGTGCTGCAGCGCTGGCGGAAGTTGATGCAGACACGGCGGACTGCTGACGAAGGTGGCCTAAAACCTCATTCATGGCGGCAGAAAGACGTGCGAGCTGATGGTGGTGCTCACGTAACATGGACGCCTGAGACGCCAGCGTGGCGTGCACCGGAGGCTCCGCTGGATCCGATGGTGGCAAAGTCTTCTGTAATGCGGACTCAGCAAGCTGGTGTGGATCCATTTGCAAAGAGTGTATTAAATCATCAGACAGTACACAGCATAGGTAAACAGGCAGGGTCAATAAGCAGGGAAGACAATCCGACCGAAGCAAACAAATCCGAGTCAAGCGGCTAACGGGAGAAACACAAGACAGTCCAAGGCAGAAACACAGGGAAATCCAACAGTAAATAGAAACGCTCAGAAAAGTACTCAAAAGGAATAACAAGACTTTGCAACTCAAGCGTGTGCAAGCTGAGCTATATATAGCCAGACTGATAAGCCTAATGCAGTTCTGGTGTGCAGTAACCCTGAAGTCAATATTCTGGTGACCGCTCCCTCCTGTGGTGAAGAGGTGGTACTTCAGGTGCAAGTACAGTTATGACAACTTGTAGGAGGAGTAGCAAAAAATTTGCACAGGCAAATTGATGGAAAATGACAAATGGGTTATCATCAGAATCGGCATAAACCAAGGAACGTAATGACAGAGAAAACACATTTTAAAAAATGTTTTCAAAAGGTTTCGCAAAAAGCATTATATCTCTGGAACACTAGGTGGCAATGTGTTCAAACTTCTCAGGTGCCTTCAGGACGTGCTGTCAATGAACTGTCAATGAAAAAATATCGCTGCTCATGTCAAATTTTAAAATGGCGGACAGGCTATTTGTCAGATCCAAAATTAGTATAGACAGATTCAGCATGACCCAAGGAATCTGCAGACACCAAGCTCATCATTTTTTTGAATCTCATGACCCATAGGTGGCTCTGTTCCCAAATGTTGCATGTACCCTCAGATCAATACAGATTGATCCAGAGTTTTGTTTCAAAAGATCAAAGTTCGGTCAACATTGTTAACTTCACATCATCATAACTTTTGAACAAAAAGGAATATCAAAATTCCGGTCCAGTGACTCTGTCCAGTGATCCTCTGAGCCTATTTTGGTAGGAATTGGGCAAAATTTGAAGGAGCAGCGAAAAAATGGATTACGGTATGTAACAATGTTCGTATCTTCCAGGAAGAAGGAGGCGGGAAACCGGCGAACTTTTAAAACTTTAATGAAATAAATAACCAAAATGAAAGTCGCCGCGACAGCCCCTCACGGACGACTGCCGCGCACACACACAAAATAAAACGTAAACAAAAACACAACATAAGTCCAGGCCTGGTCCTCTCTCGTCTTGCACTGTCGTCGCTCCTCCTTTTATGCTCCCGTCACTCCTCCGTGAGACGAGACCGGTGTGGCGCGCAGCTGGAGCTCATTATCGCTCGTCACCGGCCCGTTCTCACGGTCCCTCACCTCACCGCTCGCCACACGGTACATTTCATAATGGCGACTACTATAATGTGTGTAAGATATTGAATGTGATCAGCATGAGGAGAGGAATCGGGTGTACAAAGAATTTTGTTTCTATGAAAAAGGGTTCAAAAGTTAGTTTTGTAGCTGGTGGTAGCGCTATAGAGTTGGTCCTAGAGACTCCAAAGTTGGTCAGATTACTATTTATTTCCATCACTACAAACAGGGATCCAAACCGGTTCATTAAACGAAAACAGAAATGGAAATGAAAGAAATTTTAATAGGAACATAAAGTTTAATCATTCTGAACAGAAACACTTATTTGACATTACCATAACCAATTAATAACATTATTTTATCATTCTAAATAATATTTTAATTTGGCAGTCAACCAATCATGAATTCAAATAGTACGGCCTATGCAAATGTGACATTGACGCATCCAACTTGAGTGAAATGCCCACGCTCAGTTGTCAAATCATCATAGGTAAGTCGCGGTGGCAATGCGCTGGCATTAGCTTCTGGATCTCAGTTTTCCAAGGATATGTCACCGACCGTTGAAGTATTATGAAAATGAATGGCAGGTAATATCCAGCATGGTGTGTGTTTTGAAACCAATTTAAATTGCAGGTTAGTGTAGAACCACTACTATTCAGGAACAAATGTAGGCCCTATCTTTTAAATAATGAAACACCATGTTGTCAAAGTTAGTATTGTGTCATTATATTAAAGTGCCCCTATTATGGTTTTTCGAATATTCCCTTCCCTTCAACGCAGGATTCACAAAACACTTGCTCTTGAAAGATGGGTCAGTACCAGTTTATTTGGACCAGCTTGCTCCTCAGAATCACAACCTATAAGTATTAATTATTGATGTAAATATTTTCTACCGGGTGTTCAAAATACATAGTTTTGTGTTTTATATTGTGTACGTTTCCGGCTAACTCACGTTATTACTGTCTTACTGAAATACTTCTGCTCATCAGCTGTGGACCATTATTACCTAAAACTGTGTCTATTAATGCAGATTGTTTGTTGTTCTTACTACTTTGAGTAAAGATAAAGGATGGTGCAAGCGTACAAACGTTTATGTTACAATAGTGCTTCACGTTAGAGATGGGCTAACGTATGCGCTGTTATTGATACAGTTCCTGCATGTGCACTGCAATAAATCAGAAACACACACATGGGTTTGTTGATGGACACACACTTAATTATGGACACACAGTTAATGCTGATGGTGAGGAATTACAGCTGCAACATCTCATAATGTACCTCAAACTTAGTAGCGTATCACTAAGAAATGTTTCATCATCGGAATCAAGTGGTGTTTGTTCCCCTCTTTTTTCATGTAGTTACAGGGTAAGTACAATAAAAAAACACGTACAAAATCTGATATCACTCTGAAACATTTATTTGAAAAACAACTTTCAAAACAGATTTACAACACGTCTTATTAATTTATTCATTTAAAAAAAAAAAAAACTTTTAAAATAATAACGTCCTGACAGAAAGAGGCACGTTTTTTTACCTTTTTTATTTCTCTTGCTTGACTCCTTTTGTTCCTCTTCTTCTTTTTTGTTAGTCTACAAAAATGTAAAATATTGGTATTTTTTCTTACAAACACTTATCGTTTCACTTCAGAAGACATTTATTCATCCATTGGGGTTGTATGGATTACTGTAGTTATTGCTGTATGTGCTGTTTGATGCTTCAACTTTTAGGAACTCAAATGAGTTTTTATTAGCAGAGATTATTTATTTTTCTGTGTTCATCTAAAGAAAGAAAATACATCTCGTTGTAAATCTGTTTTGAAAGTTGTTTTTCAAATAAAGATTTCCGAGTGATATCAGATTGTGTACGTATTTTTATTGTACTTGCCCTGTAACTACGTGAAACAAGAGGGGAACAAACACCACTTTAATTTACAGCCCACAGATTCACACTTACCCTGTAACTACATGGAATAACAAGCACCACTTACCCTGTAACTACATGGATAATTACCCCTTAAATAAAAAATATTTACAGTATAAATGATTTGTTAATTTTCCTGATAGTTACCCCTTTATTCCCCAAATATTACATATTGTTTCCTTATACCTACACATACATACTATAGTTTCAAATACGGCAGGACTATCACTGCTGCCACTAAAGATTGCTTTGTAAATAAACTTCCTCATCAGTTCCTCCTCATCTCTTCAGCATCCCAGAGAGCCTAGAGGAACTCAATGTTGCAACAGAAACTATTGACTCTCTCTTTTCCAGCACTTTAGAAACAGTTGCTCCTCTGCGCTTAAAGAAGAGTAAAGAAAATAGTCCAACGGCGTGGTACAACGAGCACACCCGGGCAGCCAGAAAAATGGAGCAGGCAAAATAAAAAGGTTTTCGGATTTCATGGAAAGAGAGCATGATTGCGTACAGAAAGGCCTTAAAAACGTCTAGATCTGCTCTTAGAAGAAAACAAACACAACCCTAGGTATTTATTTTAAACTATTAAGTTATTTTAGTGGCTAAATTAACAAATAATAAAGCTTCAACTTCTGACGTTTGCAAACAGCATAGTAGTAATGACTTTATGAACTTCTTTACATGCAAGATTGATAATATTAGTGTGGTGAAGCGGTTGCTGGCAATTCAGAAGTCAACCTAATTTGGAGAATTATTTTCAGAAAGAATGGTATTTTTTTCAGTGTCGACTACGCCACCTAGGGACTTTCACCCCAGGAACTCCCTATAAGCCACAGGCTTATGTCAAAGCACACAGGTTCGTCATCAACAAAGAAATGGTCTGAGACTTGAGTTCCCCATAAACTTATTTTTATTAATTTTATAAAACTTCAAAATTCTCCCATAAAATGCCTGCCCTTCAATAGAGCAGAGAATTTAATACTTAATTCGGCACACCACATTAAAGAGCTTGAGAGAATGTATATCAGCAATAGATCACACAAAATTCAAAACACAAAAAAACCCAAATACAAGACCATGCAGGTTGAAGGACATCCACCTTGGGCACCTCTGCTGAGAGTGGCCTAAAGGAAAAGCACCAAATCACTCCATACTTACACCCCACCACACCACACAAGTGAAACACAGCGCTCTCAGGTGAACGGAGACCCCACTACCACAGCACCAGGACACCTACGTGAGTGGCCTTCAGCTCCTGCATGAAAATACAACACACAAAGGTTATTACAAATACCACACACACACATGCAACCAATACAAAACTCTTCAGAACTCAAAATTAAATACCCAGAAGCAGTATTTCAGAATGGGAAAAGCAAACTCTCTTAATTTCATACATAACACTTCCAAAGAAAAGGAATACACAAACGCACAAAAGAACACTCACTGAATCAAACACGGGAAAAATCTCCCTTAGTTTCATGGAATTCCTGTTTTCTTTTGTCACGTTTGTTCAGTTTTTTCTGCCATTCGTTTGTCCCCATGGCAACCCTCATTAGTTAAGTTCCTTCCAGCTGTGTCCTGTTAATTATCTCGTTTGTGTGTCCTATTTAAGTTCTACCATTTCTGTCACTCTTTGTCCGGTATTGTTAGTCTTAAGTTGTGTTTAACATGTGCCTGTGTACTCCCCTGAGAGATCCTACTTCATTAAACTCCATTTATGAATTGAATCTGTCCAAACAAAGAAGGCCAAACGAAGAAGGGAAGACAATGCAAACCAAAAAAAAATTCAAGGTCACACTATTGCAGTTTAATTGAAAATAAACAAAAAGAAATGAAAATAACTGCAGAAAAGCAAAGTAAGCAACAAAAAGCAGCACAAAACAATGGAAAACAAAGTAAAGAAAATCTATTCGGTTTTTAATTAGTTCAATAGTTAGCGTGCTACCTCCAGTCTGTACCAATACAACAAACAATACTTATAATCCAAACCCACTCACTCCAGGTGCACCAGGCCCAGGCACTCATGGACATGCACGAGGGTAGGCCTGACCCAGAGTTCCTCCGGGAGCTCCGGACAAAAGCGGAGGAGGCAGACCTAGCTCTAGCTTTTCTCTGCCCTGTCCGCGCTTTGCGGGCTTACGTGGACAGAACGCAAAGCTTCAGGACCTCAGAGTTCTTCTGTTATGGAGGCCAGCAGAAGGGAAAGGCTGTCTCCAAGCAGAGGATGGCCCACTGGATAGTGGATGCCATCGTCTTGGTGTATGAAACCCAAGACGTGCCCTGCCCGCTCGGGTTAAGAGCCCACTCCACTAGGGGTGTAGCTTCTTCCTGGGCGTTGGCTCGTGGCGCCTCGCTGACAGATATTTGTAGAGCTGCGGGCTGGGCGACACCTAACACGTTCACTAGATTCTATAGCCTCCGTGTAGAGCCGGTATCTTCCTGTGTGCTCGCTTCCCATAGTCAGTAACACCGAAGTGCCCGTTCTAAGTGTCGGCTTGCTGCGGCATTCCCTTCCCCATGGAATGGATACGTGCGCTTAAATGTTCCAGTCGAGTTCCCCAGAAACGGCGAAACCTGTTGAGTCCTCCGCAACCCGCGGCAGTCGGACGTGGCAGAGCGTGGCAGGTCTAACACTCGTATGCATTGGTGGAACTTGTGTTAGGCTGGGTTCCATATGTTGTGACCCCCACGGCGGTCCCATATGTGTATTCTTCCACGGTACAGCTCCCTATGGTGAGCCCGTGTCTTTCCCTTGGCAGAGCTCTTCTGCCATCTCAGTCAGGTGTTGTTTCCCCGTTTGCTTGGCTGGGGCCACCCTTGGGACTTCCGTATGTTGCACTGCCCACGGCCAGTCCATACGTGTATTCTCCACATGGTAACTCCCTCCGGGCATGATGTGGCTTCCGCAGCGTCCCTCTGGGCATACTTTCCCAGCGTTATCCAATAGTTTGCTGAGTGGGTCTTGCGGAACAGCAGTGTGACTCTCCCTGCGTGAAGATTTTTGCTTTGAGAGCAAAAAGGACACTCTTGACCAACATTTGGATTTAAAATAGAAATAAAAGAATTAACAGCAATTATACCATGTATAATTCTCCACTGTAAGTCTCCCAATCTTTTTGTTAATGGTGGCTTATAGAGTGCCCTCCACTCTGGTTTTACGTCTTTATCACATCCAAAAATGGTGCTCCAAGGTGAATCAACTCTTTCATGTAGACTTTTTTTGTTGAAAGCTTTTATACAAGCATTGTACATTGTACATGTTTTTGTTTACTCTTATCACCTTTGTTAAATAAACTGCACTTGGTTTTCTTAAAGCTTGCCTCCAGTGGATCCATACACATTTCCTTTACTGTGAATACAGATAGCAATTTTTTAAAAATCTTTTAGATCTGCTTGGATTCAACCCACTTTATTTTTCTCATTACATCATTTGTTTTGTTATTTTTATTTGTCATGTAGGATAGGCTGTGACTGATATCATGTGCATTACATTAGCTCCCTCCTAGCTATGCTCTTCCATTAAAAATAGGTGGAATACTCCAGATTTCCAAAAAACAAAAGTTTAATCCAGTATCAGGCTAAAAACAATCTTGGGATGCTGTTTGAGAAGAGTGTTTATGTATAGGCTATGTGTGTGGTTTCCTACAAAGAAATGTAGAAAGTACAATTGTCACAGTTATGTTTTTTTTTCTTCCTTGGACTTTCAGTGTGTTTTCATTTGTCACATGCCAGTTTGTGTTGTCGTTCTGTTTCCTGATCACATGTTCCTTTGTTCCAGTTTCCCCGCCACTCATCACCATGGTAACCCTCGTTAGTTAGTTCTGTTCAGCTGTGTCTTGTCTTATTGCGTTTGTGTTCCCTATTTAAGTTCTGCTGTTTCCCTTAGTCTTTGTCCTATCTCCGTTGTGTAAAGTGGTGTGTACCTGTCTTCTTGTTCACTTTGATTAAAACTTCCAGTTTGCACTAGATTCATCTTCCTTCCTACACACACCCGTGACAGAAGATCGGACCACCCAAAATGGCCGATAGGGCAAGAATTATCGTCCTGGCTCAGGAGAGCCAAAACCTTTCTTCTTTCATTTTAAATTTTGTTGATGTGGCTATCGCTAGTGCGCTCAAGGATGAGACACTAAAGACTCTGTTGTGGATCAGGGCTAATTACCATCATCCTGTGGACCTCCCAGACACCACAGGACTGAGCTGTTATCCGGTGTCTGGAGAGCGTCGCGCCCCATGTCCAGGACACACCCTGTCTCCGTCCAGAGCTCATTGACGTCCCCTGTCTCCGTCTCCTGTCTCCGTCCAGAGCCCGGTGACGTCCCCTATCTCCATCCAGTGCCCGTTGGAGGACCACTGGCTCATCGATTTTTGGACAGAACCGTCTCCCGTCCCCGTTGAGTGTTCTACGACATCTCCAGTCCTCATCGAGAGTCCTACGACGTCTCCAGTCCTCATCGAGAGTCCTACGAGGTCTCCAGTCCTCATCGAGAGTCCTGCGACGTCTCCAGTCCTCATCGAGAGTCCGGCGACGTCTCCAGTCCCCGTCGAGTGTCCTGTGACATCTCCAGTCCCCGTCGAGAGTCCTGCGATGGCTCCTGTCCTCATCGAGAGTCCGGCGACGTCTCCAGTCCCCGTCGAGTGTCCTGCAACATCTCCAGTCCCCGTCGAGAGTCCTGCGACGGCTCCTGTCCATGTCGAGAGAACAGTGATGGCTTCAGCCCGCGACAAAAGTCCAGAGAAGGCTTCAGCCCGCAACGAATGTCCAGTGAAGGCTCCAGCCCGCGACGAGAGTCCAGAGAGGACTTCTTCCGCTGTCCAGAGTCCAGAGAGGACTTCTTCTGCCGTCCAGAGTCCAGAGAGGACTTCTTCCGCCATCTCCCGTCCAGAGTCCAGTGAAGACACCAGCACTGCCAGAGCATCCTGGACTCCCACCCAGCTAGGCCTGTCACGATAACTACTTTTTGTTGTGCGATATATTGCCCCAGAAATAATTTCGATATGCGATATTGTTGTCATTTTAAGACCATTTTATACCACTGAATATATAATCATAATATAACAGCATAATAATGCAAGTAGGCCTGCACACTTTCAAATGGCCTGTTGAGGTATCTGTTTTTCTAGAGGCATGTTTGAAAAACTTCTTTTAACCCGAGGGACCTGTTCCATGGAAAAACGGCGCAGTGGAAGGCAAAAACACGTTCTCTATGAAAACGACTAGACACTCGCGACAGCCGTGTCCTGTGAGAAACTAGCTGTAAGGCCGTGTTCACACTTGACGTCTTTTTTTTAAGCTGCCAGCGTCTGTTTTACATTATAATCATATAGAGTAAACCATGTTTTCAAAAAAGTCGTGAGCGCTTTTTTAAACGCCAACGCCTTTTCCTGCAGCTCAGCGCGTTGAAAAAAGTTAAACTTTTCTGATAAAAATGCCCTACGTCAAGCGCCTTTTTGACAGCTGACCAATGACAAGCGACTAGCAAGACCTGGTGCCGGTGTCATGACACCTGTCATCTCTGTATGTATATTTTAGTCTACAATAAAACGAAATATGTCATAAAACACAACCCTGCCTCTTTTCGTTTAGATTTAAAACAATATTAAACATATTAATATGTGGTTCAGACAAGTGTACATATATGATTATCATTGTAATAAAATTAAATATGACATAAAACACAACCCAGTCTATTTTTATTAAATGTAAGTTTATGTATGATCAATAATAGCTATTATAAAAGTAAAAGGTATAAGAAGCTATACAAGAAATAAAGCAAACAATTCAGTCAAACATACAAAGTCAGCGCTAGTAGGCTACAATGGTAAAGTTAAATAGCCTAAAAATATAAAGTTATGAAACTTCACTTTGCCCTCAGCCAAAATGATTTGCCAGGGAACAAATTATAGATTCATAAGACCAAAGATCGCCCGTTAGATATACACAAGATTAATCGTATCACGTTTAACCACTACAGAGACATCAGAGCAAGCGGTAAACGTCAGAAGGACTAGCCGAGGAAAGGCTGCTCTCGGCGGGGTTAACGAGCGTTGAGCGCCCGGTGATCGACTGGATCTCACAACTCCGAAAACGCCATATAAAATATTCAAATAGGCGCTCTCTTTATAAATAAAACACTCATTTGAGCTTTAAAAAGTCTTAAAACTACATTTCGTCACACATTAACAGTAGTATTTTTAAATTACGCTGGGTTTCTCTTCCGCTACTGACGTTGCAGCTGTTGTTATAGCAACAAAAGACGCCCCCGGCTGCTATTTTGGACCAAACGCTGCCAGTTTTTTTTTTTTACTAAAAGAGAGCTCTTGTCAACTCTTTCTTGTCAAAAAAGACGTCAAGTGTGAACACAGCCTAAGCGTGCACCATTTCGTGCTGTCATGTTTATATTTGCACCAGTGGATTGCGGAAACTGAGTGCATTTGCACTTATTCTTCCAAACTGTCTGGAAAACACTATAACAACTCGAATGGTGCATTTTTCCGCCTGTGGATGTCAGCTCTGTATGAAGGAGCTGCCTAAGCCCCACGTTCGCCTCAGAGAGCAGACGAGATGACAGAGGCAGCACGATTGGCAAAATGTCTTTGACATTTATTTTTGTGTAAACATAATGGGCAATATATTGCGTCACCAAAAATATATCGTCATGTCCATATATCGTGTGATAAGTCGATATATCGACTATCGCGACAGGCCTACACCCAGCCTCCCTCTCCCACCTCCTCCCATCATCTACACCTTATCCTCACCTCTGCCACTTCCTGTCAGCCCTTCTGCTCACCTTCAGTCCACCATCAGAGAGGTGTGTTCGTCATGGGTCTGCCAGTCCCCAGATACATCATGGCTGGTGGATCCACGGTTTCTGCCTCTGGCCTCCACGACCGGGACTCCACCTCAGCCCGTCGAGCCATTGGCGCTGCCCTGGCTCTTACCTCCCTCAGCTCCACCGTGGACCATCAGTCCACCAGCTACGCCGGTCTCCCTCGCCCCTCAGATGTCGCCTTGGTCGTTCGTTGACCGGCCCTTGCCTCTGGACCTCTGGCTTCGCCTCCTCCCTTCTTCCTTCTGGCTCTGTTGGGCTCCTCACTCCTTCCAGCTCCATCTTGGGCTCGGTTGCTCCAGCTCCACCGTGGCCTTCTAGTTCCCCGCCGGTGCTTCGGGTGCCAGAGCCGTGGGCATCGCCAGGCCCCGCCAGATCTTTGGTGTCGCTGTGGCTTGTCGGCAAGAATAGGTTACACACTATCACTGAATTAAATTATAGGCAGCTACACATCTTTACATAGGCTATAAATCATATTTCTCATCAATAAGCTATACTACATTGAGTGACAGTGAGGTAAACTAGCTATATTAAACTGATGATTAAAATGGCGTCTTAAAGATGCACAATAAGGTGCAAACAATAAAGTGACATCAAATTTAGTTTTAATAAGCAATAAGTTTAATATCAAACCGAACGCTATAGCGGTAGTGAAGCTGTGATGAGTCATGGATATAGCAGTTAGAACTTAATGATAATAGATACAACACTTTCAAGCAAAATAATCATATTCAGGCATTTAACATTAGTTAAGTTAATTACTTAATGCACACAATACTTCACAAATGATAGCGATCACGAAAGGTTTGCATGTGTAACTGCACGTCAACGCGGACAAGGACGCAGAAGTATAAATGAAAATCAGGGGAAAAAAATGTCTTAAATACCGCACCCCGTCAGTTATGTTTGGTTCTATACTGCCACCTGTTGGCGCAGTTGTGTAACTTAGAGAAGATTGAGTCGTGATCTTTTGTTATCTCGAGATCTCGAGATCACCAGAAAATTAAGTCGTGATCACGAGAAAACAAGAAAGAAAAAAAAAAAAAATCCATGGCCTCTTAAGGCTTCCGTAGATTATAATGTTGTAATGATGTTTATAGCTATAATTAAATTGAGACTTATAAATTGATTTTTATTTTTTATAAAGCTACAAACTGTTTAGAATGTTTGAAAATATATGGTGTCATAGAGAGGCGTTGTGTTCTGTTATTGTAAATGAAATTACATTTGATGTGCATTATTATACACATTGCATTGACACTTACTTGTTCATTTTACATTCACTGATCATTTACATGCATTAAGATGAATTCATGCAAGTTCTCTGTGGCAGTGGTATAGAAAATAATTTTGTCTTGTTCCTCAGTTTGCAAAAACAAAGTTTTACAGTAATACATTTGCAATGGAAGTTTAATGAGAGAATAACAGAAAAAGAGTGAGGGTGACCTCTAGTGACTATGTGGTGAGCTTGCTACTGAAGGAACCACCATGATATGCATTATGTGTTTTCACAGCATTGCTTTATTGATGCAAAATGAAATATTTACACATGAAACCATTTTTGCCATATAAAACAAAACAAAACATTAAAAGAATTTTAATTCTTATTTCATGACTATAGTGATTTATAAATTCTGAAGCAAATTAGAGGACAGAACGTTTATCATAAGACCAGAATAACTTCTGATCATTGAACAAGTTTTCTCTCATGGCTTGTCTTTTTCTAACTTTATTTGTAGCATACTTCTATTGCCTTAAGCCAGAGGTTTCAAATTAATTTTAGGTTAAAGGCTGGATTGGACAGAACGTCACCTAATGTGGGCTAAATTTCTTATTTGAGAAACCTTGGTCCACCCATTACTAATTAAAAGACACAATGTTATAATACACATGCATGAGCAACTACCGAATGCTGTGCGTAATTAAAAATAAAAGCTACTGTATAACAAAAGTCACTGCAAGTATGCAGTTAAGCAGTTCGAGCAGTGAATTCAAACATCTGCATTTACTCATGCACAGTCTTGGCCGGGACATTATGCTTTTTTGTCAAAACCGTACCAGTACATCCAGAATATTAGTATGGTGAAGAAGCTGACAGTGAGGAAAATAACATACAAAACGAACAGAAATCGATCAATGACCTTCCCCAAGTGTTTCCACTCCTCTGAGTTCTGTTGACTGGAGAAATGCTTATCAACTTGCTGACGAATGGTGAGTAAATCTTCATGCAGCATTCTTAGTTCCTTTACTTCTTGCTCATCAAGATTTAGTGGTGTTTTAATGCCCTTTTTGTGGTATCTAATTTGGTTTATTTCTTTCTCAGATGAACAGGAAATTATGTCATTGGTGTTTTCTGTTGGCAGAAGTAGTTTGATTTATTAATTTGATCTATAGGTAGGTAAACACAAGATTCATCATTGATATGTTGTAAATAGACATACTGCATATTTTTTTAAACTTATGACTTTTATTTGATATATGCAGGATTTTATTTATTTATGTTAATGTATATGCACACATTATATACTATCAGTTGTCCAACTGTGTTAATATTATTTGCTTGTTTTTTGCAGAAAATGTTTGACTGTTTTTTCAGCCGGTATGAGACTCACGTTGAGGGGCATAATTCTGGTCAGATGTTTTCTGGCCCAAACAAACCATTCGTGCCAGGTAATGCAGGAACAACACTTTAACCCAGTTTGGTAGAGGAGGATAGTCACTCGAGCCACAAAGAATATTAGTAACAGCAATTGTCTCCAATAGACTGGCCACCATCAGCACTAAACATAGAGAGAAAAACACATCTGCAGGGAGAGAGGAGGCAATAACATAAAGTTATTGATGTATATATCAGTGAGTTCAGATAGTTGTTACTTGAATGTTCTGATTTGAATAGTTTGAGAACCACTGATATATATGATGTAATTTTTTTTTACAAGTACAGTAGGGTCCAAAAGTCTGAGATTCAAAGTTTTATTTAAGTTCAGTTTTAAGATTTCAAATTAAAAAAAAAATGAAACATTACATGAAGTGTAAAATAAGTGTAAGTGTAAGTTTATATTAGAATTCTATTAGACACATACACTATATTGCCAAAAGTTTTGGGACGCCTGCCTTTACATGCACATGAACTTTAATGACATCCCATTCTTAATCCGTAGGGTTTAATATGGAGTCGCCCACCCTTTGCAGCTATAAAAGCTTCAACTCTTCTCGGAAGGCTTTCCACAAGGTTTAGGAGTGTGTTTATGGACATTTTTGACCATTCTTCTAGAAGCGCATTTGTGAGGTCAGGCACTGATGTTGGACGAGAAGCCCTGGCTCTTAGTCTCCGCTCTAATTCACCACAAAGGTGTTCTATCGGGTTGAAGTCAGGACTCTGTGCAGGCCAGTCAAGTTCCTCCACACCAAACTCGCTCATCCATGTCTTTATGGATCGACGCTTTGTGCACTGGAGCGCAGTCATGTTGGAACAGGAAGGGGCCATCCCCAAACTGTTCCCACAAAGTTGAGAGCATGAAATTGTCCAAAATGTTTTTGTATGCTGAAGCATTAAGAGTTCCTTTCACTGGAACTAAGGGGCCAAGCTCAACCCCTGAAAAACACGAAACATTACACTTCGCACAATGCAGTCAGGCAAGTCCCGTTCTCCTGGCAACCGCCAAACCCAGACTCGTCCATCAGAATGCCAGACAGAGAAGCGTGATTGGTCACTCCAGAGAACACGTCTCCTCTGCTCTAGAGTCCAGTGGTGGCGTGCTTTACCCCACTGCATCCCACGCTTTGCATTGCTCTTGGTGATGTAAGGCTTGGATGAGCTGCTCAGCCATAGAAACCCATTCCATGAAGCTCTCTACACACTGTTCTTGAGCTAATCTGAAGGCCACAGGAAGTCTGGAGGTCTGTAGCTATTGACTCTGCAGAAAGTTGGCGACTTCTGCGCACTATGCACCTCAGCATGCGCTGACCCTGCTCTGTGATTTTACGTGGCCTACCACTTCATGGCTGAGTTGCTGTTGTTCCCAGTTGCTTCCACTTTGTTATAATCCCACTAACAGTTGACCGTGGAATATTTAGTAGTGAGGAAATTTTATGAATGGCCTTATTGCACAGGTGGCAACCTATCACGTTACCACGCTTGAGTTCACTGAGCTCCTGAGAGCGACCCATTCTTTCACAAATGTTTGTAGAAGCGTCTGCATGCCTAGTGCTTGATTTATACACCTGTGGCCATGAAGTGATTGAACACCTGAATTCAATGATTTGGAGGGGTGTCCCAATACTTTTGGCATTATAGTGTATCACAAGTGGACTCAAGACTTTTGGACCCTGCTGTTTATATACAGTGATAACAGACTTATTAGAGGAATGGTGTCTCCTGTAACAGGAAGCAGATCGTTCATGAGCAGAAGGAAGACGGTGTAGCCCAGGATGAGAGTCATTTTGAAGGTAGAACGGTCCACTTTTTGAGGAGGCAGGAGGAAGCTGAACAGATCTACGGTAATCAGGCAGTAGCTGGGGATCAGGAGGTTCACCACGTATAGAGTTGGTCTGCGCTTTAGGACAACCTATTATGTGACAATCATTAGAACAATAAACTAAACAAAAATCAAGAAAATAGTATTTATCAACTACAATATTTAGGAATTGAGGGTGACACAAACATGGTAAATAAGTTCATCCCAGCTGTCCAATCCATCCATGTTAAAATATGATGCGTTGGCAGTTTTTCTGGCGATTATGTCAGTCAGTTGCCACTCCCCTTTAGTCTCCATGTACTGTAGAGATTTTTGAAACGTGGCCTCTGCTGGTTCTGAAAATAATATCTGAACATCTCTTACTGTAGAGGGAGAAATTAATTTGCATCAATCACAGTGGATGTAAAATTTAGAGAAATCATTTATTTTGTGAGCAAAACGCCAAGAGCACTTTTTATAGAGTTTAATATTCTGCTGACTGTCATTCACACAAATGACTTATATTTGTTTTTCTTTCCCTAAATTTCCCCAAATGTTAGCATGTTATTAATCATGATTATATATTTTAATTGACAGCCTAAAACAGTTATTACTTACTTGTGTGTTTGTATGAGCCAAATGTGTAGGTGCAGTTTTGAATATCAAATGGAAAGGTGTAGATGTCCATGTTGCAGGAGCTGATCACATGGACTGGCTGCCGATCTTCTGCTTTGCCGTTGTTGTAAAGATAAACATAATAGGTGTCTGGGGCTTGGTTATCACTTATGCTGTAATCACAACAGTTGTACTTATTATTACAGCTATTGACAAGATGTTACTAAAATAGTTAATTATTAATATGCTAGAGTAGTTGATTTCTTTAGTGTTTTAAGTTGATTAGTCGACTTGTCATTGTGTTGCTTTTGAAAAATACTGTTTTGCACATACTAGCACCCTGTTTGGACTCAGTTTGCACCATTTCCCGCCACTAGTTGTCACTATAGTTACTGATTTGATTTGTCATCACTGTCAGCCGTGTTATCACTAATCACCACGTTTGTCTGTGTTTTTAACTCCTGTGTTTTTAGTTCACTGTTGTCCTGTCTCGTTCATGTATGGTTGCATTTTGCTTGATCTTCTTCGTTTATATTTACCTTGTGGATACTATTAAATACCATGTGAACCTTTAATGTAGTTATTGCGGCGTGTTTTTGTTTTGCTTTGTATCGGTGTTTTCTCATTGTTTTTGTGCCAGTCCCTTTGTCCCGTCTCAGTCCTTTCTCCAGCCCTCAGCCACACCTGCTACCCAGCCCTCGCTTTCTCCCATCTGCTCCTCAGTTCCTCAGCCTCCTCTTAGTTGCGCAGTTACACCTGGGGCCCACTGTGAGTGTCATAAATTCCCTGTGTGTTTGTGGACTCTCTTGTTATTTCCTGTCTTGTGCCATGTTTTGTAGTCCTTTTGTAGTTTTTCATGTTGATTAGTCTTCCCAGGTGTTTCCCATTTACCACACCCCCTTGTTATCTTGTTATATATCTCTTTGTGTATATATATATATATATATATATATATATATACACTCACCTAAAGGATTATTAGGAACACCATACTAATACTGTGTTTGACCCCCTTTCGCCTTCAGAACTGCCTTACTTCTACGTGGCATTGATTCAACAAGATGCTGAAAGCATTCTTTAGAAATGTTGGCCCATATTGATAGGATAGCATCTTGCAGTTGATGGAGATTTGTGGGATGCACATCCAGGGCACGAAGCTCCCGTTCCACCACATTCCAAAGATGCTCTATTGGGTTGAGATCTGGTGACTGTGGGGGCCATTTTAGTACAGTGAACTCATTGTCATGTTCAAGAAACCAATTTGAAATGATTCGAGCTTTGTGATATGGTGCATTATCCTGCTGGAAGTAGCCATCAGAGGATGGGTACATGGTGGTCATAAAGGGATGGACATGGTCTGAAACAATGCTCAGGTAGGCCGTAGCATTTAAACAATGCCCAATTGGCACTAAGGGGCCTAAAGTGTGCCAAGAAAACATCCCCCACACCATTACACCACCACCACCAGCCTGCACAGTGGTAACAAGGCATGATGGATCCATGTTCTCATTCTGTTTACGCCAAATTCTGACTCTACCATCTGAATGTCTCAACAGAAATCCAGACTCATCAGACCAGGCAACATTTTTCCAGTCTTCAACTGTCCAATTTTGGTGAGCTCGTGCAAATTGTAGCCTCTTTTTCCTATTTGTAGTGGAGATGAGTGGTACCCGGTGGGGTCTTCTGCTGTTGTAGCCCATCCGCCTCAAGGTTGTGCGTGTTGTGGCTTCACAAATGCTTTTGCTGCATACCTCGGTTGTAACGAGTGGTTATTTCAGTCAAAGTTGCTCTTCTATCAGCTTGAATCAGTCGGCCCATTCTCCTCTGACCTCTAGCATCAACAAGGCATTTTCGCCCACAGGACTGCCGCATACTGGATGTTTTTCCCTTTTCACACCATTCTTTGTAAACTCTAGAAATGGTTGTGCGTGAAAATCCCAGTAACTGAGCAGATTGTGAAATACTAAAAGACTGGCCCGTCTGGCACCAACAACCATGCCACGCTCAAAATTGCTTAAATCACCTTTCTTTCCCATTCTGACATTCAGTTTGGAGTTCAGGAGATTGTCTTGACCAGGACCACACCCCTAAATGCATTGAAGCAACTGCCATGTGATTGGTTGATTAGATAATTGCATTAATGAGAAATTGAACAGGTGTTCCTAATAAATCCTTTAGGTGAGTGTATATATACATACCCCAGTGCTTCAGGTGTTGTTTGTCGGTCGTTGCTCCTGTATGTGTGTTCCTGTCGTTGCGCTCCTGCCTGTTTTTGGATACCCTTGTTCTTGGATCTACTGTTGATGTTGTTTGTTATTAAATTGTTCATGTTGCATTTGGATTCTTACTCCTCTACATCCCTGCTCACACAAAAATGCATCCAGCAGCACAGATTATGAGTCTCCGTTAGGGAGACAGGCCTATTGAGGAGTACATCATGGACTTTATTGAGCTGGCACTTTTGACTTTTATGGATGAGGTTTGCCTCATGATTTTTTTAAGGGGGGGCTATCGGAGTCATTGCACAACCCTAATTGGACTCTGGAATTTTATATCAATCTGGCAATGCAACTGAATGGTTCTGCATTCACTGTGGGAGTCGCAGAAGAGGAACACTGCACTGCAGAGTCTCGTCCCATCATAGTCACCATCCAGGGTCCAGCGACGTCTCCTGTCCACGACCAGCGTCCAGAGATGGCTCCAGCCACTGACCAGCGTCCAGAGATGGCTCCAGCCACTGACCAGCATCCAGAGATGGCTCCAGCCACTGACCAGCATCCAGAGAGGGCTCCAGCCACTGACCAGCACCCAGAGAGGGCTCCAGCCCATGACCAGCGTCCAGAGAGGGCTCCAGCCCGTGACCAGCGTCCAGAGAGGGCTCCAGCCCGTGACCAGCGTCCAGAGAGGGCTCCAGCCCATGAACAGAGTCCAGAGAGGGCTCCGCCTCCTGTCACGAGTCCAGAGAGGACTCCGCCTCCTGTCACGAGTCCAGAGAGGACTACGCCTCCTGTCACGAGTCCAGAGAGGGCTCCGCCTCCTGTCCCCAGTCCAGAGAGGACTCCGCCTCTTGTCACGAGTCCAGAGAGAACTCCGCCTCCTGTTACGAGTCCAGAGAGGCCGTCTCCTGTCCCTCCTGTCCTCTCTCCAGAGTTCGTAATGCATCCCAAGAAGATTTGGATGCTGCATTCTCACTCCGCTTTATTCATGCTCACACGTTACAGTGAGCCAGCTCTCATGGCGTGGAGAGCCCGTAGCCACCTCAGCCCATCGCCCTGACTCCCCTGACTCCTCTGCCTTCTCTCCTTCCTCCCTCGTCTCCAACAGCGAATATTAAGCTTTCAGCTCCACTGGACTCTCTCGGACCATCGGCTCCGGCTAGGTCAGGTGATTTGTCATCAATGTCAGCTGTGTATTTAAGTCCTGTCTTTTCAGTTCACTGTTGTCTGGTCTCGTTCATGTATGGTTGTGTTTTGCTTCTTTTGGATGTAGCGACTCGGCTGCATATAATAATAATAAATTAAATTAGCTCAATAGGGAATTATGATTATTAATGTTTAATTATTTATAACTAATCGCAACGGGTTATGATTAAATTATAAATCTCCAAATCACCCAAAAAGGGAAATACCTAACCTAGGTATTTATGCAATATATATATATAGTTAACGACAATGGGTTGCAATTAACTACGAATATATATTAAATCATTACAGAATAACCTTTGAATTAGAATTAATTCAAAATTCATCTGATCCGTTCATTTAACGAACGAACAGTACTACAATCTTTTATCAATTCTCACAAAGCTTTATTCTTTCTTATCAAATCTTCGGGAAGATTATCCTTCTGGTCACGAAGAATAAACTTTCCGAACTATTATGATATTAATTAAAGTATTCAAAGATACTTGAGAGCTCGTAGCTAGATCGGAACATTAAAGTGACCATGCCTTGTGAGCGGCAACAATGACAATCGAACGTGGATACAATGGTTTTAATAATTGATACTACGAATACATACGACTAAACAAAGAATACATGTATATACAGAACAACGAATAGTAACGAAAGAGAATGAAAAGAAGAGAATGAAAGAGAGGAAGGAAAGGTTCAGGAATGGCAATTTCACAAACATAACCACCGAGAGCCAGCAACGAATAATATCACCTTAAACAGGGGTACACATCTTAAAACGCATCTAAATGTCGATGGAATTTATACTTGCATGGGTTGTTTTGTGCTGAGTATAAAGAATGCGCGTGAGTCTTCTCAGAGCGTTCTTTGAGCTGGAGTGTGTTCTCTTTTGGTCCTTCCGGAGCGTTCTCGATCCGCGGGAAGTTTGAAGGTGGTTGAAGCGAATGCCGAAAAGGGGAGGAAAAGAAGATTGTCTCGTCGGAGTTTTAGAAGACGACTGAGCGCTGAGATGGAGCGCGCTATGATGGCGCGCGTTGCCTGTCCGCCTGGCTGCGGAGCGCGCCGACTTCAAAGGAACCAACCCACGTGACTGAGCCGCCAAGCCAGGGCCGAAGCCGCCTGGCCAGGGGACGAGCCGAGATGATAAGAGGGTTGTTTATCGACTGCACCGACTGAGCAAAGATATGTTGGTGTTACTGTCCTTTAAAGAAACATTAACATCCGCCCATCTTTTCTGAAATGACCAATCAGATATGGGAGTTTTAGGCGGGAGAACACTTTCTTTGTCTCCGTTTATGACCTCATTTGCCTAATTTATGATGGTGTCATACTTGGTACATTTCTACTCAAAAGGGGGGGTAACATAATGTGATGCATTTCATAATCATCTACTGTGCACCGTTGGTTAAGAGAAAGAGAGAGGAATATTTAGATATCAAACACAGTATGACTGGGAGATATTAGAGCAGAGATACATTCTTACACATGAATACAAGCATCTTACATGACTTTACATTGTTCGTACATCATGACTATGTTGGCAATGACATAGGGAGCATGCGTACACACAGGAATCATCATATACATTCTGGGATAGTTTAATTAAAGTTACATAAAGAAAATGTTTGTGTCTGTGTATTGGAAGGAGCCTGTGTGTCTAGGCCCCCCCTTATCTTTTGAGTGAGGGGGGGGGGGGGGGGGAGAGATTGCGTCCTGATTGAAGTTCTCACAGGATTCTAATGGTGCTGTCTGTTCTACCTCAGCCAAGCCACAAAACTGTCCACGATGCCATCTTCCTCAGACTTCTCGGTACCGGAACCTAATTTATATACGGCTAAAAGGCTTTCTGACGTTTATAGTGGAATCGACTCATCTTTGATCCTGTCCAGAGAGACTTCAGACGCTACATGGATTTATTTTGTGGACACTTTTAAACACTGTGTGAACCTTTCATCTTTGTGCCTTCATATGCAGCATTACCTTGTTGGAACAGGGTTGGAACTACACTCTGCAGGGCTGTTGCCCTCCAGTTTTGCACCCCTGCCATACACAAAATAAAGGGACGAGGCCTGGTTGAGTTGGCGTATGTTTTGGGTGGGAATTATTTAAATGAATAATATTGTGATGTGTTTGTTCCCGGAAGAAAACGTCTCGGTTACGTATGTAACCCTTTCAGTCGGTCACTCTCGGCTTCATGTCGGGGAGTGACCCGACGAATTGGGATCTCACTTGAGAGATCAATCCACTTTGAGTGTAACTAAACAAGCCAATGCACATTGGCAATAAAACTCTTGCATCTGACGCCCCGCCCCGCCCCGCCATGCGGGTATAAACGAGGAAGAAGATGCATCACATATTTGGTTTTTGCTGAGGAGCCGAGCATGTGACCCGAAGTTCTCAACCACATCGCTGAAGAGGCCAGCCTGGGAGATTGGGGAGTTTAAAAAACGATTCACGAGTTTGTGTGCCCATATAATCTTAGTGAAAGTGGTAAACAGATTTGGCTTGCTGTCTGCTATAGAGGGGCTCAGAGAGGATATTCTACCCGAGCTCCGATTGCCCCCCTATAACAGGCAAAATTGTACAAAAAGGAGGAGCAGGGATGCTGCAAGAACTAACAACGGGAAGAGGTAAGCTGCTGGTTTTATACCTTGGTATTAATTGGAAGATTAGATGGGCGTACTCCTCCCGAAATTACGTTTAATAACTTCACTTCACGAGTTTGTGTGCCCATATAATCTTAGTGAAAGTTGTAAACAAATTTGGCTTGCTGTCTGCTATAGAGGGGCTCGGAGAGGATATTCTACCCGAGCTCCGATTGCCCCCCAAAAACGTGAATGCAAAAACAGACGGCAAGCGAGAATTATGGTAATTTGAACGGCTCATGATTACTTAAGGAATCTGCTTAATTATTTCAATAGTCCAGAAGACCCCCCCAAAATTGGAAAATAGAAGGAATGGAAGATGGCACTGCAGCAGCAGTATTGAGGTAGGCAGGTCACTGCTGTGGCAGTTTATAAAACAGGTGACGCGCTGCGGCAGCAGTATGGGATCGAGTGGGGCACTGCAGCAGCATACTCAAATTGGCGGGGCACTGCAGCAGCAGTATCAAGCGAAGCACTGCAGCGGCAGTATCAAGCGAAGCACTGCAGCGGCAGTATCAAGCGAAGCACTGCAGCGGCAGTCTCAAATTGGCAGGGCACTGCAGCGGCAGTATCAAGTGAAGCACTGCAGCGGCAGTATCAAGCGAAGCACTGCAGCAGCAGTATCAAGTAAAGTGAAGCACTGCAGAAGCCGTATCAAATTGGGCGGAGCACTGCAGTGGCAGTATCAACAAAGCACTGCAGCGGCAGTATCAAGTAAGCAAAGCACTGCAGTAGCATCAAATGGCGGGGCACTGCAGCGGCAGTATCAAGTAAAGTGGAGCACTACAAGGCAGCATCAATTAAGCGAGGTTTGCGGGCACAGGTTGGATTGAGTTTCGTGGGGCAGCTATCTTAAAGAGAAGTGAGATTTAGATGGGCTTTTTTGATGAGGCTGAGGTCAGAGCGAATGTAAGACTGAAAGGCGTCTGAGGACCACCGACCCAGTAGTTTAATTTGATAGTCTGGCAGACCTTTTTGGGCTGCGGTGGTGGCTGCTCCAATGCGAAAGGAGTGAGATGAATACAAGTGAGCTTGGATACCAGAGTGGGTGAGGATGTATTTAAGCTTTTTGTGAAACCAATGCCTGGTGACAGGAAGGTTGTTCTCATCGATAAAAAGCGGGTCGAGCTGAGAGGAGATCTGAACCTCCCTGTGCGCAAGGAAGAAGGAAAGAGATTGATATGGCTGGATGGGTGTTGGAAGATTCAAGATATGGATGAAATGGCCGTTTTTTAATTGATCAGATTTGCTGCGTTTGATGAGGAAACGGATGGTGTCCTTGTCTAAAACTTGGAGGTCGGAGAATGTTGGATGGATGGCTAGGTTGAATTTAGAATTTGTTGGGAATTCAGAAACTCTGAGGAATCCAAAAAGGCCAAGGTAAACATAGCATCCACAGTTCTTGCTGTATCAGGGGGCATGTGACCGGAACGGAGGAAGGTCAGGCATTTAGCTAAAAGATTAATGGTTAGAGGTTGCCTGGAATCGGGATGAGTGGGGTTGGTTTTTTGAATTCCTTTGATTAGGAGTGTGATCTGAGGGTTTGTTATGGCAGGACATGGATGGCCGTAGATTAGTTTAAAGAAAAATTTAATGCTGCTGAGATAGACTTTGATGGTACTGGGTTGGATGGACTTAATCTGGTGGAGATATGAGATGAATGAAGACCTTGAAAGGAGGGAAAAGTTGGGGAAAAACTGGTTGTAGGAGGAATGGAATTGTTTGAAAGCTCTCCAAGCTGTCCAGTAGGATTGCAGTGTTCTGGGTGAGACGCCGTGAAATATTGAATCCAGAAATGAGGTGTGGAGGTGTTTGAATGGGTGAGTTACTGGAATATCAAGTCTGAATAGGGAGGAACTGGGGTTGGATCCGGGTCCGCCTCCGGGGCTAATGCTCTGAATTTCTGAAAGAGAAAGCGAGAGAGTGCATCAGCAATTTGGTTTTGGTGGCCTGGAATATGAACGGCTTTGAAGATGAACTGTTTACAGGCAGATAACCAGGTGAGGCGTCTCAAGAGGGGCATGATTTCAGGGGAATTTGAAAGGCCTTTGTTAATGCAGTGAACAGTGGCTAGATTATCAAAGTGGAATTCTATGTTTTTAGAAGACCATTCATGACCCCACAAAAAGGCAGCTATTACGATGGGATAAAGCTCGAAAAGAGCTGAGGATGCGGCATGTTGGTTTGACACGGAGAGCTCAGGAGGCCAGGTTGAAGCGAACCAATGAGTCTTGTAGAATCCTCCAAAGCCTACTGAGGGAGCGGCATCTGTAAACAGCGGGAGATCACAAGGATGAGATTGAAAGTCATCGTAAAAGAAAGTAAGGCCATTCCACATGATCCATAGATTCAGATCAGCGAGGCAAGATGGGGTTAGAGATATGGTATTATCTAATTCCTGAATGGACGATGCAAGAGACAGCAAGTGGGAGATGAAGGGGGCGTCCTTGAGGCACTATACGCATGGCGTAGTTTAAGTGGCCTAGCAGGGATAGCAAATCTCGTTTGCTGCACTGAGGTGCTTCAAGCAGATTGGAAGAGATAGCGATTATCCTGTCGATTTTGTCTTTGGGAAGAGAAGCTTGGAATTTAACAGAGTCGAGGTTAATTCCAAGGAACTCTAGGAATGTGGTAGGGCCCAGTGTCTTCTCTGGAGAGAGTGGAACTCCCAATTCAGAAAAAACATTCTGAACGGTAGAAAGGTGAGCTGTTGGAGGAAAACAGTTTGGAGAAACAGTGAGAAAGTCATCCAGAAGATGCAGCAGGTAAGGGACTGCATAGTTGTTTTGCAGGATCCAGCAAAGAGCTTCTGACAGCATGTCAAAAAATGTTGGACTACTTTTGCAGCCAAAAGTTAAACGCACTGCAAAAAAGAATTTTCCTCTCCAATGAATGCCAAAAAGATGCCAAAAGTCTGGATGTATGGGCATGACTTTAAATGCTGATGTAATGTCAACTTTTGCTAACCAGGCTCCGTAACCAGCATTTTTGATTAGGTGAATGGCTTGGTCTATGTTATGGTAGCACAAGGAGAATTCTTCTAGCGGGATGAGGCTGTTTATGCTTGGATGAGTATTGTTGTGGGGAGCAGAGAGATCTATGATCATGCGTTTTTTCCCTGAAAATTTCCTTGTGGCTATGCCGATGGGACTTATCCGAAATAATTTGAAAGGAGGGGAATCAAAGGGGCCAATCATGAATCCAGACTCTAGCTCTTTGGCTATTAAGGTGTCAGCTGCTTCAGGTTCAGCGTTTGCAGACTGAAGGTTTTTGCAGATAAGGCTACTAGTAAGGAGGCTTTCCAGACCAGGATTAAAACCTTCCTTTAAACCTTTGAGTAGATACTGTGTGAAGTTTTTATCTGGGTGATTGCCACCGTGCGCTAGAGAGGAGACAATGATGGGAGAAGACAGATACTTTCTCAATTCTTTATTGGAGTTTGCTGAGGAGTGATAGACAGGGCATACAGAGCGAGCATGAGCTCCACCACAGAAATTACACACATGTAAATATTTGCAGCGTTGTCTAGTACAGCCAAACTGATTGAAATTATTACATACTTGTCTGCCTGAAGTGAACCTGAAACCCCTGGACTGTGGTACGTAAGACGTGGAATTGACAAATTGAGAGGTGCCAGGATTAGTGCCCATATTGCTTGAAGGGGCGGGATTAAAGAGGGGGCACGAGTAAGGCTCATGCGTGGCGGAATTACACAAGACGCAAGAGACGCCACGGCAGCCCAGAAAAACCTTATTTATACAGCTCCAGGTCAAGAGCTCCCCAATAAGGACATTGATTCCACTGGGTGACTCGAGCTGTGCATTTGGCTGAAAAAAGCCTGTAGTAAGTAAAGAAATGGGTACCGCCGAAGGTGTGAGACAGTTCTGCTATGATAGTTAAAAAGTCATTCAACTCCTTGCGCCTTGAGGGGAAGACGGAACAAATAATTTCTGTATATCTTCCAAAAGCGATACAAAATTCAGCCATGGTAAGTATACGATTTGATTTGGAATTTGGGGTTTTTAGATTGAATGTTATAGGACCACAGTCAAGGGTGCGATAGGGTTCACTTATTGAAACAGAGAGGAGGAGAGAAGAGAGGTCAATGTCCGCACCGTTTGCGTTTGCGGAAGCGGCCTTATGCTTGGGTCTGCGCCGATAGCAGAGGAGAAATTAATAAGAGGGGGGATGGGAGGGGAAGGGGTGGCATTTGTACAGGTAGTCTCAAAATTTGATTTATTCCATGGCTAGATGGATTTAACTGAGGATGAAAGTTGGAAGAAGTTGTGAGAGGCTCACCTGTGGGAGGAGGAAAGATAACAGTCACTGTCAGAGAGGCCATGAAACTATTGCGAGCGGCCGCGGAACTAATGTCTGCCGGCTGAACCTGAGGCGGGTTGGAGGCGAACCGTATGGATCGTACAGTTGCTTGCGTTGAGTCTTGCGTGGTGCTGGGAGGGCGCTGGGTGTTTTGGTGAGAGCACACAAGCAGATCGTGAAGTTGCGCTTTTGAATTCCTCCGGGAGAAATGGATACCTGCTTTGGATAACACTTGCCTGAGCGCGTTGATGGTCCATTTCTCGACAGGAGGGATGGAGGAGTTTGCTGCTGAAGAGGATGATGATGATGATGATGATGATGATGAAGATGAAGGATGAGATGCATCACGGCGAGGATCAGCCGAGCCTCGTTATGACCTAGATGGAGGAGGAGAGAGGTCTTCTTGAGCGAGGTGTTTTGTGCTGGCTTGTGGAGCGGAGAGACCGGCGACCTGGGCGATCAACAGGTGAAATGTGTAGTGAAGGAGGATACAAACTATTTGGAGAAAATCGAGCAGGTGTTTCTGGCACGTTAGAAAGTTTGTCGTCGGAGGGAAAGTTCGATTTCCTGGAAGTCAGTCATGGTGCGGGTTTGTGCGGGCCAAATGCTGCAAGAACTAACAACGGGAAGAGGTAAGCTGCTGGTTTTATACCTTGGTATTAATTGAAAGATTAGATGGGCGTACTCCTCCCGAAATTACGTTTAATAACTTCACATTTTGTCAGCCTCCCGCATATCAACCAGGTTCGGCCAGAAATGGCGTTCCTGGACCACTAACATGGACATCGCCTGACCCAGGGAGCGTGCAGTGTCGCTCTTAGAGCGAGGTCCGTCGCTGTGCGCAGTTCCTGCATAACACCTGGGTCTGAACTACCCTCATGCTATTCCTTTAGCACTTTGGCCTGGTAGACCTGCAGGAGCGCCCCCAGATGACTCTTGCTCACCCTCCGATGCAGTGATAGACATCCTGTCGTCGGCCCGAGCCCCAAAGGAAACGACTGGGGTCAGCACGCTTCAGCGGAAGCTCCACCGGCTGTGGTGTGCAGGATTGAGGGGCCCGAGGAGGTTGGCTCATTGGGAAAGCCCTAACTGTAATCCTCAGATCACCCATGCTATTAGCCGAAGTAGAACGGTTCTGATGGCCACTAGAACCAGAGCTAGATCGGGGAATAGGCAAAGGGACTCCACGAGTGAGGTACTCAAGTCTCGATCTTAACACTGTGATGGCCATGTTCCCACAGTGGAAACTTTGTGGGAAAGTTTGTCCCAATTTGTCGGGTCACTCCCTGATGTGATTTCGAGAGTGACCGACTGAAAGGGAACTGAAGACTACAATGGAGGTGTTTCAGGGAGTTCAGAAACAGTGACACTGATATAGAGAATAACTCCCTTTGGAGTGACTTTGTGCTTTGTCACTTTGCAGACCTTTTTCAAGCTCAAACAGCAACATTATACACTAAAGAAAGTTGTGTAATGTAAAAAAGCATAATAGGCCCCATTTAATGTTGTGTTTTGGAACTCACAATTCATTCATGACAATATCAGGCCTCCAGAGTTTTTTTCTTGGCAGTGTGATTCTGTCTGTTCCACATTCAACAGGATCCCAGCTCAAGCCTTCAATATTCCAGTCCTTCAAAACCCAAATATCATCACTGTTTAATTTTACATTTATATAATATAAACACTTTTAAAAAAAAATTATGAGTATCAAAATAACATATTTAAGATTTTAGGAATGGAAGGCAAAGAATAAATGGCAAGGTGACAGTTCATTATAGATGCGTAAAGCTCTTACAAACCACAGCCAGATAAATGTTTCCAAGATTTGAGCTTTTTCATCCTAAAAGGGAAAACATCCACAATTTCTATTTAGCCATTTGAAAATGTTGACTATTAATGTAATGCCACTGCATACTGGGATTGGTATATTTGGAAATTTACTCACCACATCTAAAATGGCATACAATATGAAACCCAAATTGATCATTGTTGGCGTTCTTGGATTAATAACTGGCCGCACTTCGGTTTTGTTGAAGACACTCTCTCTGAGTGCTTGTAGGAGAGACGCTGCGTTTGGTTGAGAGCAGTTTATTGTGTCTGCAGATCTCATGAGTGCAGCTGCCATAAGGGTTCGGCCCCAAAGAGAGAAGACAGTACAAAGATAGTCATGACAGAAACAAGCTTTATGCATACTAAACCAAAAAGAAGTATAACAATCCTAGAGGCCATTAACGACAGGCTATTTTTATGATTTGTTCATGTTTTAGACTTGATTATTAAAATGATTCTTACATTGTATAATGAAGCAGGTGAAGATGAAGTGAGTTGTAGAAGATTTGCAATTCATTGTCTAGCCTGCAATGACAATTACAAACATTTGTTTCTATATTCATAAAACAACCAAATCTGTAATAAATGATCTAACAAGGATTGTACCAGACCAGTCGTTGACAAATGTTTCTTTTACTGTTACATCAACAAAAGGCCATTACATTTTGAACCAGTTTACTTATGATAGGCAGCATATATTTGCAGCACAGAGGGGTCCAATTAGTAAAGTATTAAGGCTGAGGCTACTACAAACTTAGGCCCTGTCCCAAATAGCACACTTCATGTGCACTTTCGGTCTTGTGGACTTACATGGCCGTTGCGTGCGCGTGTCCGTTAAGTCCACAAGACCGTAGAGTGTCCCATTTGTCATTTAAGCTTAAAGAAGGGTGCTCGTGAGCGCCCCCTTTGCGGCTGCTATGCGCCCTCGATGCCCACTTCAGCTGAGCCTGCAAGTTCACAAACTATGCAGAGGACTTCTACCCGGCAGTCAAAGTGGCATTATGTCGTGAAAGTGCGGACTCAGAGGAAGACCGTGAGGGTTTAGTGTGCCATTTGGGACAGGGCCTTAGACATACATAAAATGCCCTTTGTGAGTGAAACAAATGATTTTTGGTTCCGCTCGGTGTCTTTACTACCATGTCTTTACACTGTCAGGTACAATTTACTTCTGGTGTTTATGTTGTATTGCAAAACACTTTTGTTATTATGAATTTAAATCTTAGCACATAGTAGTTAAAGACACTTAATACAAAGTGGGACATATTTTTTGGCAAATAATACTAAGATTAACTTTATTGGAAGGCTACAAAGCAAAAAGGTTCAAATTTGATTTTGAATCACAGATTTTTTGTGTTCTGAGACTTATATATAAGTTTATATATAAACTTATATATACATATATATCTTCCGTGTATAGAAGACAGCTGTAAAGTGTATTAGCTTGTAGTTTTTGATAAATAATGTAACTACACTGTAAACATTTTTACAATCAACTTAGATGTTTAAGTCATTTCAACTTACATTAGTTGAATCTTGTATAACTTATTAAAAAAAGTTGAAAATTGCTTATTTTATTTTGACGAGTTAAAGCAATGTAAAAACATGTTTTCATAACTTATTGATCATCATTTTTTTCCAGTGTAGTGGAACACATTATGGTTTAACCCTGATACATAGTGTCCCCAATACTCTATACGGGTCTTTTTTATTCATTACTTTACATTATGTTTTAACCATTGTCATCTTTATGTCATTGTATTTTTATTTCTGACAACAAAAATTCAACATGGCTGATGAAAGTATTGAAGGACCAATCACCAAGTTTAGGAAAACATTTTTTTTCAAGTATATAGATTTTTTTTCTTTTTTAAATGTAAAATTCATGCATCAAAAAGGTTAAACAGAACTGCTGCCATTCCTTCTCTGCTTAAGCGTAAATTTAAAGTTTTAAAACAAAACCATTAACTATCCTAATTATCGTCAGTTAAAACCCAGCCTTCTTAATTGCTGAATCTTACCTTGAATATTGCCAGAAGTTCTATATCCATTAATTTCTTGGTCAGTAATGTGACTATCAGTGACCCATAGATTTTAATTTCAGAATCATTTCTCAGTTTGACAGGTAATGTGCTAGAATGTATCCTATGTATCCTAAATACAAATAACTGATTTGCTTAGGCAAATATGAATTAGTCATCTGGCTTGTGCTGGCTTGCAAAAATGAACGCTTTCGCAAAACTCAACATTTTAATTCTAAACCTTCTGGAAATATCAGACATTTGAGACATAAGCCCAACATGCAAAATAACAAGTATGTGTCAAAAATAAATATGGTGGTAACTGGGGTCTCTGTGGTGGAACATACTTTTGCATACTTAAAGCTGAGGTTAAGACACATGGCATTGTCTACAATTGTAGTATGGATATGACATTAATATTGCATGGTGTCTTGCAAGTCTTCCTTTCTCATGTCACATTTCTATTTGATGTTTAACACAGTTTAATTAAACACCGTACACTATCAATATACAGTGGATTATTGACAGAATTATTGGCACCCCTGGTAAATATGATTAAATATGGCTGTAAAAAATAAATCTGCATTGTTTATCCTTTTGATCTTTTATTTAAAAAAATCACAAAACTCGAACCTTTCATTGAAGTAAAAGAAATGAAAGTGGGGGGTAAATCACATTATGAAATAAATGCTTTTCTCCAAAACACGTTGGCCACAATTATTGGCACCCTTTTATTAAATACTTTTAATAACCTCCTTTTGCCAAGATAACAGCTCTGAGTCTTCTATAATGCCTGATGAGTTTGGGGACCACCTGACCAGAGATCAGAGACCATTCCTCCATACAGAATCCCTCCAGATCCTTCAGATTCCCAGATCCATGTTGGTGCTTCTTCTCTTCAGCTCATCACTCATTCTCTATAGGGTTCAGGTCATGGCAGAAGCTTCATTTTGTGTTCAGTGACACATTTGCAGGGTGACCATATTTTGATTACCGAAAACCAGGACACTCAGCCCGGCAGTGAGATACTGAAATGATACTCGAAGTTTACTCAAAGATGCCTTATTAATTTCAATACATTTAAAGTATGCCCCCTCTGTATGGATAGAAGATTATTATATTACAAAAATCTATAACCAAAATGTCTATGTCCTGGGAAAACAGGACGTTTGGTCACCCTACACATTTGTGTGTTGATTTTGATGTTTGTTTTGGATCGTTGTCCTGATGGAAGATCACAGCCCATTATAAGATTTCTAGCAGCGGCCGTCAGGTTTTGATTTTTTATCTGCTGGTATTTGCTAGAATCCATTATACCATGTGTCTGAACAAGATGCCCAGGACCTCCAGCAAAAAAATAGGCCACAACATTAAAGATCCAGCGGTATTTCTAACCGTGGTCATGGGGTACTTTTTATCCCTGTTTGCACCAAACCCATCTGGTGGATTTGCTGCCCAAAAGCTCTTTTTATAGTTTGATCTGACCACAGAACCAGGTCCGTCTGAAGCTCCAGTTGTGTCTGAACTGAATATGATGGAGTTTGTTTCTGGATTTTTCTTGAATCCCTCCCAAACAACATGTGGTGATGTAGGGGTTGTTTGATTTCTTTTAGGCTTTCTGACCCCAAGACTCAACTAATCTCTGCAATTCTCCATCTGTGATCTTGGAGAGTCTTTGGCCACTCAAACTCTCCTGCTCTCGTGCATTAGGACGATACAGACACACGTTCTCTTCCAGACAGATTCAGAACATCTTTAGTTGATTGAACTTCTTAATTATTGCCCTGATGCTGGAAATGGGGATTTTCAATGCTTTAGCTGTTTTCCTACAGCCACTTTCTATTTTGTGAAGCTCAACAATCCTTTGCTGCACATCAGAACTATATTCTGTGGTTTTACTCATTGTGATGATGATTAAGGGAATTTGGCCTTTGTGTTTCCTCATATTTATACTCCTGTGGAACAAGACATCATAGCTGGATTTCAATTTCATGTTCCTAGTCACCCTGGTGTGCTAAAAAATTTAAATATTAATAGGAATATACTTAAGAGATATTTTACTCATAAAAAATTCTAGAGGTACCAATAATTGTGGCCTAACGTGTTTTGGAGAAAAGCATTTATTTCATAATGTGATTTACCCCCCACTTTCAATTATTTTACTTAAATAATGAAAGGTCAGATAATGAAAGGTTAGATTTTTGTGAATTTTTTAATAAAAGATCAAAAGGATAAACAATGCAGACTTATTTTTTACAGCCATATTTGGTCATATTTACCAGGGGTGCCACTAATTCTGACCACCACTGTATATATATATGTATACTGTGTTTGTTTGTGTGTATGTGTGTATATATATATGTATATATATATATATATATATATATACTAAAATGTTTGCTCAAATGTTCAACTCTTACTCATGCATTTGCATATAGTAAATTAAATTCAGTAACCTAATACTGGCAAAAAACTAAACAAGAAACAGCATGTCACCAGCATTATTCACATTCTATAATGGGGTGACCATATCTAATATACTAATGTTTTTAGTCTTAAATGCGAATATGTAAAGGATGTACTTGTACTGAAATGTAAAGAGAAGGTAAACATCCATAGTGTAACAATTCATATTTTGTGTAAACCCACTTCATCCTTGAAAAAGGTCATGGTCATGTCTTGGTTGGCCTTTTTTTAAAAATATTTTTTTATGATGAAGGCATATTTTTTTCATTTTTTTCAAAAATGAAAAAGTGGCACATTTCAGAAATCACATATTTGTTGATTAATTTATTAATTTTTCAAACAACAGCAAGAAGGAATTTATTTTTTGTAATATTTTGATTTGCAAAATCAAAAACAGAAATCGTGAACTGTATCTATATATAAACTCTCATTAAAATACAGTTATCTAAAACTGCATAGCCATTTGTAATATAATTATTAACTAATAAGAAGAATGTTTTTACAGTGCTTCATTTAATTTTCCACTGCAATACTGACCCTTTGTCAGGAACGCATCACATCATAACTTATAAACGTATTACCTAGGTACTTTTGAAAATAAACATCTTACAACATGCATTTATGCTGATTAATCAGTTGGATTACAAAAACCAATAAAAACAAATACAGAAGTACAGAACTTAACATTGGCAGAAAATGTTAATTACAGACTATTCATTTAGTAAATGGCAACTTTCTTTCAGTGATACATATACAGTCAACAGCACTCATTTTCATGTAGTTCATTTATATTGATGATATATTTTTGTAGTACCAGGACAGCCAAATGACAAAAATAGTGACGAAACTCACTGAGAGAAAGATAATATACAGTCCAAAAAGCAAGCGGTCAATGACTTGACCCAAATGTACCCACTCATCTGTGCTCTCCTCAGTTTTCAAATATTTCTCGACCTGCTGACGGATGGATAGTAACTCGTGGCTTATCTTCCTCAGTTCCTGAAGAGCAGGAGATGTCACATGGACCGCTTCGCTCGAAGGGGTGTCAACTACAGGATCACAGCGTTTGCTCTCAATTCTCTGCTCTACAGGTACAAGAGAAAGTGTTGAAATTTATTTTTATACATGAACAGAATACTACTTAAATGGCATTTAGAAATTATGGGGTCACGACAGCGGATCATCTGTACATTTATCTGGCAGGTTTTCATTTTATAAACAACACTAGACAGACTTATTTAATTCTGCATGGTAAGACTCACCTTTAGGATCACAGTTTTGGTCACTGGGTTTCTTTCTTAAAAAAACAAGTCTAGCAAGGTAGTTGAGGAAAAGGACCGTGACCCATCGAGGTAACGGTCCGTAGTGACTGGAGCCACACTGAATATTTACGATAAGAATTGTCTCCAGAAGACTGGCCACCATCAGTGCCAAGCAGAGAGAGAAAAACACATCTGGAAAGAGATTGAATATAAAAGAGAGGAAATGTAATGTCTTAAAAATGATCTAAAATGTCACAATATTAATGCAGGTTGGCAAGAGAGGAAAAAGGTGCTTTAAAACTGTCATAACAGGGCAAATTTGCGTGAGACTGCAATCGTATTTATTGCTGCACCACAGGTCCAAAATCCATTCAGTCATTTTTATGCGGCTTGGTTTAAAGATCTTCTCAACAGATTTTGGACAAAACTTGTAGGAGGAGTAGCAAAATGGAAAATGACAAATGGGTTATCATCAGAATCGGCATAAACCAAGGAACGTAATGACAGAGAAAACACACTTTGAAAAATGTTTTCAAAAGGTTTCGCAAAAAGCATTATATCTCTGGAACACTAGGTGGCAATGTGTTCAAACTTCTCAGGTGCCTTCATGACGTGCTGTCAATGAACTCTACCAAATTTTTTGTCGATATGTAAAAGCGTTTAAAAAATAGCGCTGCTCATGTCAAATTTTAAAATGGCGGACAGGCTATTTGTCAGATCCAAAATTGGTATAGACAGATTCAGCATGACCCAAGGAATCTGCAGACACCAAGCTCATCATTTTTTTGAATCTCATGACCCATAGGTGGCTCTGTTCCCAAATGTTGCATGTACCCTCAGATCAATACAGATTGATCCAGAGTTTTGTTTCAAAAGATCAAAGTTCGGTCAACATTGTTAACTTCACATCATCATAACTTTTGAACAAAAAGGAATATCAAAATTCCGGTCCAGTGACTCTGTCCAGTGATCCTCTGAGCCTATTTTGGTAGGAATTGGGCAAAATTTGAAGGAGCAGCGAAAAAATGGATTACGGTATGTAACAATGTTCGTATCTTCCAGGAAGAAGGAGGCGGGAAACCGGCGAACTTTTAAAACTTTAATGAAATAAATAACCAAAATGAAAGTCGCCGCGGAAGCCCCTCACGGACGACTGCCGTGCACACACACAAAATAAAACGTAAACAAAAACACAACATAAGTCCAGGCCTGGTCCTCTCTCGTCTTGCACTGTCGTCGCTCCTCCTTTTATGCTCCCGTCACTCCTCCGTGAGACGAGACCGGTGTGGCGCGCAGCTGGAGCTCATTATCGCTCGTCACCGGCCCGTTCTCACGGTCCCTCACCTCACCGCTCGCCACACGGTACATTTCATAATGGCGACTACTATAATGTGTGTAAGATATTGAATGTGATCAGCATGAGGAGAGGAATCGGGTGTACAAAGAATTTTGTTTCTATGAAAAAGGGTTCAAAAGTTAGTTTTGTAGCTGGTGGTAGCGCTATAGAGTTGGTCCTAGAGACTCCAAAGTTGGTCAGATTACTATTTATTTCCATCACTACAAACAGGGATCCAAACCGGTTCATTAAACGAAAACAGAAATGGAAATGAAAGAAATTTTAATAGGAACATAAAGTTTAATCATTCTGAACAGAAACACTTATTTGACATTACCATAACCAATTAATAACATTATTTTATCATTCTAAATAATATTTTATTTGCCAGTTTTTCGAATATTCCCTTTCATGCAGTGTGTAATATCGCTGTTTGTGAATGTAAACGTTCTGCAAATTGTAAAGTCAAAAGTGCAGTTGTTGTTATTGTCTCCTAAAAGAAAGAATCGACTCTGAACTGCCTTAACGAGTCGTTTTTGAATCCCACTGAGTTATGGTTCTACGTCACTAGAAAAGACATTTGCATAATGGCTGCCTCTGTTGTATGTTGTCCGCCTGCGAACAACTTGACCAGCCCTCAAACACGTCATTTTACTGACGACTGCTTCTCAAATCTCGGAGTTCAACGCAGGATTCACAAAACACTTGCTCTTGAAAGATGGGTCAGTACCAGTTTATTTGGACCAGCTTGCTCCTCAGAATCACAACCTATAAGTATTAATTATTGATGTAAATATTTTCTACAGAGTTTTCAAAGTACATCGTTTTGTGTTTTATATTGTGTAAGTTTCCAGCTAACTCATGTTATTACTGTCTTACTGAAATACTTCTGCTCATCAGCTGTGGACCATTATTACCTAAAACTGTGTCTATTAATGCAGATTGTCTGTTGTTCTTACTACTTTGAGTAAAGATAAAGGATGGAGCAAGATTTTACAAATGTTTATGTTACATCAGTCCTTCACGTTAGTGCTGGGCTAACGTATACGCTGTTATTGATACAGTTCCTGCATGTGAACCGCAATAAATCGTGCGCTGTAAGCAGTAGACCAATCACAACAGACTGGGCCAGCTGGCCAATCAGAGTAGAGTAGACCAATCACAACAGACTGGGCCATCTGACCAATCAGAGCAGAGTAGACCAATCAGATCAGAGTAGACCAATCACAACAGACTGGGCCATCTGACCAATCAGAGCAGAGTAGATCAATCATAACAGACTGGGCCATCTGACCAATCAGAACAGAGCAGACCAATCACAACAGACTGGGCCATCTGACCAATCAGAACAGAGCAGACCAATCACAACAGACTGGGCCATCTGACCAATCAGAACAGAGCAGACTAATCACAACAGACTGGGCCATCTGACCAATCAGAGCAGAGTAGACCAATCACAACAGACTGGGCCATCTGACCAATCAGAACAGAGTAGACCAATCACAACAGACTGGGCCATCTGACCAATCAGAACAGAGTAGACCAATCACAACAGACTGGGCCATCTGACCAATCAGAGCAGAGTAGACCAATCACAACAGACTGGGCCATCTGACCAATCAGAGCAGAGTAGACCAATCACAACAGACTGGGCCATCTGACCAATCAGAGCAGTGTAGACCAATCACAACAGACTGGGCCATCTGACCAATCAGAGCAGTGTAGACCAATCACAACAGACTGGGCCATCTGACCAATCAGAACAGAGCAGACCAATCACAACAGACTGGGCCATCTGACCAATCAGAACAGAGCAGACCAATCACAACAGACTGGGCCATCTGACCAATCAGTGCAGAGTAGACCAATCACAACAGACTGGGCCATCTGACCAATCAGAGCAGAGTAGACCAATCACAACAGACTGGGCCATCTGACCAATCAGAGCAGTGTAGACCAATCACAACAGACTGGGCCATCTGACCAATCAGAGCAGTGTAGACCAATCACAACAGACTGGGCCATCTGACCAATCAGAACAGAGCAGACCAATCACAACAGACTGGGCCATCTGACCAATCAGAACAGAGCAGACCAATCACAACAGACTGGGCCATCTGACCAATCAGTGCAGAGCAGGCTCACAGAAAGGAGAAGCTGATTTATACGTCGAGTCCTCTGAGAATCATTGAACGTGGTGATGTGCAATGTATATTATGAGAAAATTAAAGTGTTTTTTGACCTTTGATGCATGTAAACCTGTTTTAGGAGACTCCAAAACAAAATTAGGAGCATTTAAAATAGCATAATAGGGGCTCTTTAACAGTTTTCCAAAATCAAGCTTAAATGGAGCTTCAAGGTTTTTCACCAGCAAATGTTGGAGTCAGATTTGTGTTTTGTCAGTTTTGCATTACGTTTTCACCAACTTACAGGTTACAAAGTTTATTGTAGCTATGTGGGTGCTCGGTTTTCCTGTCATTTAATACATTTGGCCAAAATCTTGTGTTATTTTTCCTAGTTAAAGTTCATAGGGCTGCCATAGACTCCCATTGTGGAAGAATAGTAATAATGAAGAAAACTAACAATTACAATAGGTGCTACACCCCCGTCGGTACTTGGCCCCTAATAAGGTCAGCCGCAAAAATAACTCCACGCCTTTTCACTCATTTCTCATTGCGTGTCTTTAGTAAATCCTGACAGTAGTTTTTTAATGCCAGAAAAAGGGGTTTGCACTAGTGCAAGTTGTTAGTAAATCTGGCCCTAAGTCACTTCGCTGGAGCATTTTGCTTTCAGTGAAGACAGAATAAGTACTTGACTCTTGTCACATGCCTGGTTATGAAAAAGTGTAAAGTGACAAAAAAAGGCTCCTATACAAACTTATGAGAGGTAAGGTGTTTCCTGTGACGGGCAGCAGGTCGTTCATTAGCAGCAGGAACACAGTGTAACCCAAGATGAGGGTCATTTTGAAGGCAGAACGATCCACATTCTGAGGTGGTAGAAGAAAGCTGAACAGATCTACAGCAATGAGGAAACAGCTGGGAATCAGGAGGTTCACCACGTACATGGTGGGTCGACGGCTGAGACTGACCTGATTCATAAAAACATATAAAGAGTAATTTACATTACAATAAAAATGAATTTATCTTTATCCAAGTTATATAAATTGATCTTATGTGTGTTCATACATGGTAAATGAGTGAATCAAAAGAAATGTTTAGCTCTTCTGGAAGTATTGATGGTTTTTCAGCGAACATGGCTACCAGCTCCCACTCTCCTTTAGTTTTCATTGCAGCTAGGGAAGTTTTAAGTGTTTCCTCCACTGGTTCAATAAAAAACAATTGAACATCCAACGCTGTAGAGAAGACCAAACCAATGATAGATGATGAGGGTCACAAAGGTAGTAGTTATAACTGAAAATGTACCCTTCAGTAAAGCCAACTTACCATTGAGCTTGTATGAAGTAAATGTAAATGAGCAGTTCTGAATATCGAATGGAAAGGTGTAGATGTCCATGTTGCAGGAACTGATCACGTGAATGGGAAGATCATCCATTACCAAACCAGTGTTCTGGACATAGAGGTAATATGTGTCTGGGGCTTTATTTTCATCCATGCTTCAAAGTAAACAAATGCTGCATTAGGAACGGGTTGTATGCAAATGTTACAGGGCATTCCTTTTATTATCCATAATTTTTAATAAAGCTTTTGAGTAAGCTTTTTAGTCAAAGGTACTAAAGTGCAAAAAGTCTTGTATCATTTCATGAGATGCAGGAGAAAGATTTCAGTGATTCCATGACACAGTAAATCAAATATAATAGCTTGATACTTTTGAACTCACAATTCATTAATCACAACATCAGGCCTCCACAGTTGTTTTCTTGGCAGTGAGATTCTGTCTGTTCCACATTCAACAGGATCCCAGCTCAAACCTTCAATATTCCAAAACTACAAAACAAATATCATTAAAGCAAAATCTGCATGAAATATTGGGGTATAGCACTTCTTCAGAGGCCCAAATTCAGCTGCAGAAGCTCTTACCAAGTACACCCAAATGAATGCATCAAATATTTGAGCTTTTTCATCCTGAAAGACAAAAATTCAGAATGCATGTAATTGCCTAAAGACCTGCTCCCTAACATTTATTTATTAATTGATTGAATTCTAAAATATCATTCACAAACCAACTCGATATGGCAAGCAGGAAAATGAAGTGTCCTTTAAATGAAAATCAGTTTTTTGAATCTATATAAATAATCATTCCTAAATTTGAGGGATTCCTCAGGGTTTAATGCTTGGCCCCATCCACTTCTTGAAATACACACCCTCACTCAGCCCCTGTCATCACAAAAGCTTACTCCCTTTACTTTTCCTATCACCGCTATACAGATATGGAGCTCTATTTTGTTCCAGCTACACAACCCAACTAATTCTGCTTGTATTTCTGGCCGACTTGCCGTTTCAGATTCTTCCCTCTGCTCTGACTGTTTTCTTACGTGGCTCACTCTTTCGTCCTAACTCCCACACATTTGATTGCCAGTGATATTAAATAAACTTACCACATCTAAAATTCCATACAGAGTGAAGCTCACACTGATGTTGGTGGGAGTTTTCGGGTTAATAACTGGCCTCACTTCAGTTTTGCCAAAGACGTTCTCCCTCAGGGCTGATAGTAGAGCATCTGTAGTCGGTTCGGAGCAGTTAATAGTCTCTGTAGGTTTCATTAATAGTGCTGTATGAATAAATTAATAACATATTAAACAAAATAACAAGAGGTAGTCATGACAATCATTTTATGCAAATATGTGTTTTCAGTTCAGTGAAATAAGTAAAATATCAATTGCACATATTTTTGTTTGAATTTGAGACCGAAAAGTGGACAACAGTTTATGCTTGGAAGATCATCAGCTGATCCCTAAAATGTATCACTTAACATTTATTATGTATTCACACAACATAAACTATTTTGTCATCACAATGAGCTGAGGGTTAGCAAATAATGACAGAATTTTCACTTTTGGATGAACTAATCCTTTAACTTTACATACTGTATGATAAATGTATTTTCATTAATACAGTATTAAAGTCTACACAAGCAACAACAGAATGTAACCACTAAGCATTACATAACTTTGTTAATTACCGTGTTAATTAAAGCTTTTTAACTAAAGTGATGTAAAAAAAGATTTGATGTGAGTACAGCTGTGTTATTTTTAATGAAAATATAATTTCTTCTTACACTGCATTAGGAGACAGTAGATAATGAGCTGGAATTGCGGAAGACCGGCTGGGAATTCAGCAGCCTGTAATGATGATATATTTAACAAGTTATTTGTTCGATTAGCAGGTTCTTTTTTTCCACATCTAATAAAAACAACAAATGGCAATGTGTGATAATTTAACCTGAAATGTCACTGTACATTTGCAATTATAATGTTACTGTTGACAAAATGTAATTAGAATTTGTTTCATACCAAAATTTCAAACATTTGTGGATATTTGATTTCTAGTTTAAACTCAATGAGTAGCATTTTACACTACAGTGTACATATTACAAATACTGTGTGTAACATGTTCATATATTATAACAAACACCCAAATGTGTAAACTGCTCCTGGAAATGAGTACATATTAAATACATTAAAAATGTTCATTACATGTGTAATGGCACCATAATACAGAAGATGAACCACAGTATATCATTAATTACTATTGTATTAATGTCTTATCTTATAAACCTGCTATTTACACAGTTTACATGCAGAAGACACATCAAATGTGCTTGCTTTTATGTTGTAACACTGGAAAACATTCAGAAAAAGATAAAAAATGTACTATTTTAAGACCGTCTTACCCATGAACTTGAGAGCAAAGCTACAGCCATCACCTTCTCAAGAATGTGAAAACAGTTGACAATGAATATGCTATAAAATAAAATGTATTATTAAACAGTTTCGTGTCTGTGAGTCTGATTTAAATAGACTGTCAAACTATATACCAACACTGATTTGCCTAGATATTTTTTGTGTAGCCAATGAGAAGCTAAGAATATGCAAAGCAAAACATGTGGTGTAAATCCCACATTACAAATATGGTGATTTCTGTGGTGCTTCCATATGAAGGGCAAATTGAATAACTGATATTAAGGATTAAGAATGTATTTAAACTTTTTATTTATTATAAAGAACATAAATCAGTAATAAGTAATTAATAATATTGTCTTAGTTTTGAAGACTCTCAACTGATTTAACTACCAATGAGACCTTTGTAGATGGACATACACAAGTAATTAGTACACTGTAAAACATTTTAACAGCAAAAGACTGTAAAAATGCAATGGAAAAAACATGTTAATTGGTTAACCGCATGTACCCTTATTATAGAACTGTAATAGATCTCATGGGACATTTCATGTAATTTGACAGTAAAATACTGTTAAATGTACAGATTTTGGAAGTACACTGTAAAAAAACGTAGCATTTACTGTACTTTACTGTAAAAAAAAATATGGTAGCAATATTTATGTTTTACACCACTGAGCTTACATTTACGGTACAAAAATACTTTACCACAAAAAACACGGTAGTAATATTTTAGGTGTTATGGCACTGAGCTAAGGTTTAAGGTAAAAAACAGATGTTTGTGTTGCAGATATTTACAACCCTTTTGTTCTGGTCTGGGTATTTAAGGAAGGGTAGCAGAGCTGCCATTTGGGAAAAAATCTGTAGCCAGAAACCCCATGCAGTGCTGTGTCAGTGCCTTATGACGAGTTTTCAAACTCATCGGATCACTGTTCTGTTCACACTGCATGACTATCTGGGGTAGCGTTCAGTCACTGGTGTGTTCACACTGCACAATAAATCGGCAACAGGAGGTTTCACACTGCATGACTTCACAATAGGAAGAGTCACCGACAACTCTCTCCGGTGCGCAAACTATGTTTCACAACTAAACACACGCAAGATGTGACAAGTAAACAATGCAAGATCACGCATGCGTCAGACCAGAGTTCTCGCGCGAGACTGAAATTGTTAATAAAAAATTTAGAAAGTTTGCAATCCAAATTGTCTGTGCGCTGATTTGCAGTGAAAAGGTGAAAATATGAAGGTGTTTTCATATTATTTTGTAACTGTGTTTTACACTCACCTAAAGGATTATTAGGAACACCTGTTCAATTTCTCATTAATGCAATTATCTAATCAACCAATCACATGGCAGTTGCTTCAATGCATTTAGGGGTGTGGTCCTGGTCAAGACAATCTCCTGAACTCCAAACTGAATGTCAGAATGGGAAAGAAAGGTGATTTAAGCAATTTTGAGCGTGGCATGGTTGTTGGTGCCAGACGGGCCGGTCTGAGTATTTCACAATCTGCTCAGTTACTGGGATTTTCACGCACAACCATTTCTAGAGTTTACAAAGAATGCTGTGAAAAGGGAAAAACATCCAGTATGCGGCAGTCCTGTGGGCGAAAATGCCTTGTTGATGCTAGAGGTCAGAGGAGAATGGGCCGACTGATTCAAGCTGATAGAAGAGCAACTTTGACTGAAATAACCACTCGTTACAACCGAGGTATGCAGCAAAGCATTTGTGAAGCCACAACACGCACAACCTTGAGGCGGATGGGCTACAACAGCAGAAGACCCCACCGGGTACCACTCATCTCCACTACAAATAGGAAAAAGAGGCTACAATTTGCACGAGCTCACCAAAATTGGACAGTTGAAGACTGGAAAAATGTTGCCTGGTCTGATGAGTCTGGATTTCTGTTGAGACATTCAGATGGTAGAGTCAGAATTTGGCGTAAACAGAATGAGAACATGGATCCATCATGCCTTGTTACCACTGTGCAGGCTGGTGGTGGTGGTGTAATGGTGTGGGGGATGTTTTCTTGGCACACTTTAGGCCCCTTAGTGCCAATTGGGCATCGTTTAAATGCCACGGCCTACCTGAGCATTGTTTCTGACCATGTCCATCCCTTTATGACCACCATGTACCCATCCTCTGATGGCTACTTCCAGCAGGATAATGCACCATGTCACAAAGCTCCAATCATTTCAAATTGGTTTCTTGAACATGACAATGAGTTCACTGTACTAAAATGGCCCCCACAGTCACCAGATCTCAACCCAATAGAGCATCTTTGGGATGTGGTGGAACGGGAGCTTCGTGCCCTGGATGTGCATCCCACAAATCTCCATCAACTGCAAGATGCTATCCTATCAATATGGGCCAACATTTCTAAAGAATGCTTTCAGCACCTTGTTGAATCAATGCCACGTAGAATTAAGGCAGTTCTGAAGGCGAAAGGGGGTCAAACACAGTATTAGTATGGTGTTCCTAATAATCCTTTAGGTCAGTGTATATTGTATGCTGATCAGTTGTGTACCACGAATTCTGGTTTGATTATTTTTATTGTAATGTTCTGCCTGGCTAAAATAAATGTTAATCGTGATTTATTCTGTATCTTTCTGAAATCATTATTTTAGTAGTGACGCATGCGAAGTAGGAGTTTCCGCAAATCATTCTGTCAGGGCAGATCAAACCGAGGACGCAATGACTGGAGCATGGAAGCACAGCATCGGGAAAATCCGATTTCTGAGTGTCACTGTTATTAGAAGTTGCAGCTTTCGTGACTATTACTAAAATTACACTTTTTGTTATGAGTAAGCATGTGCGACTCACTTAAAGGTAAAATAGTTCACTCCGCAATCCTCTGTAATATCAGAACTGGCTAATTTGTGCCTGTGAGCTAGCTAATCTCGACGCTTAGCCTCAACTCCGGGTCCCATGGTGGAACGAATATTTCAACATAAGAGATACTAAGAAAAATCAACGATCTAAATTAAATCACAACTTATGATCAGCTATTACGTTATAAACATAACAAATTTAACGGTCACATACAATTGGAGTCAGATTAAATTATTCATGGAGTCAGATTGAAAATTGGATCATCACCTTTTAAAAAGTGATTTTATCAGAAGCACCAGAAAAGACAAACACGCAGAATTCCTTCAACCAGCCGTTGGATTCCGTGTTTGGGCTAACGTATGGAGCTTACAAGCACATTCGTTATGGCTAGAATATCAGAGAGAAAATGTGATCAGGTGATGTTGGCTATGGTTTGATGACATCATCAAATAGTGTCCTGATTCACGGATCTCATATAGAGTGGCAATAAATTACACATTATTGATTATAATAGCTGTGTGACCCTACAGCATGAGAGCCAGCAGTGACAAAAAGAAAATCTGAATGACTTTAAGAACACATTGTGTACAATACAAATGTTTTAACTACTGTATCATTTAGACAAACACAGACATCAATAATTAGCATATGAATCTCAACAACAGCGACAATTAAAAAAACCTCTGAACAAAACAAGCTACTAAAAAGTCGCAACAAAAACTACAGCAAAAATAAAAGCAGAAAGTAATAATAAAACATAAATAAAAAACGAAGGCAATTCAGCTGCATAATTTTTTCACGCAGCAATGCATTCTGGGAGCCATGGATGAGTTGTGATGGGTGGCTTCCAAAATTGCACTGCAGCATGAAGCTTTTTTTATTGTCTCCATTGTTGAGATTCATACGCTCGTTCTTAATGTCTGTGTGTGTCTGAAAGATACAGTAGTTCAAAACTTTTTTGTCCTCAGTGCTGGATCTCGTGCTGTAGGGTCAGAGGTCTATTATAATGAATAATGTAAAATTATTGACCCATATAACCAAAGATAAGCCTCTATATGAGACTGTAAATCCAGCCACTGATAATTGTCATCACCAATACATAACCAATATCACCTTTCATTCATTTTCTCTTGGCTTTTCTTACCATAACGAATGCGTTTTATACATAATCATAATTCCAAAACAAACTAAATAATAAAAAAACATGAAGGACATTATTTAAAGAAGCTTGTACTACATATTCAAGGCCCACTAACAAAAGGCCATCCATGATGATCATTACATATTTCCCATTACATTTCATAAATGTGTTAACACTGATTATATTAACAATAAGTATTAGTGTAATAAAGATACAAATCAAAAATGAAATTTCAGTTCAGGTTTTATCCATAAAAATACTCATCTAAAAAAATGGCTTTGTTCTAGTAATTTGAAGTGAAATGTGGAGATTTTCCTGCAGTGTTACTGTTCTTATCATTCATTGTAAAATATAAAAACACATAAAAATGGACAAGCTAGACAGAAATACATTTAAAATAGGTTTGATTTATCCTGCTTTGGTTGTTTTCAAAAACAACTGACATGTAACGTCATCCATTTTGAGTCGTGTGGAGTGACACATAAAGTCTATTTTTAACTTGCAAGTCATAAGAAACAAAACTGAAACCAGCAGGTACGTACAGTATCCGTTTCCTTTCAAAGGTTAACACTGATAGTGGACTACAGAAGAATAAACACTTACAAATGGTGATACATTTTGTATTATGGATATGTGATTTTTACATGTAAGCATGAGGTATGAGGTATGAGGTATGAGCTTGCTAATGTCTCATTCAGTCTTGGATGATTGAAATTGCATGAAAACTGTCCCAAGACATGAATACATCACTGCAGCTGTGACAACAGATCAAGTTTGTGACAGCACAAATCACAGAAATGCAACTGAAAGTTATTTTTCACCCCCGGCAACTGGACAACATGTTACAGAAGTACAGATAATGAAATTAAATCTGATCCTATATTTACAATTGTATTTATTGTTCCTAATCTTATTGTGCATGATTATAAAGTATAAATGATTAAATAATTAATTGTAACATAACAAACTAGAAATGTGTCTAAATATTGTGCTCCTCCTCTAAAGCAAGTTGTCATTCCTACCTATTTAGGTATCTAACTCCCACTTTTCAACATTGAGTCAATTCATGATAAATAACATCAAATTAAAAACATTTCTTGTTGGCTGAAATAAAGATCACTTTCTCATATGATATCAGAAGACTTGCATTTTTCAAGAGAAGAAAAAGAAAATGGACAAAGCATTTTAGAAGAAACAACATGGTAACATCCTTGCCATATATAGGGTAGTAGGTAGACGGCGACAGTGAAATTATACAGTATTTTAATTCCATTTTTTATTTGATTTAACTTATCAGTAACTTAAAAGGGAATTCAACATTACAGAATTACATTTGTAACATACATGAATTATGTGCATGAACCCTTAGGCCTGAAAGCACTACACATTTATGACAATGTGTTGTGCAAAAAAAAAAAGATAAAAGTACTTTTGCAGAAAATATTCAGTATTAGCTATAAAGCAGTATTACATCCCATTAGATTTAATAAATGGCAGTTACAGGTTCAGTAATCATGTTCAATATAGTATAGTACAATATATATAAGTAGGTTTATTTATAACAAAGATGCGTTTTTGTTGTACCAGTACTGCCAAACAATAAAAATTGTGATGAAACTCACTGAGAGAAAGATAATATACAGCCCAAAAAGCAAGCGGTCAATGACTTGACCCAAATGTACCCACTCATCTGTGCTCTCATCAGTTTTCAAATGTTTCTCGACCTTCTGACGGATGGATAGTAACTCGTGGCTTATCTTCCTCAGTTCCTGAAGAGCAGGAGATGTCACATGGACCGCTTCGCTCGGAGGGGTGTCAACTACAGGATCACAGCGTTTGCTCTCAGTTCTCTGCTCTACAGGTACAAGAGAATAATAATGTAACAATCTATTGGCAGATGCTATTTACACTAAGTGAAAATAGCAGTATTTGCTTTGTACTAAATGTAAATACACTATATTGCCAAATGTTTTGGGACACCTGCCTTTACATGCACATGAACTTTAATGACATCCCATTCTTAATCCGTAGGGTTTAATATGGAGTCGCCCACCCTTTGCAGCTATAACAGCTTCAACTCTTCTGGGAAGGCTTTCTACAAGGTGTAGGAGTGTGTTTATGGGAGTTTTTGACCATTCTTCTAGAAGCGCACTTGTGAGGTCAGGCACTGATGTTGGACGAGAAGCCCTGGCTCTTAGTCTCCGCTCTAATTCATCCCAAAGGTGTTCTATCGGGTTGTGGTCAGGACTCTGTGCAGGCCAGTCAAGTTCCTCCACACCAAACTCGCTTATCCATGTCTTTATGGACCTTGCTTTGTTCACTGGTGCACAGTCATGTTGGAACAGGAAGGGCCATCCCCAAACTGTTCCCACAAAGTTGGGAGCATGAAATTTTCCAAAATGTCTTGGTATGTTGAAGCATTAAGAGTTCCTTTCGCTGAAACTAAGGGGCCAAGCACAACCCCTGAAAAACAACCCCACACCAACTTTACATTTGGCACAATGCAGTCAGGCAAGTCCCGTTCTCCTGGCAACTGCCAAACCCAGACTCGCCCATCGGATTGCCAGACAGAGAAGCGTGATTGGTCACTCCAGAGAACACGTCTCCACTGCTCTAAAATCCAGTAGCGGCTTGCTTTACCCCACTGCATCCCACGCTTTGCTTGAATTCACTGAGCTCAAATGTTTGTAGAAACGTCTGCATGCCTAGTGCTCGATTTTAAACACCTGTGGCCATGGAAGTGATTGAACACCTGAATTCAATGATTTGGAGGAGTGTCCCAATACTTTTGGCAATATAGTGTAGTTGTTAGTGTATTGTAGTACATTATAAAACAGTATGCAATCATAACAACATATTCAGTGTATATGCTTATTTATTTACCCTTTATTTAACCAGGATAATCCCATTGAGGTATTGCTATCTCTTATTCCAGAGAGACCTGATATATTATTGTGGCGAGGTTGGCGAGCGAGAGACGTGGGAGGAGCGAGCGATACCGGTGCGTGATTGAGAATGAGTGTCACCTGCGAGGCACACCGGTCTTGAGTCCTCTCATGAGGGAGCTCGGAGGCATATAAGGACAGGGGACACCAGTGAAGGCCTGGTCCTCCCTCGTCCTTCACTGGAGAGGACTCGAGACCGAGGTCTCGCTCACTCCTCCCACGTCTCTCGCTCGCCAACCTCGCCACAATTATATTTGTTAAAAATCTAAAAGGATGCTGTCTTATTGAGACATTACTTGTCCTTGCCTCTAAAGCCCTCCTGTACACCTATCCCTAAACCCTGCCCTTAAATGGTTATATAGGCTATTATGCAAAATTAACTTTTACATGGTGTGGTACATTTGTGTGTCGGCAGTGTTTGCGCATAACCACCCTATAATGGTGAAAATCCACCCATTCCTTGTTTTATATTAATCATAAACAGTGTCTCAAAATGAGTCGTTTGTGTTTACTACCTAATGTGATTCCGCCCACGACTGGTGATGTAATCTGCCCTGTTAGCTTAGCTCCTCCTCTGAGTGAGCTGTACACAGTCCGCCATGTTTATCTCCTCACCAGATCAGCTAGTGGAAACACACACGTCTCAGCTACGTGATAAGCTTCTCTTGCGGAGAAGCTGCCTCTGCCTTGCAAGCCATGGTGCTCCTCCAGGTCTACCAGGCCAAAGCGCTCAAGGAGCTGCACAAGGGTAGCTGCACATGTATTTTCTCAGAGCTGGGACACCTTATGGCACCTGTGTCCAGACCTCTGGAATCTCCATGTCTGGTCTCTGGATGGGACGTGGAGGTTCTAGGTGACCTACCCCAGGAGATAATAAACACCATCGCTTCGGCACGAGCACCGTCTTCAAGACACGCTTGTGCCTTGAAGTGGAACCTGTCCGAGTGGTGTTCACAGAGATAGGTAGATAGTAGATAGGACTGGGTCTTGGATGCCCGGAATATGTTGCAGATATGGCTGCCGAGTGAACAGACTTTCCATGAAAAGGAATTTGTCCATACCTATTAGGCACTTATTTTCATTTTTCCAATATTTTCTTTATTTTTGTTTAAAATAGACACCTTGATAAGTGATGAGAAAAGACCACTGATTCTGTTATCAGGCAGGTTTCTTTTGTAAATTTGTGTGGCTTAATCAGACAATAGTGGACAGAGTTAGTGTAAATAGCCTCTGCCAACAAGGTGAGCTATTTGCACTTGGTGCAACTATTCATGCTTGTTGAACATTATTACACAGCACACTGAATACTTGATTCTGATTGGCCAATCGCGGCATTCAATTATTCATGGTAATCCTGATAGACTGCATATATTTCATAGAAACACATCTAGTGAACTCTTTGTTGCAGTATTACATTTTTCACATCCAGTAGTCAAATAAGCAGGATAATATACACTCACCTAAAGGATTATTAGGAACACCTGTTCAATTTCTCATTAATGCAATTATCTAATCAACCAATCACATGGCAGTTGCTTCAATGCATTTAGGGGTGTGGTCCTGGTCAAGACAATCTCCTGAACTCCAAACTGAATGTCAGAATGGGAAAGAAAGGTGATTTAAGCAATTTTGAGCGTGGCATGGTTGTTGGTGCCAGACGGGCCGGTCTGAGTATTTCACAATCTGCTCAGTTACTGGGATTTTCACGCACAACCATTTCTAGAGTTTACAAAGAATGGTGTGAAAAGGGAAAAACATCCAGTATGCAGCAGTCCTGTGGGCGAAAATGCCTTGTTGATGCTAGAGGTCAGAGGAGAATGGGCCGACTGATTCAAGCTGATAGAAGAGCAACTTTGACTGAAATAACCACTCGTTACAACCGAGATATGCAGCAAAGCATTTGTGAAGCCACAACACGCACAACCTTGAGGCGGATGGACTACAACAGCAGAAGACCCCACCGGGTACCACTCATCTCCACTACAAATAGGAAAAAGAGGCTACAATTTGCACAAGCTCACTAAAATTGGACAGTTGAAGACTGGAAAAATGTTGCCTGGTCTGATGAGTCTCGATTTCTGTTGAGACATTCAGATGGTAGAGTCAAAATTTGGCGTAAACAGAATGAGAACATGGATCCATCATGCCTTGTTACCACTGTGCAGGCTGGTGGTGGTGGTGTAATGGTGTGGGGGATGTTTTCTTGGCACACTTTAGGCCCCTTAGGCCCAATTGGGCATCGTTTAAATGCCACGGCCTACCTGAGCATTGTTTCTGACCATGTCCATCCCTTTATGACCACCATGTACCCATCCTCTGATGGCTACTTCCAGCAAGATAATGCACCATGTCACAAAGCTCCAATCATTTCAAATTGGTTTCTTGAACATGACAATGAGTTCACTGTACTAAAATGGCCCCCACAGTCACCAGATCTCAACCCAATAGAGCATCTTTGGGATGTGGTGGAACGGGAGCTTCGTGCCCTGGATGTGCATCCCACAAATCTCCATCAACTGCAAGATGCTATCCTATCAATATGGGCCAACATTTCTAAAGAATGCTTTCAGCACCTTGTTGAATCAACGCCACGTAGAATTAAGGCAGTTCTGAAGGCGAAAGGGGGTCAAACACAGTATTAGTATGGTGTTCCTAATAATCCTTTAGGTGAGTGTACATGAGGTGATTCATTATGGCAAAGTATAATAGGTGAAGTAGGAGTGAAAATATTGCATTGTTTCGCATGGTAAGACTCACCTTCAGGATCACAGTTTTGGTCACTGGGTTTCTTGCTTAAAAAAACAAGTCTAGCAAGGTAGTTGAGGAAAAGGACCTTGACCCATCGAGGTAACGGTCCGTAGTGACTGGAGCCACACTGAATATTTATGATAAGAATTGTCTCCAGAAGACTGGCCACCATCAGTGCCAAGCAGAGAGAGAAAAATGCATCTGGAAAGAGATTGAATATAAAAGAGAGGAAATGTAATGTCTTAAACACCAGCTAAAAATTGACAATATCAATACCAGTTGGCAAGAGAGGAAAAAAGTGCTAAAGGAAAAACTGTCATAACCAGCAGTGACTGAAGAGCGACAAGACATTTTGTCACTTCACTGGAGCATTTTGCTTTCAGTGAAGACAGAATAAGTACTTGACTCTTGTCACATGCCTGGTTATGAAAAAGTGTAAAGTGACAAAAAAAGGCTCCTATACAAACTTATGAGAGGTAAGGTGTTTCCTGTGACGGGCAGCAGGTCGTTCATTAGCAGCAGGAACACAGTGTAACCCAAGATGAGGGTCATTTTGAAGGCAGAACGATCCACATTCTGAGGTGGTAGAAGAAAGCTGAACAGATCTACAGCAATGAGGAAACAGCTGGGAATCAGGAGGTTCACCACGTACATGGTGGGTCGACGGCTGAGGACAATCTAATGAAGGACAAAAGCAATTTAACCAATTTCAGTTAGAATGCAGATTCAGTTAATTAAAATACTAACAAAGGCTCACTTGACAGCTTGAGCAAACATACTGATATCCTATTTAAGCTTATTCTTTTTCTTCAACTTCAGAGAGCAAATGCCATGACAGTGTGTTGGTCTTGATAAAATGTATTTTCTTGTTTAAAGCTTGTTTTGTGCTAAAAATTGTCATACATAGTAAATAACTGTGTCCCGCGTGTTATTCATATCCTGGGTAGGTCTGGTAGGCTTTTGAGCAAGCATTTCGACCAGCTCCCACTCTCCTTTAGTTGTCATCACTTCAAGAGAATATCTGAATGATTCCTCCACCGGTTCAGCAATGGACAAATGAACATCCATCACTGCAGAGAAGACCAAACAAATGAGAGTTAATGGGGTCACACAAAGGTAGTAGTTGCTGTAAAAGTGATAATTTACTCTTCAGTCAAGCCAACTTACTGGTGTGCTGGTATGAATTAAAGGTGAATGAGCAGTTTTGAATATCGAATGGAAAGGTGTAGATGTCTAGGTTACAGGAACTGATGACATGATATGGAACATCGTCCGTTACCTTACCAGTAGAATCGACGTAGACGTAATGTGTGTCTGGGACATTATTTTCATCAATGCTTCAAAGTAAAAAGAAGCATATGTTATGGTTCTTTTTATTATCAATGCAAATCTTTCAATTAAATTTTTCTTTTAAATAAAAATCAGTCTCAAGCCACAAAAAAATCTATAATGTGTGATAATAATTGTAGCATTATATGCAATATATATAAAAAAATGGATAATGGTCTTCAGAAATACAGATATTTTTGAACTCACAATTCCTGAATGACAATATCAGGCCTCCAGAGTTTTTTTCTTGGAAGTGAGATTCTGTCTGTCCCACATTCAACAGGATCCCAACTCAAACCTTCAATAGTCCAGTCCTTCAAAACACAAAGTATCAGTATTATACAGTTTGGATAAAAAAAAAAAAAAAAAAAAGTCAAATGACAGTATTAATACATTTTAATTAATTAATTTAGAAGGTAAACTATTAAGGGTAGACTTTATTTTGATGGTCCCCTTTAGACATTCTGTTGACTATATGTAATGTAACACCTACTTGTAAACTCTCAGAGTATTAGTTGAGAAAGTGGCGGATGTAGGCATGGGTGACGTGGGCAACCAGCCAGGGGTGTGTTTCCCAAAAACATTGTTAGCCATCTATGGTCGCAAGTTCCATTGAACTCCTTTGGTAAGGACGGAACTTGTGACCATAGCTGCTTTTGGAAAACTTCTTGTCGGGGGCGGCACAGGGTGCCTGCACAAAATAAAAATGAATGTGCGATCAAGTTTTTACTGCTCATTTGCATGTCACAACAATAATATCATGTCACTGTGTGGGTCAATTAACCTGGAGTGTGTTTCCCAAAATCATCGTTAGCCAACAATGGTTGCAAGTTCTGTTATTATCCGCATAGTTCAACGAGTCGGTGTTTCCTGAAACCATAGTTCCAATGAACATTCACAAACGGCATCACAAAGTTGTATGGTTGGATTTTTGTAAGTTTGTCAAGAGATTTAAAGCACCGTTTTTGAAGAGTGCACATGTGCATACATGCTCTAGTACGCTAGAACGAGCCGATAATTGAATCTGAATATAAAGCAAAATAACAAAAAATCTAGCATTAATTTGATCTCAAACGGATTTATTAAAATAAATTATTACTCCACCTCCTGCGTGACATCATTAACCAACATGGTTGAACGACAAATGCGGTTTCGGGAAACAGTCATGGCTAGCTAGTTGATCTCTTCAACAATTCTTCATACTATGGTGGTTAAGCAGCGAGTTACATTGTTGTACGGGAAACGCACCCCTGGTTTAGAGTGCGTGCCCGAAGAAGTATGAGAAGGAGGGGAGGCGGTTGGTTGATGTGATTTAAATTCTTTCAGTGGGAAAACCTGAGGTGTCGTCAGTAGGGAAAGTGCGAGTTCTAAATCAACACAAATTGAATTTATGGATAAGAAAAAAATGTCTAAGCCATCAGGAGCTCAATTTAGGAAAAAAAGAGGGGAAAGGTTAAAAAGATAAAGGTATGTCACGGAAGCAAGGATCCATGGAGGAGTACATGGAATTGCTGGTGGAGGAAAAGGCCAGGGAGGAGCTGGTGATGGCAAGCGGCAGCTGGTGGAAGGAAAGGCCATACTGGTACTGGCTCGGGATCCGGGACAAGAGTGTGGCTGCTGGCTCTAGCTCCAGCTAGTTAAGCAACTTAAGCTTTGGGTCCCCTGTGGGCTCTGGCACTGGGTCGTTTCCTATCTCTGGTAAGTCCAAAGACCCATAATAGTTTGCTTCCAACCAAAAGATTGACTTTAGCATGGCATCATAAAGGTAGGAGAACTTGGCCAACTTACAGAACCGGGCGGGATATTTCAACAAGTGAAGACCTTCTCAGGCAAGATCAATGAAGGCTGCTGCTAAATCAATTATCTTCTCTAGGTCAGTCTTTCTGTCACAGTAAACCAAGGATGATGAAGCAAGGATCTCAATTTCATCGGTCTTTATTTAACCCTTAAAGACCGAGACAGCTGCCCGCGGCTAAAAAGAACTATTGTTCTAAAATGTTTAATAACTTAATCGCTAATCCAATCTGTATGCTGTAAAATGCACCGTAAACAGGAGAATCTCAGCTTTTCAGAAGTATCATATTCTCGCAATTGATCATTCAAAGGCTCTGTAGTGATCGTGGATAGGGCTGGGTGATCATATATCTGTATTTTTTGGTTAAATGGCGATACACAGTATATATCCCAGTATTTTCTACGTTTTTCTATTCGGATAAAAAAAATCTGTATAAAAAAATCTTTAATAATAATTTTATTTTACATCCTGCCCAGCGATGTCCTAAAAACAATGTTGATATTGAAGGCTATAAACAAATACAGTGAATGTAATGTAGGCTATGCAATATATTATGTGCAAAAATGGGGTTTACAATCTAAAAACAAAATTAATAATTTTGTTTTTAAATTCACTAAACTAAAAATGAAAATAAAAACAAAAGCATATTAGCCTATATTTGATTACCCCATTATAATGGTCACTTACATAAAAATATACTTACTTGTAGGTTTAAAATTCCACATATGGCACATTTATTGTCCAACAACAAATATTTTAGATATATGTATACTTTAATCAGAATTATTGCGTTCCTATTCTATTGCGCTCCGTCTGTTTGGCGCGCATGCGCGTGACGGCGCTCATTAACTTACAGAAGGCTCGTCCTCTCCTGACAGCAAAGTGGACATATTTGCATGACTTTCTAACATTTACAGATAGAGAATATACCTGTGAAATGTAAGTATGCACTGAGGAAAGCAGCACATTTCAAACGCATTAAACACCGCAAGTATTTGTCTGTCTGTCAGCACAAGTAGCCTATCTCTCATAACATTTGACAGGGCAAGCTGCTTTAAACTATATGTTAACTATATCTTACCAGTTATTTTGAAGCCCTTAATATAAAGCATGTGTCATGTTTAGGACAAATTGTATCATGCACTTTCCCTGCATCAGCTCATTCTGCGTATTTTTCAGATCTACTGTATATCGATATAAATTCCATATCGTCTCTAAAAAATATATCGATATATTGTACAAACTTGATATACCGCCCAGCCCTAATCGTGGACGCGTCATCAAAATCTGCAGCATTGATTCGTAAAGGAAACGCATGTGGGTTGTTCCCCTGAGCCAAACAGAAATGATTGTTGATCATTAGCCTCAGAAGCTCTGGAAATCAACAGGAGAACCGCTGAACAAACCAACCTTCACACAGATGAGGACTGGCAAAACTGGAAACACAGGCTAAGGGTACGTTTACACAACACCTTTTTCAACTGAAAATGGTAAACTTCGTCGTTAATTTACATGACAGTGGCGTTTTGGGGACCTGAAAATGCAAGTTTTTGAAAACGGTTTCAATGTGCAAGGTTTTGAAAATGATGCCTTGAGCGTCTCCATGTAAACTACAGAAATGTCAATTTGTGAAAACGGTGACGTCATGCACATGCGTATTACATGTTCACGTGGTGTTTCTTAAAAAAGTGACATCGCCAACTACTGGCCTGGCATGTGTATCAGTATGCAAGTTGTTAGTAAGAGGAGTGGTTTAATTACACTCCTTGGTTGGTAGCGTATAAAAGTGGTGATGATGCTATGTGTGTGCGTCTTGTCCACGTTTGTGAGTGAGCCACCGTACTTCCGGCGGGGCGTGTGAATGTCTATGAGGGTGGACTGAGGAGCTTTGCAGGATGCCTTCGGCAACAGCCGTTTCTATTGAAATGTGTTTAACACGCATCAGTTTCTGCGCTATATGAGTCGCCAAACAACAGGTTTGAGCCAACGTGCAAAGGACGTCGCAGTGGGCTTTGGGTTTTATCCAAACAGTTATTTGGACTTTGAGTGTCTGCTTTGTGTACATCATCGGATCGAACTGATACGCTGATTTCTCCTGCTCTTGGGAACTGCGGGGTATAGGAGTGCGCGATCCACTGCTGGATTAGACTGGCGGATCTGCTCGTCTGTTGCAGCTCGTGGGTTGTCTGTTGCACAACGATGGTTCATTCTTCTTATTAACTGTATATATCGGTACAGGATCAGCCAGACCGCTGGTTTGGGCCTGTGACGTGGTGCTTTCGATTTTTAATGTAACGTAACACGCGTGAGTAACAAAATTGAATCAAAGCCATGAATGGCTTGCAATAAACAGTCAGCCACTTAGCTGTCACCAGTCGTTTTTGTAAGGTTTTGTTGTGTATTTTGTTTTCAATGAATCGATATTGTGTTTCATGTTTATTTTGACGTAAGTTGTTCATATGCGTATCTGTTCATGATTTTGATTTAAGTGGTTGTTCATTTTGTTTATTTGTACTTATTTATACGTGTCTTGTCTGTAATTTGTTGTTTTTATTTCCAGCCCTTCAAAAAGTGTGGTTGCCGGACGCGGCACCTCAGACGGGCTGGACTGGTTTTGTGAATTTAGTTTTTAATTTAAATTGTGTGGTCGATGTGTGATCTTATGACTGATTTTCTTTTTTTTTATTTGTCGAGTGCTTGTTTTTACTTTCATTTTTTTTCCTTCAGAATTGGGGCGGCTAGCTGCAGAGGATCAGCGCCTCCCTGTGTTGTGGTGGTGGGTTTCCTTCCTGAGTGCCGTGTTCACAGTGAGGTGTGCTGTGGTGTGAGTGTGCACGTATGATCGCTGTGTCCATTCTGCTTGGGAGTGCCAGCCTCTAATTCTGAAGGGGTATTATTTTTGTTTTTTTTTATAATGTTTGGTGTCTGTGTGTGTTAAATTTTGATTTGTTTCCAATAAATTCATCTTTTTGTACTCGACCCATGTCTGATACCTGACTCGACTCGTAACGAACCTGTAAGCTTTGCCCAACTGTTAAGGGCTTTTTCCCCGGAAATAGGCCCCCGGGGTGGCGTAGTCGGTACTGATGACAGTCTTTATTCTGGGATCTGTTATTTATATCAATGTTTGACGCCCAGTAGAATTTTATTAACATTCTAGCACCCATCCATTTATAATTGCCACACATGCATAATACAGACTTTTTAGTCATTTAGTCACAGATTTGTGTGAATGGGGATCGTTTGACGTTGTCGACTGTTTTTAGTAGGCCTACATCGTGTAAACATACCCATAAATAGACATGTGAAATAAGACAGATGAGTAACTAATCAAACACCATGGCAACAAATGATGAGCGGGAACATAGGGAACAAAGGAAAAGTAAGGGAAGCAAACCAAAAGTCCCAAAGAATTAAAAGAACATAACTGTATCAGGATAGGGTTAGTAGAATAAGTAGACATTGTGGGATTACAAATTTAAGAATCTGTTTAAAACATTATGTACATTGTGTTTTACATTTTGAGGTAAAGATTGATGACATTCTATGAAGATCAAGTTAATCAGCCCAGGTGTTTGAGACATTAGTCTTTTGTCTTTATGCACTTCCTGACCATTTGGTATGACAAGCTCAGGGCGCAGTTGTGCTTTTGTCTCTATGATAATGTAAATGTATGTGCAATACTGTCAGAGTGATTGGATTCGCATCTATGCATTTGAATGACACTGTTATGCTGATTGGATTAGAACTGGTGACACTCTAATGTCTGGGGCGTGTCCCTTTACCTGGACAAAACATTACATTGCTTTGTTTAGATTCCCTCCGCCTCATTTGCTGTGTATCCCTCCCCCTGTACAATGTAGATATTACAGCGTGTGTACTATTTGAATCAGACTTGATGACTGCAGCTACCGACAGCACGTGTTCTCAATAAATAAAGAATCCTGCTGAAGATACATCAACGTCTCCTGGTCTCTGCTACGACGAGGAAAAAGTTTCCTACAACATGTACTTGCAAAGTTACTAATAGTTGGGAAATGTCTGTTGGGGGACCATCAAAATAAAGTGTTACCAGTATTAATTTATCAAAAAAAAAACAGAACAGAACTATATTTACATTATTTTTTCCTGATTGTATTGCTCACATTTGTAAGTTGTTATGGATAAAAGGATCTGCTAAAAGAATTTCTTTTATTTGTTTAATAAAGTAAATCAGACTTGTTGAAAGAGGCCTTGTTGCAATAAAACTTACCAAATTCAACCAGAGGAATGAATTAAGTTTCTGTCCTTTTTCATCCTGAAATAGAAAGAAATAGACACATTTTTTTACACGATTACCAAAAGGCAATTGCTATTCATAAACCGATTATGTGTCTGGAGTGCAAGATAACCAGTGATATTAAATAAACTTACCACATCTAAAATTCCATACAGAGTGAAGCTCACACTGACGTTTGTAGGAGTTTTCAGGTCAATAACTGGCCTTATTTCAGTTTTGCCAAAGACGTTCTCCCTCAGGGCTGATAGTAGAGCATCTGTAGTCGGTTCGGAGCAGTTAATGGTCTCTGTGGATTTTATTAGTAGAGCTGGAAAAATAAAATTGCAAATTAAATATAAAAAGGCTTGTCTGTTGTATTGTCAGGTTCTGTTTAAAGGGAACCTAACCTGGTGATGAAAGATTATTGTTAGCGTTGATTTCCCCCCCCCCCCGGAGCCCCGCACATGACATATGGGAAAAACATGAATATTGTGCCCACAAATTACTAATCCGTTCACGATTTACTAATATGTCAGCACGTTTGACTAATTCTAATTCTAAACTGTGCGCACGATATAATAATTCAGTGTTACCCAAGAGAGTCATGAATCAAATTACAATATGCTACTGTAATATATTACACAAAAGATTGTTGGTTTTACATAGAGTCTATGAACTTTGTATTGAAATTTGTACTGAAAATCAATGTTCTTCTTACACAGCATGATGAGACAGCAGGTAAAGAGCTGTAACTGTCGAGGACTGGCTGTGAATCCAGCAGCCTGTAATGATAGTGTTAACAGACAATAAACCTGTAAATCACTACAACAATGCTATAAACTTTACCTTACATCTATTGCATTACTATTTCATGACTGTCTTACCTCTGATCTTGAAAGCAAAACTACAGCCATCAACTGAAGAATGAGAAGGCAGATTACAGAAAGAATGTTATAAAATATATTTAAGCTTTTACCTCACAGTTCATGATCGCTGTGAGGATGGAAATGGACCATCAGACCATCAAAACTATATACTCCAAAAATGATTTGTTTAGGTAAGCCAAAACCGACAGAGACTTGTTTACCACAATATTTTCATTTTTTCATAATCCCAGAATACAAAAGCAACAACATGCAAAGCACAATATGTGTGGTGTAAAACCCACAATAAAAATATGGTGGTTTGGTTTCTGTAGTTGCACGCTTTTTTACAAACAGTATGTGTAGGGCTGCAATGAATTTGTATAGTCAGTAAATGGTAAAGATTTAGACTTTGTTAGGAATATTAGTCCATCAATAAAGAGCAAAATTCAACAATAATGAATAAATCATCTCAATTTTGCGGCAGTAGCAGGTGTACTTTGTTTTACAAATGGCTCCACTGAACGGCAAACAACATAATCAACACACCAACCCATTATAATGGGATATTGAAGTAATGGAATATAAATATGTATTTACATGACAGTTATTATTGCCCACCCAGGCGTTAGGCAATAATAACTCTCATGTAAATACATATTTATATATGCAAATCTGTACATAGGCCTTCTGCTTACCATCAAAAGTGTATATATATTTTAAATTCCACATATTTAATTCTTTCTCTCTGTTCTATTGTTATATACTGTATGTAAGTACCTAGAGCTCATGGAAACCATATCAAATTCCTTGTCAGGTCAGGTCAACTTTATTTATATAGCACTTTTTACAATGCAGATTGTTTCAAAGCAGCTTCACAGTGTTAAACAGGAAAATAATGAACAGAATTTGATTCGGCTGTACAGCCGCTCTGGAGAAAACAGTGATGTCATCAGCTCATTTCAATTATCATATATATTCAAGTAATGTAGTTGATATAATTTAGTTTAGTAATTACATTTATTTGGATATTTATTTGAAAATTTTGTGTCCCCAACTGAGCAAGCCAAAGGCGACAGTGGCAAGGAACCAAAACTCCATCAGGTGTCCTAATGGAGAAAAATAAACCTTGGGAGAAACCAGGCTCAGTCGGGGTGCCAGTTCTCATCTGGCCAATTAACAAACAGTGTATGATTATTATTTTGGCAGCCTTATAGGTCAGAAGTAATATTAGATCGGATTATTCGAAAGATCGGAGGCATCACGCCGGGTTTATTGAGGATGGCGTGTCAATTAAACAATTATTAAATAGGAATATTCGAAATATCGGAGTCATCACGCCGGAGATGGATCCATTGAGGATGCCATGTCGATGAGCAATTTCAGAGGGTAGACTAATTGACACGGTCTCTGCAGACACTTCAGGGATGAGTTGGTCATGTCCAGGCGCTGGTCCACCATCTGATCTGGATACGGCCCGGATCCGGCTGACTGCAGTAAACCTCGGGATAAACAGAGAGACTAACATTAGCGTAGATGCCATTCCTTTTATGATGTAACGAGTACATCAGGTGTTATGGGAAGTGTTCCCGGTTCCTGCTGACCTAGTTAATGCAGCCTAACAATTTGAATAAAATATAAATTAAAATGTTTTATGTGTATGCCATAGTAAAGAGATGCGTTTTTAGTCTAGATTTAAACTGACAGAGTGTGTCTGCTTCCCGAACAATGCTAGGAAGGCTGTTCCAGAGTTTGGGTGCTAAATAGGAAAAGGATCGCCCGCCTGCAGTTGATTTTGATATTCTAGGTATTATCAACTGGCCAGAGTTTTGAGACCGCAATAGACGTGATGGAGTATAGTGCGTTAAGAGCTCGCTCAAGTACTGGGGAGATAAACCATTTAGTGATTTGTAAGTAATTAGCAAGATTTTAAAATGTATGCGATGTTTAATAGGGAGCCAGTGCAGTGTTGACAGAACCGGGCTAATATGGTCATACTTCCTGGTTCTAGTAAGAACTCGAGCTGCTGCGTTTTGGACCAGCTGCAGTTTATTTATTAAGCGAGCAGGGCAACCACCCAGTAGAGCATTACAATAATCTAGCCTTGAGGTCATGAACGCATGAACTAACTGTTCAGCATTTTGCATTGAAAGCATATGCCGTAATTTAGATATATTTTTAAGATGGTAGAATGCAGTTTTACAGATGCTAGAAACGTGGCTTTCAAATGAGAGATTGGTATCAAAGAGCACACCCAGGTTCCTAACTGACGACGAGGACTTGACAGAGCAGCCATCAAGTGTTAGACAGTATTCTAGGTTACTACATGTGGAGTTTTTTTGTCCAATAATTAAAAATTCAGTTTTTTCTGAATTAAGTTGCAGGAAATTACTAGTCATCCAATTTTTTATATCAGCTATGCATTCCGTTAATCTTGTGAATTGGTAAGTTTCGTCAGGGCGTGAAGAAATATAGAGCTGAGTATCATCAGCATAACAATGAAAACTAACGCCATGCTTCCTAATGATATCTCCCAGTGGTAGCATGTACAGGGTGAAGAGCAACGGTCCTAGCACTGAGCCCTGCGGTACTCCATACTGAACTTGTGATCGGTGTGAGATCTCTTCATTTACTGCTACAAACTGAAAACGGTCAGATAAGTATGATTTAAACCATGCCAATGCAATTCCACTAATGCCAACATAATTTTCGAGTCTATTCAAAAGAATGTTGTGGTCGATGGTATCGAATGCAGCGCTAAGATCGAGTAACACTAACAGAGAGATACAACCACGATCGGATGATAAGAGTAAATCATTTGTAACTCTAATGAGAGCAGTCTCAGTACTATGATACGGTCTAAATCCTGACTGGAAAACCTCACAGATATCATTTCTTTCTAAAAAGGAGCATAATTGTGAGGACACTGCCTTTTCTAGTATTTTTGACAGAAAGGGTAGATTTGAGATTGGCCTGTAATTGACTAATTCTGTAGGGTCAAGTTGCGTTTTTTTAATAAGTGGTTTAATAATAGCCAACTTAAAAGTTTTCGGTACATATCCTAAAGTCAAGGATGAATTAATGATATTAAGAAGAGGATCTATGACCTCTGGAAGCATCTCTTTTAGTAGTTTAGTCGGTATAGGGTCGAGCATACATGTTGTTGATTTAGATGATTTAACGTTTAGTCAATTCTTCTTCTCCTATAGCAGTGAATGAATGTAATTTTTCCTCAGTGACACTACAATGCTCTGTCTGATGTGATACAGTAGTAGACGGCTGCATGGTTATAATTTTTTTCCTAATATTATCAATCTTACAAGTAAAGAAGTTCATAAAGTCATTACTGCTGTGCTGTTGGCAGACATCAGAAGTTGAAGCTTTATTTTTGGTTAATTTAGCCACTGTATCGAATAAATACCTAGGGTTGTGTTTGTTTTCTTCTAAGAGAGTCGAGAAATAAGCAGATCTAGCAGTTTTTATGGCCTTTCTGTATGAAATCATGCTCTCTTTCCACGAAATGCGAAAAACTTCCAGTTTTGTTTTCTTCCAGCTGCGCTCCATTTTTCTGGCTGCTGTTTTAAGGGCCCGGGTGTGCTCGTTGTACCACGGCGTTGGACTATTCTCTTTAATCTTCTTTAAGCGCAGAGGAGCAACTGTGTCTAAAGTGCTGGAAAAGAGAGAGTCAATAGTTTCTGTTGCAACATCAAGTTCCTCTGGGCTATCTGGGATGCTGAGGAGATGAAACTGATGAGGAAGTTTATTTATAAAGAAATCTTTAGTCGCAGCAGTGATAGTCCTGCCATATTTGAAGCGAGGGGATGGCTTTGCAGCCTTTGCTAAATGAAGTATACATGATACTAGGTAATGATCTGAGATGTCATCGCTCTGCTGCAGAATTTCAACAATATCAACATTTATTCCATGTGACAATATTAGGTCTAGAGTATGATTACGGCGATGAGTGGGTCCTGATACGTGTTGCCTAACTCCAATAGAGTTTAGAATGTCTCTAAATGCCAATCCCAATGCGTCTTTTTCATTGTCTACATGGATATTAAAATCACCAACAATTAGGACTTTATCTGTAGCCAGTACTAACTCTGATAAAAAAATCAGCAAATTCTCTGATAAAGTGTGTGTTGTGCCCTGGTGGCCTATATACAGTAGCCAACACAAATGTTAAACAGGATTTATCAATTTCACTACATAACGTTACGTAAAGCACCAAAACTTCAAAATAATTATATTTGAAACTAGACTTCTGAGTAATACTGAAGATATTATTATAAATTACAGCAACATCTCCCCCTTTACCTTTCAGACGCGGCTCGTGTTTATAACAATAATCTTGTGGGGTGGACTCATTTAAAGTAATGTAGTCGTCAGGTTTTAGCCAGGTTTCTGTCAAACACAGCACATCTAGATTATTATCTGTAATCATATCATTAACAATAAGCGTTTTTGAGGAAAGGGATCGAATATTCAGCAGCCCGAGCTTTATCATTTGTTCATCTGTATTATATCTGTTGTTTATTTGTTGGACATCAATTAAATTTTTACCGTTGAATAGTTTTGGTGTTTTTTTGTATTTACTAATTCGTGGAACAGACACAGTCTCTATGTGATAATAGCTAGGTGAAAGAGTCTCTATGTGCTGGGATTTATCTGACTTCTGTGACGCGAGACAGCTAGCAGACGGTCGGGTAAGCCAGTCCGTCTGCTTCCTGACCTGGGCCCTAGTTAGTCAAGGTTTAGCTTTAAGACTATGTGCCAAATTACTAGAGAGAAGAGCGGCACCACCCCAGGAGGGATGGATACCATCTCTTTTCAACAGGTCAGGTCTGCCCCAAAAGCTTTTCCAATTGTCTATGAACCCTATGTTATTTTGCGGACACCACTTAGACAACCAGCCATTGAGTGATGATAGTCTGCTAAGTATCTCATCACTCCTTTTAATGGGGAGGGGACCAGAGCAAAAAACCCGGTTTGCCATCGTACTTGCGAGTTCACACACCTCTTTAATGTTAATTTTGGTGATCTCCAACTGGTGAAGTCGAACATCATTTGTGCCGACATGAATAATAATCTTAGAGAATTTACGATTAGCATTAGCCAGCACTTTTAAATTTGCTTTGATGTCAGGCGCTCTGGCTCCCGGTAAACATGTGACTATGGTGGCTGGTGTCTCTATTTTCACGTTCCGTGTAATAGAATCACCAATAACTAGGGCACTTTCAACAGGATTCTCAGTGGGTGCATCACTGAGTGGGGAGAACCTGTTTGATGTTCTAATCGGAACGGAAGAGTGGTTTTTTGATCCGCGACTATGCCGTCTCACCGTCACCCAGTTGCCCTGCTGCACGGGCTCTACAGCCGTAACCGAACAATGTACAGATTTCACTAAGCTAGTCGCATCCAAAGCAGTGTCTAAAGCTGTTTTGTTCTCACTACTCTCAAATAAAGTCTGGATGCGTGTCTCTAATTCTGAAATCTTCTCCGTCAGTCTGACTATCTCCTTACATTTATCACATGTGAAGCCCTGTTCACCAACGGAGACAGATATACTAAACATGAAACATGTAGTGCAGGTGACAATAAAAGGAGAAGACATGGCTTACCGTATTTGTTGATTAATCCAACTTACCACAGTTGTTTGATGGACTAGTAAAGGCACGAGAGACAAAACAGGAAACCCGGATGCACAAATGGCAGGCTAACAGGCTAGTGAAATGCTAACGCATTGTGAAATGCTAACACGTTGTGTTAGTGATTTAAATTAAAAGCTAACAATGTCAATTTTAACGTGATAGGCAATATTACTTGTGTTCATGTGGCGAATAAAGTGCTTTCTGATTCTGATATTTCTCTAATTTGTATTAAATTATTTGTGGCCTATGGGATGGATGGCATGACACTGATGTTCAGAAGTCTTGAGCAATCAATTAATATTGATTATCTTACATGTTAAAACACAATATGTCAGTTTTTACTTTGTAGTTTCAAACAAAGCCACAACAGCAACACATAGATATTGTTTCTGTCCTGAATGAGCTTTAGCCCCCCTAAAAATCTGCGATTAACTCCATAATATGCACACTAATTGGTGATCACCTCAGTCTCCTTTAAAACTCATATGAAACTGGTGGCTGTCACAGTTCTGTTTGTGTTTTGGTTTCTGTCACGTGTTCCTTTGTCACAGTTTCCACTTGTCTGTTTCCTTAGTAACCCTTGTTAGTATAGTTTGGTTCAGCTGTGTTTAGTTAATCATCTTGTTTCTGTTCTCTACTTAAGTTGCACCCTCACCTTCAGTCTTTGTCTAGTCACTGTTATGTTGGAGTGTATTTCCCTGCCTTTCTGTTTGTTCCTGAGCGTCATTAGTGATGGCGAAGTGAAGCTTTCAGCACAACTATCAGAAAAAGGTTCATTACTCGAAGCTTTTCAAATCTGAGCTCGATGAGGACCTCTGCTGGTGAAAGCGAGGGAAAGCAAAATGTTTCGCGACCAACGCATTATCTTAGAAGCAAAAATTAATTATGGATAGATGAATAAATGAATGAATCAATCAATATATTAAATGCATGAATAAATGAATGAATGAATCAATCAATATATTAAATGCATGAATAAATGAATGAATGAATCAATATATTAATTACATGACAATCTGTTCCATTGCATACACTTGCATACTAACTCAACCCAATAAAGATAACATTTTGTATTGTGAATGTGGATATTTTTCCTGTTTGTAAATAAATACAACTCATAAATAGAGGAAGTAGGCTAAATTAATGCAGGTGCATGCACACAAAGAAACACACACGCACACACACACCTTCACATGATTATAGCCTACAGACCAACAATGTACTGTAGGACAGATGGGCAAGACTTATGGAGGATTTGTGCTTAATGAACATTGTAAGAGGTGTTCTTTAGACTGACTGGTGCTTGGGTAGAGGGTAGTGCTTTAAGTGTTTTGAATAAATGTGTGTAATTTTCAGAACACCCTCTCTTTAGGCAGGTTCCATGACAAAGTCTCGCAACAATAAACTCTCCTAAACTCGCGCAATACAACAAACAGTTCAATGCAACGCAATACACCTTAACGCAGAATAAAGCGGAAGCGAATGCAGCAGACTATTGTTTTTCACTGAGGAGCTGAACTAGTGATGGTACAGCAACTGTGGCGACGGGATGTACGTCTCCGTTCCCTCCTTCAGGGAACGAGGGTTACCATACGTAACCGAGACGTTCCCTTTCAGTCGGTCACGTTCGACGTACATCGGATGTCACCGACGAATTGGGATCCCTTTGGAAAACGCCACAGTTACTACCACTTCCAGCGCCCAGCGAGAGCTCCTCAGACCCCGTCTGTTCCGGGCGGGGAAATTCACGCAGGGAGAGTCACACTGCTTTTCCGCAAGACCCACTCAGCAGACTATTGGATAATGCTGGGAAAGCATGCCCGGAGGGACGCTGCGGAAGCCACATCATGCCCGAAGGGAGTTACCATGTGGAGAATACACGTATGGACTGGCCGTGGGCAGTGCAACATAGGGAAGTCCCAGGGGTGGCCCCGGCCAAGCAGGCGGGGGAACAACACCCGACTGAGACGGCAGAGAGCTCTGCCGAGGGAAAGACACGGGATCGCCGTAGGGAGTCGTACCGTGGAAGAATACCCCCTGCCGTGGGGGTCACAACATATGGAACCCAGCCTAACACCAATGCATACGAGTGTTAGACCTGGCCTCGGACGCTCCGCCACATCCGACTGCCACGGGTTGCGGAGGACTCAATAGGGTTCGCCGTTTCTGGGGAACTCGGCTGGAGCATAAAAGCGCACTTATCCGTTCCATAGGGAAGGGAATGGCGCAGCAAGCCGACACTTAGAACGGGCACTTCGGTGTTACTGACTATGGGAAGTGAGCACACAGGAAGATACCGGCTCTACACAGAGGCTATAAAATCTAGCGAACGTGTTAGGTGTCGCCCAGCCCGCAGCTCTAAAAATATCTGTCAGCGAGTCACCCATAAGGCTGCACCATGTGTCGCGCATTTTTAAACCTTTTTGAATCAGAGTCACGTGGGTGTGTGTGAAACGAAGCTTCGGACTTTACTGTTACAGAATGTATAAATTACTTTTGATATAATTCTTATTACTATTTATATATTTCTTTTAAAATGTCATTAATGTAATATACTAAATTAAATATTCTACTTAATTTTATTTTGACAATTTAGTAGAATCACTGAATAACTGATAACAGAAAAATCTGAATCCCATTAAAAGATATTCACCTGAAAGGTAAAATTGTTTTATTACTTATGTACAAGCATATGAATATTTACTTATTTAATTGCCCATATTTTAATGGAAGATATGTCATAATAATACAAAAACAAACTGATTTTGTCATAATAGAATTCACTCAATTAACATATAGGTTTTAATGAATGTGAAGATGCCTGAATGTACATCTACTTCATGAAAATATTAAATAATAGCCCCATTAATTACAATAAGTATTACATTTAAAAACAATAACACCTGTAACAACATGCCTTCTGTGCCAAATATGGCTGGGTCATCTTACTCCACAAAACCATAAACATTGTGTCCACAAAGCCCTCATTAACAAATAGACACAAAAATGTCTCGGTTACGTATGGTAACCCTCGTTCCCTGAAGGAGGGAACGGAGACGTATGTCGGACGTCACCGATGAATTGGGATCACTTCAGGGAGCCCCTCTCAGCTTTGAGATATAGAGAACTGGCCAATGACTATTGGCGTGCGAGATTTGCATCTCGTGCTCCGCCCCGCAGCGCGGGTATAAAGCGGAAGCGAATGCAGCGCACTGTTGTTTTTCACTGAGGAGCCAAATTAGTGAATCGGCCATGCAGTGATGGTACCAATGCAGATAGAGGCCAATGCAGTCAGGAGTACTGTCTTCAGAGACAGAATTTTTAACTCAGCTGACTGCAAAGGCTCAAAGGGCGCTCTCTACAGTGTGATTAGCACCAGAGTTAAGTCCCAAGAGGGTATAGAGGGACGGCGAGGCGGATTTAGTCCCCTCGCCCCCCTCAGGAACCTGACAATCAGATCGTGCTTCCCTAGAGACTTACCATCTACCATGTCATGATTAGCGGCGATAGCGGCAACATAAACTTTGAGGGTGGAGGGAGACAGCCTTCGCTCCAACCCATCTTGTAGGAAGGAAAGCACAGAACTGATTGAACATCTCCGGGGGTCTTCTTGGCGAGAAGAACACCAATCGACGAACAGGTTCCACTTCAACGCATAGAGGCGCCTCGTAGAGGGAGCTCTAGCGGAAGTGATGGTGTCTACCGTCCAGGGACCAGACATGGAGTTTCCAGAGGTCCGGACGCGGGTGCCAAAGGGTGCCCCGTCTCTAAATCAGGAGGAATGGGCCAAGGAGGTGCTGTCGCGAGAAGCACTAGTTCCGGGAACCAAGTCCGGTTGGGCCAATACGGAGCAACCAACAGGACTTGCTCCTCGTCCTCCCTGACCTTGCACAGAGTCTGTGCAAGAAGGCTCACTGGGGGAAACGCCTCGGTGAGGCGCGCTGTCAGGCCAACCCGAATCCAGCTCCATACCGAGAAAAGAGATCCTCTGCGTGGGGCAGAGTTTGCTTTTTTCCCAGTTGACCCGAAGCCCCAACCGGCTGAGGTGACTGAGCACCATGTCCCTGTGTTCAAAGATCAGCCAGTCGTCGAGATAGTTAAGGATGCAAATTCCATGCTCTCTCATGGGAGAAATTGCCGTCTCCGCGACTTTCGTGAAGACACGGGGTGACAGGGCCAGCCCGAAGGGTAGGACTTTGTAGTGATATGCTCGTCCATCGAACGCAAAGCGTAGAAACGGTCTGTGTCGAGGGAGAATCGAGACATGAAAGTACGCGTCCTTCAGGTCGATCGCTGCAAACCAATCTTGGGGACGGATGCACCTGAAGATGCGTTTCTGCGTTAACATTCTGAACGGTAGCCTGTGAAGGGACCGGTTCAAGAATCGCAGATCCAAGATAGCCGTAACCCGCCGCCTTTCTTGGGTACAATTGAGTACGGGCTGTAGAAGTCCTTCGCCAGTAGGACCTCGATCTCCGCCTGAAGCACAGGGGCATTTTCCTTCGACACAGAGGTGAAGTGAACGCCCCTGAACTTGGGGGGACGCCGGGCGAACTGAATCGCATAGCCAAGTCTGATGGTACGGATGAGCCAGCGAGATGGGCTGGGGAGCGCTAGCCAGGCTCCCAGTGACCATTCAAGCGGGACCATCGGCACCACAGACGTACCCGCAGCGGGGCAACGAGGCGGCATGCAGGGACCCGACTCGGACGGCATGGTAGCGGCCCGAAGTGGGGTCTGAGTGTGCTGTGCAACACTTACCTGCTTCCGCTGAGGGGGTGTGCGAGTGTGGGAAGGCCGCTCGTGTGCGTCCCCACAGCCGGCACCCCCTGCTGGCGATTGGAGAGGCGCCTGAGGGTGACAAGGCATGGGAGCGTCAAACACCGCCAAGCGTGCTCTCTTGGCACCCAGAGATTTCAGAAACTGCTCTTTTGTTGAAAATTTGGGTGCACTGCGGCCAGCAGCGGAACAGAAACTTAAGGACAACAAAAGATTCTCCCCCAGCCCTCCTCCGGGGAAAGGAGTGGTGCTGCAGCCATTTCCTGAAGAGCAGTCTCCTCCATCTCTGGGTGGCCCGTCTCAGGGTCTCTTACGACGGCGCTTGCCACCTGGCTTGGCAGCGGCCTGAGCGGGCTGGACGTCCTTCCCACGGCCGGCTCCACGCCTACGCCCGGACGAATTGGGATCACTACAGGGAGCCCCTATCAGCTTCGAGATATAGAGAACCGGCCAATGACTATTGGCGTGCAAGATTTGCATCTCGCGCTCCGCCCCGCAGCGCAGGTATAAAGCGGAAGCGAATGCAGCGCACTGTTGTCATTCACTTCGGAGCCGAACAGCATTGATGAAGCAAGACTGCTTTCTAAAAAGAGAGTTTTTATCTGCGAGAGATATTCAGATAACCGAAGGTAGGCGAGTCTCGATCTAAGCGCCGAGATAGTCATGTTCCCGCAGTGGGAACATGAACATGAACATGAACATGAACATGAACATGAACTATCCACAAAAGCTGCCTCTGCGTGCTGAATGCCCAGACACGTGATACAACGATTGTGACCGTCAGCTGGTGACAGGGAACGACCGCATCCAGAAATGCACGGGTGGAATGACATCTTGAAAAAGACGCAGTGTCACACCCGTGTTGCTCTTTTGTGAGGAAACGCTCTTTTAGAAGTGCTGAAGCACCCAGGGGAAGACCGCGGCAGCACACAGGATATAGGTGCAGCCTGTGTCTGCACTCACTGTAAACAAACGCCCTCACCAAACCAACAGTTGCTGTGAGAACAGCAGTTTGTTTATATAAAGCAGCGGTGGTCTCGTGGTCGCACTGATTGTGCCTTCTCTCCAACACAAAATTGTCCCTCGTTTTCTGAATATCTCTCGCAGATAAAAACTCTCTTTTTAGAAAGCAGTCTTGCTTCATCAATGCTGTTCGGCTCCGAAGTGAATGACAACAGTGCGCTGCATTCGCTTCCGCTTTATACCTGCGCTGCGGGGCGGAGCGCGAGATGCAAATCTTGCACGCCAATAGTCATTGGCCGGTTCTCTATATCTCGAAGCTGATAGGGGCTCCCTGTAGTGATCCCAATTCGTCGGTGACGTCCGACGTACGTCGAACGTGACCAACTGAAAGGGAACTTTGATATTCAACATAATACAATGTCATAGATCACTATTTTCGAGAGACACAAAAAGAGATCAAAACTGTTTTGACTGACTAAATCTCACAAATGTTGATATTAAGATGAAATGACAAAATTAAAAATAGTATATTCATTCATAAAAAGCAACGGTCCTAGCACTGAGCCCTACGGTACTCCATACTGACCTTGTGATCGGTGTGACATCTCTTCATCTACTGCTACAAACTGATAACGGTCAGATAAGTATGATTTAAACCATGCCAATGCAATTCCACTAATGCCAACATATCTCTATTCAAGTACTCATGTTATGTTACCATTTAAAAAAAAAAAAAGACAAAAACAATAGTTTGAGTCAACAAGTGTTTATTAACTGACAGCCCAATGTTTGCAACAAATACTGTATACATGTCTCTTACATGTATTGTCAAAACATTAAAATATTAGGTTTCATTTTGCATTTAACACAGGAAAAAAGATCATCAGTCAATATATTTCATGTAGTCTGATTTCACAGAGTACAACATGCTCCTGGATCATCATCTTTGTTGATCCTGAAACAACATTCCAACCAATCAGATTCGAGGGAAAAGTTTACAGTTGGGTTATGTGCTTGTTATTCACTATCATTCCTCTCTGATATCAGGGAGAGCTTATGAGTAGGGTTAGGTTTAGGGGCAGGGATAGGGTTAGGACTACATTTTCAGACAGGAATGTTGTTCCGGGATCAATAAACATGTTGACCCAGGGCCGCATCTAACTTTGCAAAATCAATACATGCTAGTCTGTTTGCTGTCATTAGCCTCCTGCCACATGCTCTTTCTGTCCGTTGTCATGGCTCGTTGATGGTTTGCATTAAGAAAAACACACATTGATGTGAAGTTATGGTTACTCAATGGCTTTCGACAGCTCTGACTAGTGCTTGAAGTAGTCATTTTGAGCAGATCAATGAAATCAATCTCAGTTGGCCTGAGAACAGATGCCAAGCCGACAGGCTTCACAGTGAGCGCTCTCATGCGGCCCGTTCACTCTGCCATTGAACACAGAGGGTCTGTTCGTTTCACCCAGGTCTTCTTTGTAGCATCTCATGCGGATCTTTTCAACTAGTCTATTAATCAGCACATCAATGTTGTCCACTGGAAAGTTTGGATCCTCCATCTTAGCTTCATTGCACCTCCTGCACTTCTGTTTGAAGCGTCGCAGTTTAATGGTTCCCTCTTTACTCGCCGTGTTCAGGTGGAAGTGGAACACCACCTGCACTCTTTTAGACATCCAGGATCTTTTACAGAGAGAACAGGCGAACCTACGGATTGAAATGGAGAATAGATCACTTGTTTTTTCTACATGCATTACTAATGTATATATCTTACCTATATATATACAGGGAGTGCAGAATTATTAGGCAAGTTGTATTTTTGAGGATTAATTTTATTATTGAACAACAACCATGTTCTCAATGAACACAAAAAACTCATTAATATCAAAGCTGAATATTTTTGTATCAATATTTTAAGTAGTTTTTAGTTTTAGCTATTTTAGGGGGATATCTGTGTGTGCAGGTGACTATTACTGTGCATAATTATTAGGCAACTTAACAAAAAACAAATTTATACCCATTTCAATTATTTATTTTTACCAGTGAAACCAATATAACATCTCAACATTCACAAATATACATTTCTGACATTCAAAAACCAAACAAAAACAAATCAGTGACCAATATAGCCACCTTTCTTTGCAAGGACACTCAAAAGCCTGCCATCCATGGATTCTGTCAGTGTTTTGATCTGTTCACCATCAACATTGCGTGCAGCAGCAACCACAGCCTCCCAGACACTGTTCAGAGAGGTGTACTGTTTTCCCTCCTTGTAAATCGCACATTTGATGATGGACCACAGGTTCTCAATGGGGTTCAGATCAGGTGAACAAGGAGGCCATATCATTAGATTTTCTTCTTTTATACCCTTTCTTGCCAGCCACGCTGTGGAGTACTTGGACGCGTGTGATGGAGCATTGTCCTGCATGAAAATCATGTTTTTCTTGAAGGATGCAGACTTCTTCCTGTACCACTGCCTGAAGAAGGTGTCTTCCAGAAACTGGCAGTAGGACTGGGAGTTGAGCTTGACTCCATCCTCAACCCGAAAAGGCCCCACAAGCTCATCTTTGATGATACCAGCCCAAACCAGTACTCCACCTCCACCTTGCTGGCGTCTGAGTCGGACTGGAGCTCTCTGCCCTTTACCAATCCAGCCACGGGCCCATCCATCTGGCCCATCAAGACTCACTCTCATTTCATCAGTCCATAAAACCTTACAAAAATCAGTCTTGAGATATTTCTTGGCCCAGTCTTGACGTTTCAGCTTGTGTGTCTTGTTCAGTGGTGGTCGACTTTCTGCCTTTCTTACCTTGGCCATGTCTCTGAGTATTGCACACCTTGTGCTTTTGGGCACTCCAGTGATGTTGCAGCTCTGAAATATGGCCAAACTGGTGGCAAGTGGCATCTTGGCAGCTGCACGCTTGACTTTTCTCAGTTCACGGGCAGTTATTTTGCGCCTTGGTTTTTCCACACGCTTCTTGCGACCCTGTTGACTATTTTGAATGAAACGCTTGATTGTTCGATGATCACGCTTCAGAAGCTTGGCTATTTTAAGACTGCTGCATCCCTCTGCAATATATCTCACTATTTTTGACTTTTCTGAGCCTGTCAAGTCCTTCTTTTGACCCATTTTGCCAAAGGAAAGGAAGTTGCCTAATAATTATGCACACCTGATATAGGGTGTTGATGTCATTAGACCACACCCCTTCTCATTACAGAGATGCACATCACCTAATATGCTTAATTGGTAGTAGGCTTTCCAGCCTATACAGCTTGGAGTAAGACAACATGCATAACGAGGATGATGTGGTCAAAATACTCATTTGCCTAATAATTCTGCACTCCCTGTATATTAAACATTGGTAACACTTTACTTAAAACCTTTATGTATAATGCATTATAAAAGTATTTTAATGCATTAATTATGACTTTTAATGCACCTTATAATGCATTGTATAGTCTCATGAATAATTGTAACCACAGTTATAATACTTAGAAAGTGCAATGCATCAAAACACATGACAAACAACCAGTTTCAGATGTAACAAGGAATCTGCAAATATTATAATGTATAATGCATTTTAACTGGTTACAGTTATTTATGAAAAGATATAATGCATTATAGCATAGATTATGAATACCTTTATAAGGCATTAAACTGATTAAAACTACTTCAACTCATTGTTAGCATTCTGTGTGAACCTCTTAATGTTAAGATCATGATGTGTATATGTGCAATTGTAATTACTTAAAATAAAATGGTCTGATAAAATGGGTCTGAGTGTGCATTAATAAAAAATAAACAGGTTTGATTCTTTCAATATTATGAAGAGTTTTAATAAAAGGAATCATCTAAATATCTTCATACACCATAAAGCCTAATATAAAACATTTTTGTAAGGAATGACAGGTATATTTTACTGTGGTGAAGTTGTGCTCTTACCGTGCGAAGGAGCCAGAGATGTATTGGTGCCAATCACGAGCCTGTTTGTGTGGCTCAATAGAGTCAGTAATTGTAATGTGCCATGTGTCGTCGTGAAGCTCACTCGCCTTCGCCTGTAAAGAACTTTCCCACAGCATTAATGCCATGTTTTTGTCCTTACAGTGCTGTAGTAGAAATGATCGTACCTTGTTATTACCCACTGAATATATACTGTACAATCTCTCAATTCATAAGAAACGAAACTGAAACTACCAAGCAAGTATCTGTTTTCTGCAACACAAAAGTGAACCTTGCTTTACATTGCTTTAAAAATCAAATAAGCTGCTTTACAAGGTGTGTTGAGCTTGCCTTAACATTACAAACTGTATTATAATGCATTTAACCTAAAATATTGTAACTATAGTAACTATAACATCTATAACACAAATAACTTCAGATATCATACAGTAGTCAAAGCTCTTACCACTTTAATATACTTATTTTCTTATTGAGTTCTTTTTCAAATAGCACAAAGATAGTAGAAAACTAATTGTCTAGTTAATGCGAACAGTTAAGAAACTGTTTGAAGAAAGATACAGAAAGAAATGGTTGTTATTGTTTTAGCTCCACCTACTGGACAACATGGTAGCCGACGTATGGTGTGTATTTGTTCTTCTCTGTTGACTTCTGCATTTTCTCATTTAAATGTGCGAAATCTGATATCAAGTATCAGATCCTAGAAGTCTCAAATCTCAATACATAAGGGATAATGCACAGTCAGCTGGTCAAACTAACAACCAGGGTGATCAGGTCTGTATTTTGAGCTAATGGCCAAATGAGTAGCCTATTTATAACATGGCTACTTACTAAATAAATGAACACATGCAATAATAGTTTCTGTTGAAATGATGAGTGCCGAGAGACGCATTAAACTAGCGCGTCTATGAAGGAAATCAGATGCCTGACAACAGTAAAAAATATACAGTAGCGTCATTATACACAAAAATATTTACAATCACTTACAATCATAATGTGATTATTCGGATTACCGTAATTACGAGATTCTGACTTGTTAAAAGCGTTTACGCCTTCATAGAATTCAGTCCCTCCAGGGTTTCCAGGACTTTTTTCTGATTTTTGTGGCCTAAAATGACTGAATTTTTGGTGGCTTATCTCAAAATGTGCATTTCTTGTGTGTTTTGTAGTGAAAATATATCACATAAATGATTCTTCTTGTGTTACTCAAGAAACATTGGGCTCTGTGATGAAGAGAACACTGAGAGAAACGTAAGGGTTGTCGTTTTAACCCTATGTATCATAATTGATACATGAGTTTCTAAGGACTCTAAATGATCAACATAAACAAAACTTCTACTACATGAACAAAATCAATCGCTTCAGAAAGATCATATTAAAATGTATGAATCAAATGATACAACAGGCTTTTGAGGATTTGTTCATCTCTCAATCATTGTTGTGTTTTGCCCTCCACAATATAAAGGGCAGAGCTTATTATAAAACTAAGCATTTAAATATCATTTTACTAAGAAATACTATTAGCAGATATAGTGTCAAATTACACTCACCTAAAGGATTATTAGGAACACCTGTTCAATTTCTCATTAATGCAATTATCTAATCAACCAATCACATGGCAGTTGCTTCAATGCATTTAGGGGTGTGGTCCTGGTCAAGACAATCTCCTGAACTCCAAACTGAATGTCAGAATGGGAAAGAAAGGTGATTTAAGCAATTTTGAGCGTGGCATGGTTGTTGGTGCCAGACGGGCCGGTCTGAGTATTTCACAATCTGCTCAGTTACTGGGATTTTCACGCACAACCATTTCTAGAGTTTACAAAGAATGGTGTGAAAAGGGAAAAACATCCAGTATGCGGCAGTCCTGTGGGCCAAAATGCCTTGTTGATGCTAGAGGTCAGAGGAGAATGGGCCGACTGATTCAAGCTGATAGAAGAGCAACTTTGACTGAAATAACCACTCGTTACAACCGAGGTATGCAGCAAAGCATTTGTGAAGCCACAACACGCACAGCCTTGAGGCGGATGGGCTACAACAGCAGAAGACCCCACCGGGTACCACTCATCTCCACTACAAATAGGAAAAAGAGGCTACAATTTGCACGAGCTCACCAAAATTGGACAGTTGAAGACTGGAAAAATGTTGCCTGGTCTGATGAGTCTGGATTTCTGTTGAGACATTCAGATGGTAGAGTCAGAATTTGGCGTAAACAGAATGAGAACATGGATCCATCATGCCTTGTTACCACTGTGCAGGCTGGTGGTGGTGGTGTAATGGTGTGGGGGATGTTTTCTTGGCACACTTTAGGCCCCTTAGTGCCAATTGGGCATCGTTTAAATGCCACGGCCTACCTGAGCATTGTTTCTGACCATGTCCATCCCTTTATGACCACCATGTACCCATCCTCTGATGGCTACTTCCAGCAGGATAATGCACCATGTCACAAAGCTCCAATCATTTCAAATTGGTTTCTTGAACATGACAATGAGTTCACTGTACTAAAATGGCCCCCACAGTCACCAGATCTCAACTCAATAGAGCATCTTTGGGATGTGGTGGAACGGGAGCTTCGTGCCCTGGATGTGCATCCCACAAATCTCCATCAACTGCAAGATGCTATCCTATCAATATGGGCCAACATTTCTAAAGAATGCTTTCAGCACCTTGTTGAATCAATGCCACGTAGAATTAAGGCAGTTCTGAAGGCGAAAGGGGGTCAAACACAGTATTAGTATGGTGTCCCTAATAATCCTTTAGGTGAGTGTATATTTATATGCGTAATCTGCTATAATGTTATAAAAAACCTCATTAATTTACATTTCTTCCCATATACAGTAGATATTAACTGCACCAAATTGCTATTTTTGCTCAGTTTGGGTCTCTGAATAAAACCCTCTGTATCTCTCTGTATCAGACTATATGAGCCATAAAAACCTGGTGGATCAACTCTATGACAAAACAAAACACATATGCAAACTTTTTTTTTCCCTTTTATATTTTGTCTAAAGGTTAAAAAAAGTAAAATAAATAAAAAAAATGAGATTTTCTGACTATTTTTGAATTATTTCAAGCTTTACATGGTAAAAAACAAGTTAGTATTTTTATAATATAACAAAGTATAAAAGAACTGTCACGGTTAAGGTCCACAAAGATGCTGAATTGAGGCATAGCAGTTCAAATACTAGTTTAACTTTAATAAATGAAAGAAAAGCCGAACGCTTCAAAGAGAAAACAACGCACCAGTGTGTTCTAAACACAACCAACACCATGAACCAAGAACCAAGGAAACTGAAGGTCTTAAATACACAGGATAATGAACTAAAATACAAACAGGTGTGCTCTAATTAATCATATAATGAATAACCATGGCAACTATGACAAACGGGAACAAAGGAAACAAAGAGAAACAAAGTCTTTAAAAACTAAACCAAAACACATCAAACTATGAATAACTGTGACACTATAAAGTTCAGTAATAAAGTTGTCTTTTACAACGTCTTTTCTGGCATGTTGTAGTCCAGATTAAAAATGTTTAAGTAAAAACAAATGCTTGAAAATCAATACCAAGTGTTTTGGTGTTGTTTGGTAAACATCATAGTGAATACAAAATTCTAAACGGCTATTTGAAAACGCAAAAACTGTTTGACAAAGGGTCAGAAACAGAAAGTAGCACAGCCTGCTGTGTTTACAGGGGAAACCGCCGTATCCCACAAGCGCCACCTACTGTCAGAGAGTGACACCTACTGTCTCCTTCACTAGTTCTGTCATGCTTCTCGTCCATAATGGGGTTGTTGACAGAGTGTGCGAGCCTGTTTTATGCAGCACACATACAGACAGTGTTGATAAATTGAACCTGTTGATGGAAAAGATGCATTAAAAGCCGGGATGAATATGTCCAAGTTTTTCGTATTTTGTTTAAATATCAGTTTTTTTTTTTTTTTTTATGTAGTCCTGCCCTTCAGAAGCAACAGAAGACACTTACACGTTTCCTGAAAGACAAATCAAGTACAATTTACCCTGATCTTCAAATTCAAAAGTTTTCACCTCCCGGCTCTTACTGCGTCGTGTTTCCTTCTGGAGCATCAGTGAATGTCTGATCCTTTTTTAATAGTTGTGTTTGAGTCCTTCAATCGTCCTCAGATCTCAAAATCATACAGTCACTGCTGGAAAGGGCTGAAGAGTTAGGGGATTTTTCTGAAGAACGTTGGTTAGTTTAAGTGATCAGGACAAACAAGAGACTCAAGAACAACCGTCACAAAACACACACACAGCCATGGATCATCAGGGAACGACACACACACACACACACACAACCGTGGATCATCAGGGAACGACACACACACACAACCGTGGATCATCAGGGAACGACACACACACACACACACAACCGTGGATCATCAGGGAACGACACACAGGATTAAGAATGTAAACTTTTGAACAGGGTCATTTTTATAAATTCAGCTGTTTTTTTGTCTTGTGGACTGTTTGTAAACATCTTTTATGTAAAATATCTTAGGACAGCACTAAATAAAAAGATCCCTTTGATTTTGGTCAAAATTATTCACATTTTCACAGATGCTGCAAGGGGTGTGAAAACTTTTGAGCATGAGTGGATGCCACTTAATGAATCTGTTTATTAAAATGTAGTTTTATTGAAAACTAGTTTGTTTGTTTCTGGTATTGTAAAAATATACTCTGCTGCACATCGTAACAATTCCCAATAGTGTCCACAGTGTATTCACAAATATCACCTTTCATATAATGGCATAGTGTATTATTGTTTTTTTTGTTTTTGAAGACAAAATATGACTCTAGAAAATGTAATAAAGACCAACCTGAATGATAATTACAGGATGTTTCAATGAGCACAATCAATGGAAACTGAGATATGGGGGTTACTCCAGAGTAGGCTACGATAAATGCTTCACCAGCACTACTGTGGTTATTTTGTTGATTGAAAGGAAAACATTTCACTGCAAACTTAAAGTAAGCGAAACTTGTATGCGGTGAAAAAGGCCAGCCTACAGTTATTTAATAGGCCATATCGTGCTTCTCATTAGACATTCAGGACAAGCCTGTGTGGGTACTGGAAACTGTTCGACATGCAGGTAAGAGTCATACTTCTCAAGGTGTTTGCATATTTTGCGGTTTGAAATGTTAGGTTTTTGCTGTTCTCAGAAATTTCAGAGAGAATGAAATCTTCATTTTCTCCAGCTCTCGGTTTAAAACGCAGTTTATGACTCCATCAACACTCCTACTCAGAACTGCCAACACACGCAGCCACATCTGATGTTATCTTCATGGCCATGCTTATGTGAACCTTCAGACAGAAGTAAACAAAAGCAAACGCAGGACTGTGTGTAAAGAGCACCGCCACTATTTCTTCTTGTTAAATCAGGATTAAAAAAATGACAGACTGTGTAAATATGTCTATATTTTGAACTCCTTTAGCATTTTTACAAATCTTATGAGATTACTTTGTGGCTATACATTCATATGTAGTACAGAAATCATTCAAGTACAATATTTACAGTACATACATAGTGCAATAATCAACATTTAAAATTTACACAACAATACACATTAAATGCAGTCACTTATATTTTAGTATGAATAGTGTTAGGATACACAGAAGCGCATATGAAAATAATAGCAGGAGTATAACAAAACCATAACTAATTTTCACATTTTCTGAGGAAAACGTGAGTGGTGTTTGTCAATGCAAAACTCGGCGCCACACTCTCAAGTCCCTATGATGTTCGGGTCTCGATATGACTCGTGTGGATTTTTTGGCCAGTTTTATCAAATCATAAGTCTTATTCTAATAAATGCAAAAGCACATAAACCTCTCCTCATAAGCCCCACAGTTTGAGGTATCGATGTGTGTACCACAGGCGGTGCCAGTTTGAGCAATAATATGCTTGTGGTTGCCACATAGCCTCCTTGTAAAAACGTGCCTCTGCCTACATTTTTGCAAAACTATACAGACAATTCACTGCAGTTTCCAGCTGAAATGAACACTAGTGGCAGTAAAACACCAACAATTTTTATTCCAGTTGACAAAAATTATGATTATGGGAGATTAATATTTTCACATAGTTCTACGTATAATACTTACTTTGTTATGACTTCAAAACTTTTGCAAATGTTTGCATCACATAACCAGCTCCATATGGCTTCTCTGTTGCAGCCCAGCTAACAAAAATATGTTCTTTTTGCTAATGTGCCCATCAAGTTATGGAAACATTATTTCTGTGTTTTAATAATGTTTTTCCTTGGTTATGCGAAGGAACCTTTCATTTTATAATTTTACAACCGCTATGAGAACTTTAATTTTGAATTGAAACATTCTGAAACAAGTAGTAACATAAAAAATAAAAATTAAATAAAAACATTAGGCGAACATAAAAACGTTCCATGTTTTTGTGCTAACATTTGGAGAACACCGTTAAAGACCTGATAACTTTGAGCAAAGTTTTATTACTAGAAGAACATTTTTTCAGAACTTTAAGAGAACCTTGCCAGAACATTAGCCAATGTTCTGAGAATGTTCCCTGTTAGCTGGGAGTAAACTTGCTCAGTAGTTCACTTGGTACAGATGCTAAGCGCCCGGGTATGAGTCACAATAAAAAAGCTCAAAGACTTGTAGAAGTGAGTGTAACCCTTCCAGTGTTACTGGCATGGGAGGCGGGTGATAACAAGTTTGCTAAAGTCAGCAGCCTCTAGCGTCAGTCACTAGTGCACCTCTTGAGGCCAGGGGAGCAAGGTTTACAGGCTCTTACTAGTTGCCCTCCGTTACACTCACCCCCCTAAACCTCAAACCGATCCAGGTCACGGCACCAATATAACCGGTCCTACTCGACTTGCTCTGAGCGGGATTCGAACCGGCGTTTCTAACATTGGAGGTAGACGCATTAACAAGGACACTAAAGACCGCAGCCTCTAGCGTCAATTGGGGGTGAGGTTTACTCACACAGCTCCGACTAGCTCATCTCCATTACACTCACCCCCCTAAACCTCACTCCCATCCGGGTCACAGTACCAATGTAATCCCTGGTTTACTCACACAGCTCTTACTAGCCAGCCTCCATTACATTCACCCCCTAAACCTCACTCCCATCCGAGTCATGGCACCAATGTAACCCCTGGTTTACTCACACCACTCCAAAGGGGATTTGAACCAGCGCTAACAAGGACACAAAAGACCGCAGCCTCTAGCGTCAATTGGGGGTGAGGTTTACTCAAAAAATTCTTACTAGCTCATCTCCATTACACTGACCCCTCTAAACCTCACTTTCATCCGAGTCACGGCACCAATGTAACCCCTGGTTTACTCACACAGCTCTTACTAGCTCATCTCCATTACACTCACCCCCCTAAACCTCACTCCCATCTGGGTCACAGCACCAATGTAACCCCTGGTTTACTCACACAGCTCTTACTAGCTGGCCTCCGTTACACTCACCCCCCTAAACCTCACTCCCATCCGGGTCACGGCACCAATGTAACCCCTGGTTTACTCACACAGCTCTTACTAGCTGGCCTCCGTTACACTCACCCCCATAAACCTCACTCCCATCGGGGTAACGGCACCAATGTAACCCCTGGTTTACTCACACAGCTCTTACTAGCCAGCCTCCGTTACATCCACCCCCCTAAACCTCACTCCCATCCGGGTCACGGCACCAACATAACCCCTGGTTTACTCCTACCACTCCAAACGGGATTTGAACCGGTGTCTCTGCATTGGGGGCGGGTGCACTAACAAGGACAATAATGACCGCAGCCTCTAACATCAGTTGCCAGTGCGCCTCTTGAGGCCTGTGGAGTAAAGTTTACCCACACAGCTCTTACTAGCCAGCCTCCGTTACACAAGCTGAAATTCTATGGTTGCGTCAGCAAATGTGTTTTTATGTTTGCTTTTGTTAACACTATCGGTTAGGTTTAAGGTATAGGATTTATTATCAAACGGGATAGCACATTAACCTTTAGCTCCACTTACTAGATATGTACAACAACCAACGTAATACAATGTTGCCAGATTCACATTCTGTTTCAGATCAAACTGAAAGCTTTTAGTGCCACTTAATAGACATTTCACCTTGAAAGTGTGGCAAAACGTGCAAGAAGCAACATAACATAATTTTGCAGAAATGTCATCACAGGCACGTTTCTCCAGTGAGCATGTGTTGCAATACAATACAAAAATATTCAAGTACCTCAGGTTTTTTCATGGGGGCTTCTGTGGTTAGCACCTCACTATGACTCAGTGTCAAACTCTGGGGCACCTTTACAGTATCTACCATTTTGAACTAGTTAAAATGAGAGGACGACTTATGTGGAGTTTGCGATCATAATTATTATCAAAAATCATAACAGTCCTAGACTGTTCAGGATTTTCTCCCAAATAATATATATTAGGTTTACATGAGCAAATGTAAAAATAGACTAACTTTAGTGGACAATGCATGATCTGACTATCTCTTAATAGCAGGTACTTCGTGTTTATTTCTCATCCGCCCACTCGGTGTCTGTTTTTGTTGAGGGAAAATGATGGCAGCATATTCCACTCCATCCTGGGCCTTTGATGTCGCCTCGGCAGGTTTTACTCTGTCATCTCTTTCAGGTCTATTTTGAAAGTCTAACTCGCCATACTCCACACAGCTGACAAACACAGCTTCAGATCTCCCACTTCGCCCCTGCAAACAGCCCAGGCCATCAAACACAAAAAGTGACGAAAACAAAGCTGACACTGAATTAGTGTGAAAAATGTTATTGAGTAGCTTAGAGAAATAAAGAGGTCATGCACATACTTGTTGTGTTTTTGTGTTGTTCTGAACTGGTGGGTTTTCTGCGTCTGAGAAGAAATACATTTACAATAAGCACTGACATGCTACTATAATGGGCTACAAAATGACACTTATATAAAATTACTTAATAGCTGATGTCGACTTTAGCAAATGTTAATACAGGCAATTTTTTAAACACATAAAAAAGTTGAATGACGCATAGCAGATGTTATGAATTTAGCATGAGATGGCACAATGCACGTAAAGAAACTTCAAAATCTTACAAACATTTGATCTTTAAAATCACCCTATCCGACTGTAAAGCAGCTGTTTTACAGAATAATAAAAGAAATATACTTGCTTCAAAACAATGATACTATAGCATACCTGGTTTTCTTGGATAGGTCCTGTAAATCCAGCACAATATGCCCACAAAGAGACATATAAATATGATGAATGATGCAGTGAAGAAAATTAAGAAGGATTTTTGTTCCGATGTCTCCAGTTTAGGAGGATTCGTCACTACGCTTTCATGCAGATATGTAGTTTCTGAAAGAAAAGGCACATCGTTTTTTATTATTATTATTAAAAACTTTAATTTTAATTATCTAAAAAAGCAGTCCCAGTTACAATTACAATGCTAACAGTTCATAATGTTATGAGTATTTCACAGTAGTGAGGTTTAAAGAGGAAACCTACCTGTTGTTTTATTGCCTAATTTGACGGTAATATGAATTTTGTTGCTCTCAATAAGAGGGTTTTCACCATCAGCAAGCACCGCGACATAATACGTTCCTTTATCTTCCAGTGAGAGATTTGTGATGTGTAGTGTGACCGTACAGTTTTCCACATCACCGAGTACAAACCTTTCTGAGCAAGAAGGGTTCGCTTGTTTGCAACTTCCTTTCTTCTCTTCATTTTTGTACAGACTTGTAATTTTGTTGGAAAAACTGTTGATAACAGAATTTTGAAAAGTGAACTCAACGGTGATGTTTTCTTCCGACGTACCATTGACTTCATGCGTCGATTCCACTGAAATACAAATCACACTTTGTCACTTTAAAAGATTTAACTGTTTAATGGCAGGTTCTCACTGGGACAACTTACCCCAATCATCATTCATAATTTTTTTCTCAACATTTTTTTTGAAATTTTGGGAAAACTTTACAATAAGGTTTCAAATATTAGCTATCATGGACAATATTACAGCATTTATTAGTAGATCTAAACATTTCACATTTTTAAGATCAAAAGTTGTATCTGTTAACATTAGTTAATCTGTGAACTAACATGAATGGGGACATTTAGGTTAATAAATTCTGTAAAAATATATATTTCTTATTGTTAGTTAATGCATTAATAACAAATGTTAACAAGTGTCTATAAAGAAACTTAAACTTAATAATATTCACTTAAATGAAAAATATGACAACTTCAGTAACCTACACTTTCTTACTTAGTATTTTTGCCTTCTTTCCAGTCCAAATATCTAAATATTCTTAAATCAAGAATTTACTAGATGAGTAAAATTACATAAGAAATTATGTATTGTTTTCTGAAAAAAAAGAAAAAAAAGCTAAATTATCTGCCAATGGGGTGAGAAAAATAATCAAAATTCAAACAGAGACAAGATTATTTTTCTTATACCCCATTGGCAGATTATTTTGCTTGCTTTAGGCAAAAAAACCTCACTTAATTCAGATTAACAAGATATAATATCTTATGGCATTTCACAGTAAATGCATCTTGATTTAAGGATTTTTTGATATTTGGACTGGAAACAAGACAAAAATACTAAGTAAGAAAATATTTTTGGCAGTGTACATTATAGTAAAAACTGAAATCTGAAACAGTCTGTGTCATGTTTCTTTTTAGTGTTAAAATAACAGTGTTATCTCATTATCAACATGACATTATGACACAGAAACTCTTCACAAGGTTGTTTTGCAGATTTTCCACGAGTCAAAGGAAATTTTTCGGTACTGTAGTTGTCTTTTTTTTGTACAATACTACAAAACCTTTCAATAAAAATATATGTGTAACTACAGTGGACCAAAAAGTACAGTATTTGAACACTTAAACGGATGCATAATGTGAAACATCAAACCAAGTGGCATTGAAGCAAACTTATATCAAAAAAACTTGAGTGTACAAAAGTGTTCAAATTTCTTTGGTTTATACAGTGCCTTAATGTAAGAAACACAAAGCAGAAGTGAAAATGCTGTACAAACTCAAAAAACAGGAAAAAACAAAACCAAAAAATGATTGTAATCTCTTTTACTCACCGTTACGAATCAAGCACAGCATGAGTGAGAAAAGTAAGAGTTTGTTCTTGAGGTCACGCTTCATGCTGCGGATGGAACAGAGCAAACGGAGATGCAAACGCCTTCCCGTTTCTGCTGATTTATGCTTTGCACTAACATTCTGTTTATAAGAAAACCTCCGTCTCTCAGGGGGAGGTACAGACAGGAACTGTCATCGCATTCAGGTTTTTTTTCTTGGTTTTCTTCTCCTTTTCCTTTTGTTCACTCTCAGATCTCTAGAAACCAATAGCGTGAGGCAATTTTAAAAAATCAGAAGAAATCGTTATTGTTACAATAAGCAGTGTATTTTTAAATGTGGTCTGTTACATATATGTGATGTGATTGTGGATCCTACAGTTTTGTCAAATCAATTCATCTCTCATGTGCTCACCACAAGACCACCGACAGACCACCTTGAGTTTCACAATCCCACAGAGGAAGTGTGTGTGTCTTTATCATGTGCATAAACTGCCAGAAAATGTACAGACTTAGCTTATAGACTGCATGAGTTTAAAACATAGGCCTATTTAAACAACCAAAACCTAAAGTTGGTGGAAAATTCCCTTGTTCTAAGAACAGAGTTGAACATTTCAGTTCAAATATACACTGCCCAGCCAAAAGAAAGGCCGCTGTTTGGATTTAAATAGGCAAATGCTTAAGAGTCTATGATTGGATCATTATTGATTATGTTTCTAGCATGTTATATGTTTGGCAACTGTTCTTCTAACCCTGATTGATGGAGTGTGTAGCTTTTCATGTCTTAAACACTCATGTAGGAAGACACATCATGGCCATATTCCAGGATGACAATGTCAAGATTCATCAGCTCCAACTGTGAGAGAATGGTTTTGAGGAGCATGAAGGATCATTTCCTCCTCTGAGTCCAGAGCTTAAATTCATTGAGAGTCTGTGGGATGTGCTGGAGGAGACTTTACAGAGTGCTGGACTCTTGCATTGACAATACAAGATCTGGACCAAAAATGGAAATGAATCTTGTGATGTTATTTCCATCAAGAGGTGCATACATTTTTGGTCATGTGTACCTTCAAACGGGGGTTTGAGGGCCGCAAGTGTGTCCTGAGGGAAAAAACTGTAATAAATAAATAATAAAAAAAGATTAAACAAACTACATTTGCATTAAAACAAGGCGGAAACCTTGTATCTTTTATAAATCGTTACTATTGGTGACCCTTTACTGTGGGTTTTGCAAATATCTAACCAATGAAAAGCATTAAAAAGTGCTTGTGACTAAATCTCGTAACTCCATTGGCTCCTCAAACTGTCAGTCAAACCTTAAAACTCCGCCCCGCCTCTATTGTGAATGAAGTGCGCACACAGTTTGGAGTGTACTCTGCTTGTTTGCAATGCAATGGAAAATAAAGAACTAGGTCTGTTCTGCCTCCCACAGATTATGTGCCCATGTGGAACACAAATTAGACCTGTCACTTTAAGAAAGTACTCCTAATGTCAGCTTATTATGTGTATAAAAGATAACTGTCCACAGAATCTGAATCTTCCATTCCAACCTCTCCACCACCATGGGCAAGACCAAGTACCGCCCCAAGCGAACGTGCGAGGACGAATACAAACGGCCTTTACCAAAAAACACTCCAGCTTCAACTTCAAAATCATCCAACATCGTTGTTTTACCTTTTGTTTTGCTACAGGGCGTTTGTATTAGTCTTCACATCTAAACACGGGGGCGGTACTTCCGCCTACGTCTAGTGTGACATTTTTGACGTGATTGAGCAATCACTGGCGAGCACAGAGCAGCACAAGATGAGCAATTTAGGTTAAAAAGTATGTTATGTTATGTAAATATGTCAAAGAGTGTGGCCCTAGTTGATAGTCGTATGCGTTCAGACTGTGCATCTTTATCAACTATTGAATCCGCATTTGAACCATTTATTTTTGATGGAACAGTGTCGCTGTCTGAGGCCAAACCTATCCGCATTCTCAGGGATACAGGGTCGGCTCAGTCGTTTATTTTAGAAAATGTACTACCCTTTTCTACCCATTCTAGCTGTGGAGCTGATGTATTAGTAAAAAGAATTGATCTGGCAATTGTTAAAGTTCCCTTGCACAATGTATTTTTACAGTCTGGCATAAGCTCGGGGCTTGTCAAGTTGGCTGTTTGTGCTGAGTTACCTGTTGAGGGAATGACATTCTTGGGAATGACTTGGCGGGTAAGAACGTTTTCTGTTACCGGAAGTGACTGATGACCTCGTTGATGTAAATAAGGGTAATGATGTGTTACGTAAAACCTTTCCTGATGTGTTTAGTGCTTGTGCAGTGACTCGTGCTCAGTCTCATAAGGTTGAGGAGACTTTACGAATCTTTTTTGTCCAGAGATGTTCGCGATCAATATGTAAAAGCTAATACAAATGAGTTGAATGTGTGTGCTGTTCCTAATTTTTATCTACCCTTAGGTAAACTGGAATTGATCAAAGCACAGCATGCTGATCGCACTTTGATCCATTGCTTCACAACCGCAGTGAAACAAACTGCCTTGCCAAAGCATTCTTTTGCGTATTATTGCGATGAAGAGGTGTTGATGCGTAAATGGTCTCTGCCTAAAGCTGAGGAGGACTGGAGTACAGTTTACCAGGTTGTGGTTCCAAAGCCTTACCGACTGCAGGTATTAAGCATTGCACATGAACATGAACTTTCAGGCCATGTTAGTATCAGGAAAACGTATGATAATTTGTTAAAACATTTTTTCTGGCCATCTATGAAATCTGATGTAGCAAAGTTCTGTAAATCGTGTCATGCCTGCCAGCTAGCCGGTAAGCCTAACCAGGTTATTCCCCTAGCTCCGTTAAAACTAATCCCAGTGCTTGGAGAAACATTTGAGCGTATTCTAATAGATTGTGTTGGCCCTTTACCGAAAACAAAATCTGGAAACTTATCTTTTAACCTTAATGTGTGCGACAACCAGATTTCCTGAAGCAATCCCATTACGAACTGTCAAAGCTCCGGCTATCGTTAAGGCCATTGTTAAATTTCTGCACTACGTTTGGACTACAGTATATTCAATCTGATCAGGGTAGTAATTTTATGTCAAAGGTGTTTGCAAAAGTAATAAAGCAATTAAACGTCAAACATGAAGTGTCTAGTGCCTATCATCCACAGTCCCAGTGCGCTATTGAGCGTTTTCACCAAACGTTAAAACTTGTAATCGCAAGAGAAAATCAAGAGTGTGTCACGTTAATATGCTCAAGACTTATGTAACGCGTTCTGATGTGTCGAAGGTGGCTGCTGCTGCAACAGTTGTACCTGTGAATGTGGCCTTGTCTGACTATTCCCCTGAGACTGCTCGTTTGTTAAACTCTGAAACCTTGAAAAATCTGTCTAACAGATTATCACATTTACCTGATTCTGCCCAAGCTGATCTCAGGAATTTGATCAGTAAGTATCCAACATTATTTAATGATTTTCCCACCACAACGCATGTCATAGAGCATGCCATTGAAGTTGGCTCGCATGCTCCTGTGAAGCAAAATGCTTACAGAGTTAATCCTGTCAAAAGGAATCTCATGAAAGGGGAAACCCCATATCTGTTAGAACATAGTTTAGCAGTTCCCAGTAGTAGTTCCTGGTGTTCACCGTGTTTGTCTGATGGTACATCCAGATTCTGCACCGATTATAGGAAGGTCAATGCATTGACTAAACCTGATTCATTCCCATTGCCTCGTGTCGAAGATTGTGCTGACCGTGTTGGAAATTTGAAATTTGTCACTAAACTTGATCTATTAAAAGGATACTGGCAAGTACTGCTTACTGAGAAAGCCTCAGAAAACATTGTTTCATATTCTCACAGCCTCTGCATATGTTTCTTTCTGATTTGATTTTACTTGCTGAACCTCTACTGCCTTTTTCCTGACTTCACAGCCCCCAGCTGTGTGATCCCTTCCACAGTTACAACACTTAATTGTAACATTGCTCCCACATTCTCCATATGCATGTTCTCCTCCACATCTTCCGCATCTCTGTTTCCCTTTACATACACTTGCAGTGTGTCCATATCGCTGACACATCTTAATGGAGGAGGAGGTACATATTCTCTAACATTAAATCTCATGTAGCCTACCATCACTTTCATAGGAAGCACCTCATCTTTAAATTGTAGCAGCACTGACTCACTATCAGTCTTTTACCCATTCCTGAAAGCCTGCAGTCGTCTAATTTCTGTGATCAATTTCTTAATTCTTCCAGATTCTCTCCCATGGGAATTCCTGTTATCACTCCCTTAGCTCCTCTCTTCTCACCAATTATCCTTTTTTCCCACTATTTCTTTTTTACACACTAACTGCAGTTTCATAGCTTTATTTTTTTCTCAGCATTTTTGCTTTTCACCAATAGACTGCCATCACGCAACACCTTCGCCATTTCTATTTCCCCAATTGCTTTCCTCAATCCAGTCGCCAGAGTCATCGGGCTAACTGATGTTATTTCATTCCCCACTTTAAATTTAAGAATGATCCTAAATTCTTCCGTCATAATCTTTTTCCTGGCGTCTCTGCCTTCTTCATCCTCTTCTAATGCTCGTCTATTTGTCGTCTGACTGTTTCTACTTTCTTTTCTCCCTCCTCCTATCCAACTTGTACTCCTTTTCCAACCCATCTCCATATCATCATCCTCTGATAATCCACTAAAGCTTGCCATTCTGATCCAGTCACAAATCAGATTCTGCCAGAAACACGCAAACAAAACAAAACAAATATAGCGAAGATTTTTGATTACAAATCGTTGTCTTCAAAATGCTTCTCCGTGCACTTGCCTTGAGGAGACTTCCCGTCTGTACCACCATGGTAATTTTCCAGCATTGACAACTTAAAACTGTTAATGATGTTTGCAGCACAATATTTGACCAGAATGGTAAAATTGACGGTTATTTTCGTCAGTTACGCTTGTGAGATCTAGCATTCTGCCCGCTTTGAATCAGACACAGAGATAAAATAGTGCGTAAGATTACAGTTATTTGAATTCATTAATTATAGAATTAAATATCGAGAGAGAGAGAGAGAGAGAGAGAGAGATCAACAATTACCAATGTTTCTATTAGAAACCTAGACAGCAACATAGTGTCAGCCCGGATCCGGCCCACATCTGGCACGCGTGGAATCCGGGCCACATGTGTTGCTGTCTGGGAATGAAGCTGTGAGTAGCTACTTCAAAACTAGCGATGTAACCCCCTCGTTGCTGAGAAATATAATAAAGCGATTCAGTACCGAAGCTGTTTTATTAATGCAATGATAATTTTTGACTTTGCCCAATTTTTTTTTTTCTTTTTTTGTGTACATAAAACCACAATATCAACTTTGACAGCGCAGTGTTTAATTATTTAAAAATAGTGGGTTTTTTGTGTCATTTTCTGAAAATTAGCGTTTTTGTGGATAGGCGAGTTTCCCCCCGACATTGACAATTTTATTTAAATAAACAATAATATACAACATAGCCTACTAAATAAATAAATAGGCTAACGTAATACAAACTAAATATTATTTACCAAATAATATTTTATACATATTTATAATATTCATTTTTCACAGTATTAATGTCTTTATACATGAAAATATATATATCTGCCTTTTAAATTTCAGGATGAGGGTCCTTCGCACGAGGATGATCATATTTGATGGTACATGGCATCTAAAAAAATTGAAAACCCCTGATATAAGCTAATGTATGCTAGTTTGGATTTATTGTGTTTAACTAATTAATTATGTCTTTCAGACTCGATATAAATTTATTTAGACTAGTTCTGTTTTACCAGAGCTCTGTCGAACACACTGAGCACGTGGTTTGAACATATACAGTAAAAGAAATGGACACAGCGACCCCATAGACTTCAACGGAGAAGAGTGAAGTCAATTAGAAACACTCACTTCCTGATGGCTGAGCGTACTGCGCAGCCTCAGACTGAGCGTGACGATGTAGATGTGATGTGAGCAACCTGTTTGACAGTTGTGAGTCTTCTAGTAGTTGTGCAAAGTGAAATCTGAATCACCGAATCTTGCAGAGACGGAGAGCGTGAGCGTGACTTGTCTCTTAGAACACATGTATGCTACACAGCAAGACATGTTCGCACGAGGGACAATATGCTAGCAACAAGTAAATTAAAGTAAATATAGCAAGATGAAATCACAAAAAAAGGCAACAAACAGGTAACACACTGAATTAACAAAATACCACCTAAAACACAATATTTGTCTTGAATGATGATCAGAAGTTTCCAAGGTATCACGGCTCTACAGAAATAAGGGCTGATTATTGCCAGGTGTTATCATAAAGCACAAGCAAGCTGACCTCAGAACAGTCAATGATGCATCAGAGTAAACTCACATTGAACATTAATGTGTGTGTGTGTGTGTTTTGGAAATCAAACCGTATAGTATAGTAATAACACAATACAACGTATATACAATATATTACAATAATATTAATAACTGACAAAAGAAAAAAATCGACTTTAAAATATAGCATACTTTTTGGATTGTAATAATTTACAATCTGCAGTTCTTAGTCATTTGTGTTAGTTAGTTTAGCTTTATATATAATACACACACACACACACATATAATAAAATAAAAAATAACAGATAAGTACATGTACATCTCAGCACAATCTTCCAAAATTAATAAAAGTGATTCAAATAGGCACAGCCCACATACATGCATAAACACACACATTTACAATTGTTTTTCCTTTCCCATGTACAGTATCTTCTTCGTTTCCTTCTATCTACATCAAACCGAATAATAACCCATCCACAACAGACTTATAAGCCCAGGAACCATACAATACTATCCCCTCGAGTCATTTTCGTATCCATTCAATATATTCATTTTAAATAGTCTCTTAAAATTGCTCAATTGCTCATTGTTCTACATGATTTCATATCTTCACGTGAAACATTGACCATAATATTCTAATATCTAAAGAATTGTGAGCTAGGTGTTAAATCATGTAGTTTTGGCTAATAAATCATGGTCAAAAACGTTTTTCTTTATTTCACATTAGGTTATGTAGGCTAGGACATGTTGCAGATGTCTTTCGACCAGGATGGAAGGGATCACATTCATCTTCAAGCGTAGATCTGTAAATAAATAAAGGAATAACGTTAACCGCTGTAAGCTCCACCTACTGGCCCAAAAACCCGGAATCCAGCAGCTGGTTGAAGGGCTTCTGCGTGTATGTCTTTTCTGCCGCTTCTGGAAGAATCACTTAATTTATTAAAATATAAACACCCAATTTTGCTATCTGACTCCATGAATAATTTTGTCTGACTCCAATGGTATGTGATTACGTTAAATTTGCTACCTTTTATGAATTAACGGCTGATCGTAGGATTAGTTGTGACTTAATTTAGATTGTTGATTTTCTTAGTATATCTTATTTTCAAATATTCGTTCATCAAGGGACTCAAAACCACACAGAGACTGAGTGCTCGCGAGAATTACACTAGCTCACGCTCGCAAACCCGCCAGTTCTGATATTAGTCAGAGGATTGCAGAGTGAATATTTTACCTTTAAGTGGTCGCACCTGCTTACTCAACAAAAAGTGTAATTTGATTAATAGACACGAAAGCTGCAACTTGCTAATACAGTGATAGTCAGGAATCAGATTATCCCGCATGCTGCGCTCCATGCTTCAGTCATGGGGTCCTCAGTTTGATCTATCCTGGCCAAACATTTACGGAAGTAACGGACTCCACATTGATCCATACTAGAATAATGATTTCAGAAAAATACAAGATAAATCAAGATTAACATTTATTTTAGCCAGGCAAAGTCAAATAAAGGAATTAAAAAGAATCCATTATACACAACTGATCAGCATACAACATAAAACACAATTACACAATAATGTAAAAATAGTTCCAGAGAGTCATCATTACCTGGCAATAGAGACACACCGCAGCAGTGTGGGAAGTTCTGATTACAGATGCTTCCCTGAGTGGTTTACCAATTCCCTTTAAATACTCAACCAGAACAAAGAACAATAAACATTTAGCACCCAAATATATATGTAGCTTTTGGTTGAACTTTTCTCGTGCCCAAATGGTCACGCGCATCTTTGGGGGTGACAGCAAATGTTTATCAACCGATCTTTATGAGCATCTCCCACACCAGGGGAACAAGCCGTTTTCTTTATGATGACCTGTTCTACTGATGTGGGAGTGAAACCTCTTCACCAATCGCACCAAAAGTTATTTACATTGGCCACAAAGAAACAGCTTGTGACAGTATGTGTGAGATTTGCATGATTGCGCGGAGCTTGGGAAAGAGGGTGAGAGGGTCAGGACTCGGCAGGGGGAATGATAAGATTGGGCCAGGTGGAGTCTTGTTTTCTCTTGTATTCAGATGAGTGAAGTTTTATTGTCTTATTGCAGCATAGATCTCTTGAGTTCGTTCTCAGGTGAAATCCATTCTTACACCGCGATTGACATTGAGATGGGTTTTTTTCTTCTTCTATTGCCTGTATAATTTCCTGATCATTTCCCCATCGTCCGTTAATATAGGTATACCCCGTTACCCATACTTCATTATTTAATGAAGTAGATACATTATTTAAAGTTCGTGGATAAATGCTACTTCATATGTATTCACTTGCCACATACCTAATTATTTCCAATTCCTCAAAACGTTGTTGAAATATTTTGTCCCGTTGCTTTTGGCTCTCTATGGGCTTCATCCCAAGCTTCTCCCTTGACTTTATCGAACTTTAGGCCTCCACGTCCCCCCGATTGCCTTACAGACAGTAAAAGATTGCCTGCGAGCTTCTCCTCCTGTCTATACGGTAATTTCTCTACTGTGCGACAGAGAGTCGCGTGGTTATGACGCAATCGTTAGCCTATTTTTACAAAAACGGCTTCTCCGGGGCGATAGTGTAAGATACAAGGTAATGGAGCCTTTTATATATTGTCGTGTTTCTTTAGAAATAAACAATGCACAAATGGAGTCTTTAAACGCCTCAGATGTAAAGTTATTCGCTGTCAAAGTGACGCCAAAATGAATGGGAGTCAATGGGATGCTAACAGCAGTTGATAGCTTGGTTAGCAATGGCTGCCCCTATGGAAGGTATGCTTTCCGGGTGCTGGATTACCCCCATGGGTTTGAACCGAACTTTTTTTTTTTTTTTACCGTAATGATTTAAAAAAAAAAAAAAAAGTTCAAGTATACAAACTGTACACAGAACAAGAGAATATACAGTATGCCAGGGGGTATATATATATATATATATATATACACTCACCTAAAGGATTATTAGGAACACCATACTAATACTGTGTTTGACCCCCTTTCGCCTTCAGAACTGCCTTAATTCTACGTGGCATTGATTCAACAAGGTGCTGAAAGCATTCTTTAGAAATGTTGGCCCATATTGATAGGATAGCATCTTGCAGTTGATGGATATTTTTGGGATGCACATCCAGGGCACGAAGCTCCCGTTCCACCACATCCCAAAGATGCTCTATTGGGTTGAGATCTGGTGACTGTGGGGGCCATTTTAGTACAGTGAACTCATTGTCATGTTCAAGAAACCAATTTGAAATGATTGGAGCTTTGTGACATGGTGCATTATCCTGCTGGAAGTAGCCATCAGAGGATGGGTACATGGTGGTCATAAAGGGATGGACATGGTCAGAAACAATGCTCAGGTAGGCCGTGGCATTTAAACGATGCCCAATTGGCACTAAGGGGCCTAAAGTGTGCCAAGAAAACATCCCCCACACCATTACACCACCACCACCAGCCTGCACAGTGGTAACAAGGCATGATGGATCCATGTTCTCATTCTGTTTACGCCAAATTCTGACTCTACCATCTGAATGTCTCAACAGAAATCCAGACTCATCAGACCAGGCAACATTTTTCCAGTCTTCAACTGTCCAATTTTGGTGAGCTCGTGCAAATTGTAGCCTCTTTTTCCTATTTGTAGTGGAGATGAGTGGTACCCGGTGGGGTCTTCTGCTGTTGTAGCCCATCCGCCTCAAGGTTGTGCGTGTTGTGGCTTCACAAATGCTTTGCTGCATACCTCGGTTGTAACGAGTGGTTATTTCAGTCAAAGTTGCTCTTCTATCAGCTTGAATCAGTCGGCCCATTGTCCTCTGACCTCTAGCATCAACAAGGCATTTTCGCCCACAGGACTGCCGCATACTGGATGTTTTTCCCTTTTCACACCATTCTTTGTAAACTCTAGAAATGGTTGTGCGTGAAAATCCCAGTAACTGAGCAGATTGTGAAATACTCAGACCGGCCCGTCTGGCACCAACAACCATGCCACGCTCAAAATTGCTTAAATCACCTTTCTTTCCCATTCTGACATTCAGTTTGGAGTTCAGGAGATTGTCTTGACCAGGACCACACCCCTAAATGCATTGAAGCAACTGTCATGTGATTGGTTGATTAGATAATTGCATTAATGAGAAATTGAACAGGTGTTCCTAATAATCCTTTAGGTGAGTGTATATATATATATATATATATATATATATATATATATATATATATATATATATATATATATTCAAACAATTTGTATGTAGTACAAATAGTTATTGTTTTAATAGCCTTTTTGTTAGTCGAAGCAATTATAAGTTTTATATAGGAGAGAGTATCATTATAAAAATGTTTAAAAGCAGGTTTTTGGTTAATATATTTACATTTGTGCAAGTAAAATTTTGCCAAAATAATTAACAAGTTTATAATAAAATACACATCCTCTTTTCTTTGCCTTCTGAAAAAACAAAACACAATATTTTCCCATTTTAAAGTGAAGTTCTTGTGAAGCTGTTCAATAATAAATCTGCTGAAGTCCTTCCAAAACGTTGTGGAGTAAGAACAGATCCAGACAAGGTGCTGAACGGCCTCGGGGTGGCTTCCACAAAATCAGCAGTTTACGCCAATGTCCCTCTTAAATTTGGTCATGTAATGGTTTACAGGATAGTATTTATGAATTAATTAATTAAAAGATACTTCTTTTACCTTGTTTGTTATTAGAAACTTATTGGGAATTGTCCATACTCTTTACCAATTAATATCATTTGCAAAGTTATTCCAATAGGAAACAACATGTGGCACAGATCTACAATGAAGTATGAATATTCCTATTACTGTTTTTACAGTGTGTCAGACAGATTTTCCCTATTTCTGTATCTATAGGATTGGGGAGAGAAACAGAAGGTGAGTTTAGTTGAGCACTTTTGAATAGCATTATGACACCTGTTGGTATAGCATCAAATATTAGAGCATATTCTTTTGGAGTGGTTGGGAATTTATATGCATAAGCTGTCCATTCCTATTAAACAACTGGATCACAAAAACAATCCGTCTCTCAACCCAATTAGAGAAGAAAACAGATTTATTTCTTATATAATATGTCTCTATTATTCCATAGTATGTATTTATGGGGTGAAAAATTGTGTTTGTATATAAGGGACCATGCTAATAAAACTTGTTTGTGAAATAATGAGACTTTTTCAGGAAGTTTGTCTACATTGTAGTTGCAACCCAAAATAAAGTTTAAACCACCAAACTTAGAAAAAATGTAATGAGGAATACAGTTCCAAATTGACAGGATTGTTAAGGAAGTGTCTGGCCCATTTAATTTTAAAGGTATTATTTAGAGTAGTGAAGTCTAATACATTGTCCACCATGTTCGTAATCATTCATGCCTACACTCTTCCTGATGTTCTTCCAGAGAAAGTTCAAAAGCATTCGGTCAATATCCTTACGAGTCTTATTATCCGCATGAAGAGAGAGCGCTGCAGAAGTCCGTCGATTTGAGAGCAAGACTCTCCCTCTTACAGTCAAGTCTCTTTGCAACCACTGATTCAATTTTGTTTGTGTTTTTGTTAATAATTCTGTTCTTTTGATCTTTACAGATAACTAAGCCTAAATAGGTTACTTCATTTTGGACAGATATATTACAAATACTGTGATAATTTCCATTTTTAACAGGTAAAAACTGACATTTGTTTACATTCAGAGTCCAGCCAGAAGCTTTAGAACAATCATGAATAACTTGCAGGGCAATAGGCGCCTGGTTTGAACCGACGCGACGCGACGCGACGTCCATGCTCGTGACGTCATCACGTTACACCGGTCCCTGGACGAAACCGAGTTGTTATGACAACGACGGTAAAGCAGTAAAGCGAAAGCACGGTTGCACACGGTGTCGCTCTTAGTATTTCACTCATGGATGCCAACACGTATCTCATCAGACCGAATTACAAAGACAAGTAAGACGAACTGCTTTTCCTAAATCTAGCAGCTAGCTAAGCTAACGGCACAGCTCGGAAATGCCTGTTTTAACTGCTTTCCGTTCCTTGTTTCCTGTCGTAGGTTCAAGGCAGGGGTGGCAAAGGAGTGTATCAGGGAAATCCTGAGGGAACAACTGTATGGAGTGCAGTATAACCCAGAGGAGGTTCCCACATTATCCAGATCTCTAGCGGACTCCATTAAAAACAAGCTGAAAGGTGAGAGGCTGTAAAATCCACTTCATTGCAGTCTTGAGTGATATTTAGGGATAAAATGTACTTTACTCAGGTACGAAATTCTTCTGTATAAGGGGAAAAGGATGTTTATTTAAAAAAAAAAAAATGTAATTGAACTTGTATAAAAGCATATACACAGTTACAACTGAATTTAACAACAAAAATACAGAACAAAGCAAACATTGAGCCAGGGGTAACATAACATTTAAAATAAATTGGGTTCAAGAGAGGTTTTTTTTACATTATAAAAAGGCATAAATATTATACTTTGTGCACAGCGACTTTAAAGCTTTGATGTTGCTGGAAGAAGATTTCAGCTCTTTACAAAAAATGGAAAGGGCGTTTATAGTGCTGTGTTTAAAAACTGGTTGACCTCATTTTTTTTTTTGCGAATGAAAATAAAGCTAGTTAACAAAAATCTGTTCTGAGAACGTTTCGCTAACGTTCCCATTAAAGGGACAGTTCACCCGAAAGTGAAAATTCTGTCATCATTTACATTACTGTTCCAAACCTGTATGAGTTTCTTTCTTCTGCTGAACACAAAGGAAGATATTTGGAAGAATATGGGTAGCCAAACAGTTGCTGGCAGCCATTGACTAACATAGTATTTTTTGTCCATACTATGGAAGTAAATGGGGCCCATCATTTTCGGGTGAACTATCCCTTTAAGTTAATAAAAAAGATATTTACATACTGAACAGTCTAAAAATGTTTTTTTTTCTTAGTTGTGCGAATGTTAAATGCACAATATGTAAACATTTTAAAATATCCAAAAACCACTAGAACAGTGTTATATACACTCACCTAAAGGATTATTAGGAACACCATACTAATACTGTGTTTGACTCCCTTTCGCCTTCAGAACTGCCTTAATTCTACGTGGCATTGATTCAACAAGGTGCTGAAAGCATTCTTTAGAAATGTTGGCCCATATTGATAGGATAGCATCTTGCAGTTGATGGAGATTTGTGGGATGCACATCCAGGGCACGAAGCTCCCGTTCCACCACATCCCAAAGATGCTCTATTGGGTTGAGATCTGGTGACTGTGGGGGCCATTTTAGTACAGTGAACTCATTGTCATGTTCAAGAAACCAATTTGAAATGATTCGAGCTTTGTGACATGGTGCCTTATCCTGCTGGAAGTAGCCATCAGAGGATGGGTACATGGTGGTCATAAAGGGATGGACATGGTCAGAAACAATGCTCAGGTAGGCCGTGGCATTTAAACGATGCCCAATTGGCACTAAGGGGCCTAAAGTGTGCCAAGAAAACATCCCCCACACCATTACACCACCACCACCAGCCTGCACAGTGGTAACAAGGCATGATGGATCCATGTTCTCATTCTGTTTACGCCAAATTCTGACTCTACCATCTGAATGTCTCAACAGAAATCCAGACTCATCAGACCAGGCAACATTTTTCCAGTCTTCAACTGTCCAATTTTGGTGAGCTTGTGCAAATTGTAGCCTCTTTTTCCTATTTGTAGTGGAGATGAGTGGTACCCGGTGGGGTCTTCTGCTGTTGTAGCCCATCCGCCTCAAGGTTGTGCGTGTTGTGGCTTCACAAATGCTTTGCTGCATACCTCGGTTGTAACGAGTGGTTATTTCAGTCAAAGTTGCTCTTCTATCAGCTTGAATCAGTCGGCCCATTCTCCTCTGACCTCTAGCATCAACAAGGCATTTTCGCCCACAGGACTGCCGCATACTGGATGTTTTTCCCTTTTCACACCATTCTTTGTAAACTCTAGAAATGGTTGTGCGTGAAAATCCCAGTAACTGAGCAGATTGTGAAATACTCAGACCGGCCCGTCTGGCACCAACAACCATGCCACGCTCAAAATTGCTTAAATCACCTTTCTTTCCCATTCTGACATTCAGTTTGGAGTTCAGGAGATTGTCTTGACCAGGACCACACCCCTAAATGCATTGAAGCAACTGCCATGTGATTGATTAGATAATTGCATTAATGAGAAATTGAACAGGTGTTCCTAATAATCCTTTAGGTGAGTGTATTTTGTTGACGTGTACTTTATCCCAAATGTTTCCAAGAAAGTTTAAAACCAGAGAAATCATAAATTTTAACCAGGACACGTACCATGTGTCGCCTATTAATGACATCATATCCGCGTTACCCTCGGTTTTATTTAGTAGTTACCATGGGAACACCAAAGACGCTTTAATATATGATGTGTTTTATTAGACAGGTGAGCAACTGTTTGGATCATTCATGGACAGAAACTAATCATTGTTCTCCAGCTCAACACAGTTAGTCTTATTGTTTAGATCTGGTGTTCTTGATTTACCGCGAGTACCATGTTTTACTATGCCTAATATGATCTCGCTCACTGCAGTGTGAACAAGTGTCTCATAGTAGCGCCGAGCGGACGCACAGAGTAGCATTATAACATCACTTTAACACACTTAAATGTGTGTAATAATCAGTGTTGGGAGTAATGCGCTACAAAGTAACGCGTTACTGTAATTCCACTACTTTAAGCAGTAATGCGCATGTAACTAAATTTTTTTTTTAATCAAGTAACGTAATTACAATTACTGAAATTTAAATGACTTTGTTACTCGCGTTACTCTCTTTTGTGAAAAATGAACGCTTGCAGACAAGAAGCTCATTCTCACTGTAGTATTGTTGCCGCCCACACCGTCATGTCTACTTTGTTTGGCCTTCCAAAAGAGGGGACAATTAGAAAACAGTGGCTAAGCTTTAGTTACAACACTGTTCCAGAACAGCACAATCCAAATATTCGACTGTGTGCTGCACATTTTTCGGAGGAATGTTTCTAGCACCTGGGAGAGCACAGACCGTTTCTACGTCTTTGTCGTTTCTACGATAACAAATGCAAACTTACCAATCTGATACTGTCTGGTCCAGTCGCGCTGGCGACGTTGATCGATCAGCTTGGTCATCTGCATCATCTGCATCAGATTTGGTCTCGAATTGATAAGGTAGAACCGACATTATCATCTGTCATTGCTTTGCTTTGGGAGCTGATGCTCCATATATGGTAAGAAGCGTGACATTTCCGTCAGACGCATTAGGTATTCAGGCCAATCACAATGCACTGGATCGCTGGCCAATCAGAGCACACCGCGCTTTTCAGATCGATGAGCTTTGAGAGATGAGGCTTGTTAGCCCATTTTAACGTTTGTTGAGAATCTCATCTCTTATCTCTATTTAGCTTTGCGTTATGAGGCATGTTTGTTAAACCGTTTTGTTAAGCTTTTGTTAAATCACATATTCAATTATATGCAGCACCTCAAGGCACCTTTGTATTCTTGTTTAATTCCCAAATTCCCAAATGTTAATACTGTAGGCCAATCACTGTTAAATGCCTGAGACAGTTGTTATTTCGTTTCAAGTATTAAAGGAACACTCCCCTAGAGTTAAACATTTGAGTTTTACCGTTTTCGAATCCATTCAGCCGATCTCCGGGTCTGGGGGTAGCACTTTTAGCATAGCTTAGCATAGACCATTGAATCTGATTAGACCGTTAGCATCTCTCTCAAAAATGACCAAAGACTTTCTATATTTGTCCTATTTCTGTAGTTACATCGTGTACTAAGACCGACGGAAAATAAAAAGTTGTGATTTTCTAGACCGATATGGCTAGGAACTAAACTCTCATTCCTGCGTAATAATCTAGGAACTTTTCTGCCGTACCAGAGGCGCAATGATATTACGCAGCGCCTGAAAATAGTCCCCAGCTAGGTAACTTCCAACTTGATCGGCACGTGTAGTTGAAGAGTTACAGCTGGAAAATTAGGTAGTGGATTTTCCTGTGCGATTAGCCATGGTTCTGTGCGTTGTAAAGGTTCGAATCTGCTCTCCTCCTCCCTTCTGCCCCAGTCTGTTCAGCCACACTTTCACGTTCCAAAAGCTCATCTTCAGTGTATTCCGGTTCAAATAGATACGGTTCAGAATCTGCACCAAAGTAAATGGCTGTTTCTCAACAGGCGAGAATGTACTTGTTTAAAGCTCAAATCTGTGGTTTATTTATAAAGAGAAATTTTGATCTGACGTTTTCGGAGTTGTGAGATCCAGTCGACCACCGGGCGCTCAGCGCTCATTAACCCCGGCGAGAGCAGCCTTTCCTCGGCTAGTCCTTCTGCCATTTGCCGCTGGCTCTGATGTCTCTGTAGTGGTTAAACATGAGGTATAATTCATCTTGTGTAGATCTAACGGGCGATTTTTTTTTTGGTCTCAAGAATCTATTATATGTTCCCTGGCTATTCATTTTGGCTGAGGGCAAAGTGAAGTTTCATTTATTTCTTTGATCATTAAAACTGACATTTTAACAAAAAGAGACAGGGTTGTGTTTTATATTTTGTTTTGTTATAAATATATGCAGTGAAGATAATCAATGTGCGTATTGCCTGAACTACATTTGTGTGGCTATTAATATGTTTAAGATTTTTTTTAAATGAAAACAAAAAGAGGCAGAGTGGTGTTTTATAACATATTTCGTTTTATTATAGCCTCAAATATACATACAGAGATAACCGGAGTAGCCAGAGCGAGCTGAGTGACGCTATCAAGAACGCTTGCAGAATTACCAGACTTCCTCTGGAGTCTGAAGTTCGCGTACTTGGTTTTGAGAAACGGCCAATATCTTTTGAATCGTCTCTCACAAACGTCTCTATGGTTACAAGGCACGCTCCTTGTGCAAGCAGGTCGTCACGTTGGTTATGTCGACGGAAGTTAGCCTTTTTTCAGGCGCTGCGTAATATCATTGCGCTGCTGCACCCATGGTACGGCAGCAAAGCTCCTGGATTATTACGCAGGAATGAGAGTATAGTTCCTAGCCATAATCACAACTTTTCATTTTCCGTCGGTCTTCGTACACGATGTAACTACAGAAGAGTCAAGTTTTAAATAGAAAAATATTGAAAGTCTTTGGTCATTTTTGAGCGAGATGCTAACGGTCTAATCAGATTCAATGATGTACGCTAAGCTATGCTAAAAGTGCTACCGCCAGACCCGGAGGTCGGCTGAATGGATGCGAAAATGGTAAAACTACTCAAATAAATGAGTTGTGTTATATGGTAAAAATAACACAACTCATTTATTTCCAGGTTATGTATATTTTTAATGTGCTGTAGTCACCTAGTTGAATTAAACGCCACTTAAAATGAGTGTCTGCAAGAAGATTTAAAAATATGGACATTTTCAGAGACTGGAGAAGAGATATTCCTATGATTATTATACTTTCCATGTTTAATCCAACCCAAGCCAATCTGATAAAGCAGCGGCTGGTAAACATATGGCATTATATCACCACAGGGTGTCAGTGCTCGTCTAAACTAGTGAGACATGATGAATAAGATCAGTACGGACATTTATTTATTTGATTTAAATATTTTATTGTGTCATTTTGTTTATTTTTCAATCATTTTACTGAATGTAATTTACATATTTATGCCCAAAATGCTTAATTAATATTCAAAGTAGCTGTCATTCCCCTCCACGCTGTGTGCGTTACTGTTTAAGATTGATTACATATTTGACATTGTTACGTTTATTTAAGGCACATTCATTCATTGAACTATTTCAAAAGACTGGAATAAGAGCACCAGCGCACACAAGCAATCCTTTTTATTAGTCAAATTAATTTAAGAATGTATCAGTAAGAGAAAAACACTGTTAATGAGCAGACGAGCATTGGCAGGTTAGCGGGGAAATATATGTATTTATTGTTGAGAATGCACAGTTGGAAAGAATATATATTTATAGGAACATTTCAGCAGGTTCAAGATAATTCATGTTAACGCAGCGAACTGTGCAAGTAGTCCGTTGAACACCTTTTCTTTCTTTTTTTTTTCTTTTGCAAAAGTATGTTTTCCCACATAATGAGTTCCCACATAAATACAATTAATGCGATGCACTTACTGCCGTTCTAATGACGGACAAAACACACGTATGTCCTAGAAACTTTGAATTTGTTTGATACTCGAGCATGCTCAGGCCTCTATGTGTGCTCTTTCCAGATGTGGGCTTTGACAGATACAAGCTGATTGTGCAGGTGGTTCTTGGAGAGCAGCGTGGAGAGGGTGTCAAGTAAGTGTAATACTTCTTAGGAAAATAAATGAGTTGTGAAAACAGGATGGTCTTTAGCAAACACGAGCACCGGTACTGTGTTGTTCGTACAGTATAGACTCACGACCACAGACATGGTCATGTGCAAGACATGCCTCAGATGTTTAGCTGTGACCTTTGGGTTGTTTGTCACTTATATGAGGTTTCTACTGAGTGTACTGATCTTTTTAGGACACCCACATCGAGTAAGATATAATCTGACTGACTGTGGTCTCATGTTATGAAACCAATATCGCAGGGCATCTGAAACCCAGCGTTGTGTGTATTTGTATCTAACCCGTCAAGATCTTATCAATAAGGCATTGCTACATACTATACTTTAAAGATCATCCATCACTACTGAAGGAAAATTGCAGTGTTAAAGTATTTTTAAGATACAGTTTGAGTGTTTGTAGCATAATGAACATATGTTTTGATAGGATGGCTGCACGCTGCTTCTGGGATGCAGACACAGACAGCTATGCTCAAGATATATATATGAACGTAAGTGAGGAATTCACGGAAGAGGATTAGGCCAAGCAATAATAAAAAAACAAAACCATCTCGAGATTTAAGTCATTATAATGCGAAATTAAACTCGTTAAATTCCAAGAAATATTAATTGTCTTTCGAGAAAAAAAACGTGTTAAATAAAAAAAAAAAAGAAGTCGAAATACAATGTTGAGAATAAAATTTAATTTTGAGAATAAAGTCCTTGTGTTTCGAGAAAAAACAAATTAAATTTCAAGAAAAAAAGTCTAAATGAAATATCGAGAATAAACTCACTAGCTAAATTTTGAGAATAAAGTCGTGTTTTGTGAAAAAACGTGTTCGATTTCAAGAAAAAAGTTGAAATGCAATGTTGAGAATTTTGAGAATAAAGTCCTTGTTATTTTATGTTGGACAAAAGCGAGTACATTACGCAAAGTGGACTGTTCTTTTTCTTCTAAAAATACCCTGCCGCTTGCAAATTCTCTTTAAAGTTCGTATGCTACTTATTATTCGGTTATATTTAGCTAAAGCTGATAGTATTTCTTTGTTATTGAAAGAATATAGCTTGACTAAGTGATCCAGCTCTGTCATGTCCTCTGTCATTATGAACATGACACTGACCGAATGCGAGTTTTTTTCTTGAAACACAACAACGTTATACTCAATTTAATTATTTTATTCACAACATTGTATATTTTAACTTTTTTTCTCGAAAGTTTAATCTTTCATTATGATTTTAATCTCAAGATGGTTTTATTTTTGTATATTACGTGGCCCTAATCCTCTTCCGTAGGAATTACTTTTACTGACTTTACGTTAAAATTACTTTGAAATGTAATTTTTTTTTTTTTTTTTTATTTTCTTCTTCCAATAGGACAGCTTGTTCTGCGTGGCCGCTGCATTTGGTGTGTATTATTACTGAAGACACAGAAGATGTGCTGAGGAACAAATATTTTATAGGGGAGTATTTTTGTGATATTTATTTCAACCATCACATTCAGTTTTTAATATCAATCGCATTCATGTTTGTTGGTCTGAATACCACTCTGTATGATATTTTTCTGATATTACTGTGCGAATGCTGAAAATGTTAAAATATTATCATCTAACAAAATATTATGGCAATAGCTTTGAGATGTAATGCTGTCTGGATCTTACGAATTAAAGACACATAAATCCATTCCTGAATGTTGCCTTAATGAAAATATCTACATAAATGTGAAAGGTGCCCCCTACTGATTGATTCTGAGAGTTACCTGAGTCAGATGATACACTTTCATCTTAGAAACAGTGGATTACATTGAAAATAGTTCACACGCTCCCCTCTCTAGGTAGCTAGAGATCGCTTTGTGGTAGTGTTGTCACGATACTGGAATTTCTAACTTCGATATATTACCTGGAAAAGTATCAATATTCGATACCACAGGGAAAAAACACTGCATATACTGTCAAATAGATATTTCTTTTTTTGTCCATCTATTGAAAGTCTAGGCAATCAAACATTTCTTCTGAAGAGATCACTTTATATGATAAAGCTTTTCATATAGAAAAGTTGAACAATTAACAAAACGTTGAACGCAGCAGCCCGTCTTCTAACCAACACACGCAAACGTGAGCATATAACTCCAATTCTCTCTTCGCTCCACTGGCTTCCAGTTTCTTTTAGAGTTGATTTTAAGATTATATTGTTTGTTTTTAAAGCTCTCAATGGCCTTGCACCACCGTACATAACTGAGATGCTGGTTTTGCGTCAGCATAACAGGGCCAGGCCTCTAAAATCAACAAATCAACTTTTGCTGGAAGTCCCAAGGACACGGTACAAACACTGGGGTGACCGGGCTTTCTCTGTAGCTGGGCCCAGCCTCTGGAACAAGCTCCCTGCTGATATACGTACAATCACTGACTTGGGCCTCTTTAAGGCTAAGCTTAAAACGTATTTATTTAGACTGGCTTTTAATTTTGAGCAGTTGCTGTGGCATTTTGTGCATTCTCTTGTTATTGTTTGTTTTTATTATTTTTATTGGAAAGCACTTTGGTTTACCTTGAGTGTTGTAAAGGGCTGTATAAATAAATGTTGGTTGATTGATTGATTGAATTACCATTACAATTCTCTCACAAATATTTGATAACTCAATGTATTTTTACAATGGAGTAATTTTGTTGCAATAGCTTACACACAGCACAAGGAAGCTTGAAATTTAATTTAAAAAGTAAACGGTAATAAAATAAGAAACAAATTACTAACAATAGCACAAATAAATACAATAGAATAAAGATACAAATGAAATAGACCGCTTTATGTTTCAGGTGGTCTAACAGTATTCAGGTAAAAAACTGAATTAAAAAAAAACAAAGTAATATCCAAGTAACATTAAGGATAATCTTCATTGTAAAAAATTAAATACAGATTAATCCATTAATACTCACCAAGATGGGCATTGTGACATTATTTTGAGTGTATTTGACCATTAATAAGCTTGGAAAAGGAGCTAATTTTTGCACTAAGATGTGAGCGTGAAATCTGTGGAAATGAGTTGAATTATTTGCAATCCCACGCAAAATTCAGACCCGTCACACCAACACTATTTAACCGGAGCGAGTGAGTGGAGGCGTGTGCGTGTCAACTCACTGTCGGTCGGAGAGGAGAGGAGAGCAAGAACACGCTATCGGTGTATCGATACTGTAGAAAGGAGTATTGGTCTCATTTCAGATATTTCAGAATCGATACATATTACAACACTACTTTGTGGAAAGGATTCCTAAATGACCTCTGACCCTGCAAGGATGACTGTTTTGTTTTGTTGTTATGCATGTCAGGGAAGCTACTGTACGTTTTTCAGGCAACCCATTGGGAAAATTGGAAAGGGGCATCTTTTCCTTAGCATACTCTAATAATTGGGATGTCATTGCTCTGTTTCAGTGCTGATGAGATATAATTGTGTGATGAGAGACTGGTGTCTCATTGGTCTTTTGTTTTGCTGCTGTGTGTGTGTGTGTGTGGTTGAATATCATTCAGTGTGATTGTTGGACTGACATTGATGGACTAGCTGAGAAAGCCCACGGGTGTGAAAATAACAACCACAGATGCAAACAGATCATACTCTCACAAACAGAGAGGGATTGCACATATATTTAAGAGGTCATATATCAGAAACGTGCTAAAAGACCAGCATTCCTGCAAATGGATGTTTAAGGAAGCCTCATGTTTCTAGTCAAGATGGTTTCTCAACGAAGGATTCTTATTTCTTTGCATATTGGCAAATTTTTAATAGTTAATGAATGTATAGTTATTATTGACAATGAGTTATGGATATTTATCATTTTATGTGATATTAACATTTAGTTATTTATTGTCTAGTGGGTTAAACCACTGAACTAATATGCAGAAGGTTGCTGGTTCGATCCCACCTAGCCACCACCAGTGTGTCCTTGAGCAAGGCACTTTACTCCATGCTGCTCCAGGGGGATTGTCCCTGTAATAATTGCACTGTAAGTTGCTTTGGATAAAAGCGTCTGCCAAATGCATAAATGTAAATGTAAATAAATGTAAAGCAATGTTAACTTACCGTCACATATACCCTGAACTCCCAGTTGATTATCCCAAACCTTGCTTACTCAAGACACACATAAACATTTACAACTATAACAAGACATCCAATAGATAACAACTAAAAGGAATTGGGATTACACTACATAAAAAAGAAAAAAAAGATATATATATAAAAAAAAAAAAGAAAAAAAAAAAGATTGTTTATATATACAATAGTGTTGATTTAAATAAAACTAAGGAATAGACACACAAACCAAGTAGTTTAGTACTTGAGAATGAAGACAGCACATACAATTTCAATTTTCAATTAACTTGAACTTTTTAGCAAATTAAACTGTCTCTACATGTTTTGTTGTCAATAGATTGGAGAGACTTAATATACAAATGAAAATCAGCCATAAAACAGACATTTAGACAAGGTTTAGAATGAGTTTTACTTTTATGAATATGAAATTTACCAAATAAAATCATAAGATTTATCATGAAATTAACACATGCATTTTTTGATTCAAAATATATAATAACATCTTTGGATGTTAATTCACAATTATAACCAGATTTCTGCTCCCAGAATTTTTTGGAATGGTAACACACAAAAAAAGCAATTTTCATCAATATTCATAAATTTAGATAAAGTATAATTACTCACATAGATATTATGAAGAACTGTCAAATGTATTTCTCTTAATTTGTTAGATATACAGAACCGAAAAGGAAGCAGCCAAGCTTTTTTCCAGATAATCTCTGGAAAACAAATATTCCCAAAACATTTCCCTCTAGGCTTAAAAGATCTCTTTTTATAAAATAAATTTCTAATACATTTATTTGTACACTTCTTACTGATAATGTCCACCCCATTTAACTGAAGTACAAATGTTAAGGGACAACATATGGCTTCTCATTAACATCAATAGACCTGTGGGGATAGAAGTTGGATAATGCCACAGGCAGTTTGCTAATAGAGTAATCACATGATAACAGAAAACGCAAACCTCCAACTTTTTAAAAAATATTATATGGTATAAAGAACCATATCGAGTCTGATTTAAGTAAGCAATTTCTAAGCCATTTTACTTTAAAAGTATAATTTAAATAAAAAAAATCTATTTCTTGAACCCTGAAGAACTTTCTTTCTTAAATGATGATGTTTATTCCTCCAAACAAATTTAGTAAATAAATCATAATTTTTTTTACAAATTGAATCTTGAACAAAAAGGGATAATGCCGGATAAACAAATCTAGACACGCCTTCTGCTTTGGTTAATAGGACTCTGCCTATACTAGTCAAGTCTCTTTGAAGCCAGTTATTAAAAATAAGCTTTTTTAAGTTTAGGGGAAAAATTTAACTCTTGTCTCTCCGCTATACACTCACCTAAAGGATTATTAGGAACACCATACTAATACTGTGTTTGACCCCCTTTCGCCTTCAGAACTGCCTTAATTCTACGTGGCATTGATTCAACAAGGTGCTGAAAGCATTCTTTAGAAATGTTGGCCCATATTGATAGGATAGCATCTTGCAGTTGATGGAGATTTGTGGGATGCACATCCAGGGCACGAAGCTCCCGTTCCACCACATCCCAAAGATGCTCTATTGGGTTGAGATCTGGTGACTGTGGGGGCCATTTTAGTACAGTGAACTCATTGTCATGTTCAAGAAACCAATTTGAAATGATTGGAGCTTTGTGACATGGTGCATTATCCTGCTGGAAGTAGCCATCAGAGGATGGGTACATGGTGGTCATAAAGGGATGGACATGGTCAGAAACAATGCTCAGGTAGGCCGTGGCATTTAAACAATGCCCAATTGGCACTAAGGGGCCTAAAGTGTGCCAAGAAAACATCCCCCACACCATTACACCACCACCACCAGCCTGCACAGTGGTAACAAGGCATGATGGATCCATGTTCTCATTCTGTTTACGCCAAATTCTGACTCTACCATCTGAATGTCTCAACAGAAATCCAGACTCATCAGACCAGGCAACATTTTTCCAGTCTTCAACTGTCCAATTTTGGTGAGCTCGTGCAAATTGTAGCCTCTTTTTCCTATTTGTAGTGGAGATGAGTGGTACCCGGTGGGGTCTTCTGCTGTTGTAGCCCATCCGCCTCAAGGTTGTGCGTGTTGTGGCTTCACAAATGCTTTGCTGCATACCTCGGTTGTAACGAGTGGTTATTTCAGTCAAAGTTGCTCTTCTATCAGCTTGAATCAGTCGGCCCATTCTCCTCTGACCTCTAGCATCAACAAGGCATTTTCGCCCACAGGACTGCCGCATACTGGATGTTTTTCCCTTTTCACACCATTTTTTGTAAACTCTAGAAATGGTTGTGCGTGAAAATCCCAGTAACTGAGCAGATTGTGAAATACTCAGACCGGCCCGTCTGGCACCAACAACCATGCCACGCTCAAAATTGCTTAAATCACCTTTCTTTCCCATTCTGACATTCAGCTTGGAGTTCAGGAGATTGTCTTGACCAGGACCACACCCCTAAATGCATTGAAGCAACTGCCATGTGATTGGTTGATTAGATAATTGCATTAATGAGAAATTGAACAGGTGTTCCTAATAATCCTGTAGGTGAGTGTATATCTGATCAATTTGAGTTTTTAAAGTCTCCAATCTGACTTTTTCAGCTTCTGTAAGATTATCTTTTTTCAAAAGCAAGTCTAAAGCCGGGTGCACACTGTGCGGTTTATAATAGTCCTTTCCGATTGTTCCTTGTCAGACTGTACGAACATGATCCTCGCTGTAAGCCATGTCACACTGTAAGATCTAAGTTGTCATTAATGTCAGACTGTACGATATTCAAGGCGTGCTAAAAATGGACGCACGCAAGAAAACTCGTCCGGAGTTTTATATCATCAATAAATGACGCGTTCGGTGACTGTGAGCTGCATTACACGCGGGATTGAAATGATGGCTACAAAGAAATCTCTAGCGCTCATTTTGATCATGGTTTGTCTTGAAAAACGAAGATAATTTGACGGTTGTCGTAGGAGAAGTCACACTGCAGGACTGTGCACCAAATCTTCTGACACTGCCAGAATTTCGTCTGAGGTAAAATTTGATCGCAGCGGTCTGCCGGTGAACATGTCAAACTAACGATCAAAGACTTCAGATTTTAGCCTAGGATCAGAGGAATCTTTTAGGATTTGCAAAATTTGTCCCAGACAGCCAAATCGTGGCCAAAATCGCACAGTGTGCACCCGGCTTAATTCTGTCATAAGTGCCTTTTCTTTATTAAAATTATTATTTTTAACTTGTTTACTAAAATAAACAGCCAACTGCCTAACTTTAAACTTAAACAACTCCCATTTCTTAACATATGTCATTTGCTTGCTTCCAAAAATCCTTTGTGCTACTTCTCGAACCTGGGTAGTAAACCCCTCATTACTAAGCAACTTATTTAATTTCCAATAGCCTCGTATGCTATTATTTTTAATATCACATCCAGAAAGTGTCAAAACAATCATTTTATGATCCGAAAGAGGTGCATGACAAATGCAACTTAATTAACATATTGGACACATCCTGGGTTGATTAACCATAAATCAATCCTTCATTGTAAAAGATTTGATCTCCCCACTGAGATTGCCATTAACATCAGTTTCACACGAATGAGTCTCTTGTAAGAAAATTATATTTGCATTAGAACGCCTAACAAAAATAAACATGGACTTCTTTTTAGTGCTGTCTCATAAACCCCTAAAATGAAGAGAAACTTTAAACAACTAAAAACAAAATCAGACATAGAATAATCTTATTGGATGTCAGAACAAAGTTATATAAAGAACCCTGAAACAACGAAATTCACAAACCAATCGGTATTGATCCACTCCAAACTTTGAAGAGTCACATCACCTGGTCTTGAGACTGAGTGTACAGTTTCAGTTTGACAGCCTTGTCAGTGTGGCTAACGTTACTACTCAGTCAATATTCATCTTGATAGACGTCAACAGACAGTTTTTCTCCATTAATAAAGGCATCTGCTCCACGAAAGTAAGCTCTATTCCCCTCTTCTCTTGCCGCTTTTACCCTTGGCCATAGCAACTTCCTCTGTTGCAAATGTCAGGTCCTCTGCCAGACAAATACCTCTTTCCTTGAGTGCAGGATGATCCCGTGCAGCTTTCCAGACTTTCTCTCTGTAGGTTCGGAGCACGAACTGGATTATGACCGGCCTACGACGGTTACCTCCCATACCAGGACGTCCAATCCTGTGGATTGTGTCAACGTAAAAACGGATGTCATCTACCTCGTCCAGAGTCAGTAGTTTCAGGATTTCGAGCACTTTGATTCTGATGTCTTCTCCATCTCTTACTCTGAGGTTGTTTAGCCTCAAGTTCTATTTCCTGCTGTAAATCTCGGCTTGATCACACTTTCCTTGAACCATCCGGACCACCTGCTCAATCTGCGATACCTTATTCTCGTTAGACTTGACCCTTGCAGAAAGCGATTTCATCTCCTCGGCCACAAAGTCAACCGTTTTTTTGAAAGATTAACTATAGCAATCGAATTCTGGGCGATTTGTTGTTCCACCGATGAAAGGCGATCATTGAGGGCATTGACAGCATGAAGTATATCAGCATTAGAGACTTTGGGGTCTTCTTCCTGACAGAGTTTCTTTGAAAGAGGACTGCCTGTTGGAGTATTTGGGGATGAATCAAAGTCTCCAGATGATGCTTCGAGAACCGAAGAAAGTAACTTTCTGTCTTTGGCATTTTGGAAAATTCGCACATGGGCTGGCAGTGTGATTTATCAATATACGTCACAGTCTGCTGTTAAGGTTTTTATTAATATTCAAATCAAAGCATTCTACCTTTAAAGAGAGTTCCCACTTACTTCCTTGTAATTAAAAGTTACAAATTCGTCCAGAAGACGAACTCCTCAAAAACACCCCAGAGCTCGAACCAACACCACCGTTCAGGTCGCCATCTTGTGCCACCCACCGATGCTAATTAATTGAATGCAGATCCATGTGTGAGATGACAATAAAATAAATAATAAATATATTTGAATTGAACTAACATGTAAACATTACCTTACGTTATAATAGTGCTTTAGAATTTCATATATAATATTGTATATTATATAACTGTAACTATTAACAAATTATAGTTTTAAGGCAGACCTGACCTGTTGAAAAGAGATGGTATCCATCCCTCCTGGGGTGGTGCCGCTCTTCTCTCTAGTAATTTGGCACATAGTCTTAAAGCTAAACCTTGACTAACTAGGGCCCAGGTCAGGAAGCAGACGGACTGGCTTACCCGACCGTCTGCTAGCTGTCTCGCGTCACAGAAGTCAGATAAATCCCAGCACATAGAGACTCTTTCACCTAGATATTATCACATAGAGACTGTGTCTGTTCCACGAATTAGTAAATATAAAAAACCACCAAAACTATTCAACGGTAAACATTTTATTGATGTCCAACAAATAAACAACAGATATAATACAGATGAACAAATGATAAAGCTCGGGCTGCTGAATATTCGATCCCTTTCCTCAAAAACGCTTATTGTTAATGATATGATTACAGATAATAATCTAGATGTGCTGTGTTTGACAGAAACCTGGCTAAAACCTGATGACTACATTGCTTTAAATGAGTCCACCCCTCAAGATTATTGTTATAAACACGAGCCGCGTCTGAAAGGTAAAGGGGGAGGTGTTGCTGTAATTTATAATAATATCTTCAGTATTACTCAGAAGTCCAGTTTCAAATATAATTCTTTTGAAGTTTTGGTGCTTTACGTAATGTTATGTAGTGAAATTGATAAATCCCGTTTAACATTTGTGTTGGCTACTGTATACAGGCCACCAGGGCACAATACACACTTTACCAGAGAATTTGCTGATTTTCTATCAGAGTTAGTACTGGCTACAGATAAAGTCCTAATTGTTGGTGATTTTATTATCCATGTAGACAATGAAAAAGACGCATTGGGATTGGCATTTAGAGACATTCTAAACTCTATTGGAGTTAGGCAACACGTATCAGGACCCACTCATCTCCGTAATCATACTCTAGACCTAATATTGTCACATGGAATAAATGTTGATGCCGTTGAAATTCTGCAGCAGAGCGATGACATCTCAGATCATTACCTAGTATCATGTATACTTAATTTAGCAAAGGCTGCAAAGCCGTCCCCTCGCTTCAAATATGGCAGGACTATCACTGCTGCGACTAAAGATTTCTTTGTAAATAAACTTCCTCATCAGTTTCATCTCCTCAGCATCCCAGATAGCCCAAAGGAACTTGATGTTGCAACAGAAACTATTGACTCTCTCTTTTCCAGCACTTTAGACACAGTTGCTCCTCTGCGCTTAAAGAAGATTAAAGAAAATAGTCCAACGCCGTGGTACAACGATCACACCCGGGCCCTTAAAACAGCAGCCAGAAAAATGGAGCGCAGCTGGACCAAAACGCAGCAGCTCAAGTTCTTACTAGAACCAGGATCCTTTTCCTATTTAGCACCTAAACTCTGGAACAGCCTTCCTAGCATTGTTCGGGAAGCAGACACACTCTGTCAGTTTAAATCTAGACTAAAAACACATCTCTTTACTATGGCATACACATAAAACATTTTTAATTTATATTTATATTCAAATCAATTAAATGATTGTTAGGCTGCATTAACTAGGTCAGCCGGAACCAGGAACACTTCCCATAACACCTGATGTACTCGTTACATCATAAGAAGAATGGCATCTACGCTAATGTTAGTCTCTCTGTTTATCCCAAAGTTTACCGCAGTCAGCCGGATCTGGGCCATATCCAGATCAGATGGTGGACCTGCACCTGGACATGACCAACTCATCCCTGAAGTGTCTGCAGAGACCGTGTCAATTAGTCTCCCCTCATCGACATGGCATCCTCAATGGATCCATCTCCGGCGTGATGCCTCCGATCTTTCGAATATTCCGATCTAATATTACTTCTGACCTGTAAGGTTGCCAAAATAATAATCATACACTGTTTGTTAATTGGCCAGAGGAGAACTGGCACCCCGACTGAGCCTGGTTTCTCCCAAGGTTTATTTTTCTCCATTATGCCACCTGATTTTTGGTTCCTTGCCACTGTCGCCTTTGGTTTGGCTTGCTCAGTTGGGGACACTAAAAATCAAATAAATATCAAAATAAATTGAATTACTAAACTAAATTATCTATGTCAACTACATTACTTGAATATATATGATAATTGAAATGAGCTGATGACATCACCGTTTTCTCCAGAGCGGCTGTACAGCCGAATCAAGTTCTGTTGCATTATTTTCCTGTTTAACACTGAAGCTGCTTTGAAACAATCGGCATTGTAAAAAGCGCTATATAAATAAAGTTGACTTGACTTATAGTAATATAACTAGGCTATATTAATTATATAACACTCATCTGAATACCTCTTAAGCAAACTAACCCTGGATCATGAGCTGCTCTGGAGCAGGTTATGTTCAGAGAGTGAGTTGCTATGGCTACTTACATACCCTGAAAGTTACCTCCGTTTTTGGAACCAAAAGTTGAGGTTATCTGCTTACTTACACTTAAACATACCCAGGTATGTCACACAACCTGCTTTCTGGAATACCCCCCAGAACAGACCAATCAAAAAACATTGCTAGCTGATGTGTTGACAAGTAAAGGTAAAACCGCTGAAGACACACTGCATCTGAAATCGCACACTGTATAGTAGGTACTACATTTGGTTTGAAACTTACTTTGCAACAGTTAGAAAGGATGTTCTATATCAGGGGTGTCTAATCCTGCTCCTGGAGGGCCACTATCCTGCAGAGTTTAGCTCCAACCCCAATTAAACACAGCTGATCCAGCTAATCAAGGTCTTATTAGGCATACTAGAAACATCCAGACAGGTGTGTTGAGGCAAGTTGGAGCTAAACTCTGCAGGACAGTGGCCCTCCAGGACCGACTTTGCACACCCCTATTCTATATAGTATGTCACTTTACAAATCCTCCCCCATGGCCTCATAGGACAGTAAAGTGTCCATTGGATGCACACTTCAGAATCTTGCCAGATGTAGTAGGTCATCCAGGAACTTTTCTCCTTCTTGAATACTGTGAATTCAGAACATAGTACTCGACACAAACTGTATAATGTTCTGTATACCATTATATTGTGTAAAATTAGGCATATTTGGATGCAGTGAATGGCTTGATACAGTTGGTAAGAGAGGGAACACAATAATGGCAAACTAATCCTATTTCCTATAGATTTGGCTGATTTTATATACACTGAACAAAATTATAAACGCAACACTTTTGTGTTTGCCCCCATTTTTCATGAGCTGAACTAGACTTTTTCTATGTATACAAAAGGCCTATTTCTCTCAAATATTGTTCACAAATCTGTCTAAATCTGTGTTAGTGAGCACTTCTCCTTTGCCGAGATAATCCATCCACCTCACAGGTGTGGCATATCAAGATGCTGATTAGACAGCATGATTATTGCACAGGTGTGCCTTAGGCTGGCCACAATAAAAGGCCACTTTAAAATGTGCAGTTTTATTACACAGCACAATGCCACAGATGTTGCAAGTTTTGAGGGAGCGTGCAATTGGCTGACTGCAGGAAGGTCCACCAGAGCTGTTGCCCATGAATTGAATGTTCATTTCTCTACCATAAGTCGTCTCCAAAGGTGTTTCATTGAATTTGGCAGTACATCTAACCGGCATCACAAACGCAGACCACGTGTAACCACACCAGCCCAGGACCTCCACATCCAGCATCTAAGATCCAAGATCATCTGAGACCAGCCACCCGGACAGCTGCTGCAACTATCGGTTTGCATAACCAAATAATTTCTGCACAAACAGCCAGAAATCGTCTCAGGGAAGCTCATCTGCATGCTCGTCGTCCTCATCGGTGTCTCGACCTTACTGCAGTTCATCGTCGTAACCGACTTGAGTGGGCAAATGCTCACATTCTTTGGAGAGGTGTTCTCTTCACGGATAAATCCCGGTTTTCCCTGTACAGGGCAGATGGCTGATGTCAATGTTGCTGATGTCAATGTTGTGGATCGAGTGGCCCATGGTGGCGGTGGGGTTATGGTATGGGCAGGCGTATGTTATGGACAACAAACATAGGTGCATTTTATTGATGGCCTTTTGAATGCACAGAGATACTGTGACGAGATCCTGAGGCCCATTGTTGTTCCATTCCTCCATGGCCATCACCTCATGTTGCAGCATGATAATGCACGGCCTCATGTTGCAAGGATCTGTACACAATTCCTGGAAGCTGAAAACATCCCAGTTCTTGCATGGCCAGCATACTCACCGGACATGTCACACATTGAAGGAGATGGTCACACCAGATACTGACTGATACTGAGATGTTGTGTTGTGTGATGTCCTCTCATGGTAACTGTGATTTTTTTGCCCCACAATTAATCATGCCCCCATAAACAACGAGTCACCAACTGTATCTATAATTGGAAACAATATACTTTTAATAAAAAATGGCCTCAGAGGCTTTGATCAGTCTATCGGTCAGACCCCATGTGCCTCATTATGATTAAAGAGACTTTACAAAGGAGTACAAGCTATTGCTTTGTTGCTTTTATCATCAGGATAAAATGACCTGGCTTCACAGACTTCATTTACTTTCCCTGGAGTGACCTGTCATTATCCAGCTCCCCTTTTATCCTGATTTCACCAAGGCTTTTTGTAAATAAGGAAGCTAGAAGTATTTTAAAGGGGTCATGAACTGAGAAATACAATTTTCTTTGAGCTTTTGACATACAAGAGGTCATCATACTATAAGAATATCCTGTAAGTTTCAGAACTGAAAACTTCCTTGTTAGTCCAAAAACAGCTTGTATTGTAACCAAGCCCAGAGAACGACTGGTTGTGGAATGAGCCTATAATAGATAATGAAAGATCACCTTTGCAGAAGATGATCAACACATACTTCATCATCACAACTTTGGCCCCGCCCACTGGAGTGTTAGTGAGATGACGAGGAGAGAAGAGCGATACAGGATCACTAGACTAAAAATAACATTACCTTCCAAAGGATCCTAATGCATTTACACTGGCGTTTACACCAAAGTCTCACAGCAGCCAATCACTGCAGTGGGCGTTTACACCAAAGTCTCACAGCAGCCAATCACAGCAGTGGGCGTTTACACTGAAGTCTCACAGCAGCCAACCACAGCAGTGGGTGTTTACACTGAAGTCTCACAGCAGCCAATCACAGCAGTGGGCATTTACACTGAAGTCTCAGCAGACACGCCCCTTCAAACAGAGCGTTCAAATCAGAGGCTAAAATCAGGGTAGGAAAAATGCCTTTTATTTCTAAATTATGACACTTTTAATGTAAAAATCATACTAACAAGTGCGCCACATGGAACATTATAAAACAATGTAGTTCATGACCCCCTTTAATGTTATTATACTGTGGATGTGTTTGTGTGTTTGTGGGTTCTGTCCTGACAGCTTTGTCTATCCTGTCTTTGTTTAATGTTTTCATGTTTGTTTTGTGTTTGAGCACATGGCTTTGCTGCTATCATCTGACCTCACACTGTCCCTTCAGTATATATGGCTGCTCTCTCAATGTGACTCTTTCGGTGTTTCGTTCCTTACCCATTGTTGGACTGTTAACTTCAACCCCTGCCATCTTGTATCCATCTGTTTGGTTATTAAACTTGTGAAACTCATTCTGCGCTTGACAGTTTGTGTTTACTGTATATCAGCAAACAGTAGGAAAACATTCTGCTAGGGTTTGCAGACCAATACATTTTATTTTCAAAGCTTGTCACAAGAAGAGGTTTGCTGAATACAATTCATTTTTAGTTTCTTTTATTTAGAGATATAACACAACATTAGACATAAAATATAAATATTTTATCATAAAATATTATCTATGAACATTCATGTGCACTGATGAATCATCAACAGTAAGACCAGGAATGTGATTTAAGAACGTAAATAGGGCCACTTTTGATAGCTTTAACTCACAAAAATGATTAAAACAGTGGCAAATGTTTCAATTATCAATTCCACAGTGCATAACAAACGCTGAATGTTACATTTTGTCAAAGTTCCTAGTCTTGAATCTCTTTAGTAGATAAATGTATTTAGAATTTCACAATTAGCATACATAGTACATACTAAATGATCTATGGTTTGAATTGGCATTTTCCGTACATCATGTGTGCATCATGGCCGTATGAATTAGCTTTCTGTCTTATTCCTCTTTCTGTAGCCTGTAAGAAAATGTAAATTGTTCTTAATATCTAACATCAAATGTCATATTTCAACTGCACAGCAAACATGCTGAATGAATTATGTATGCCGTTTGCACAATAGAGCCAAAAATACAAAGCTAACCTAATATTCATCTTCGAAAACACGAACATTGCGCCACTTTAAACTTTTTCACTAACAAGATGAGCAAGCTCATTTTACTTTTATTTTTTGCAATCAAGAGCCTGCTCTGAAGTGCTACCAGGCCATCATGTGCTGCCCCTCAATCTGCTCGTTGCCAAGGGTGTCCATTCTCCTGCGGAAAGCTTTGGGGCGGCAAGCTTAGACGTGACCCCTGCAGGAAGACGACACCACCCGTCCTAGCCGTTGTTAAATTCTTCAAGCGGTTAGTGAGGCATCACCCTTGAGACGGGTGACCCGGAGATGGATGGAGCTGCTCTTTTCCTGAGGCCCCACAGCCAGCGGTACCCAAGTTCTCAAAAAAAAGCAGTTTCCTCTATCTCTGGGTCCCAAGAAGGTACTGAGAGCAGTGGGTGGTGAAAAACCTCACCACTCTCATCTTCCTCTTCTGTTGCCAGTGGGCAGCAGCGGCCGGTTTGAGGACACAACCAAGCCTTCTCACGCACCAACCGTGAAACCAGGTAAGTGTTGCACCACACACTCAGACCCCGCTTCGGGCTGCCACAGAGCCTCCTGAGCCGGGTCCCTGCGTTCCACCTCGTCGCCCCACTGCGGGTACGTCTGTGGTTCCTATGGACCTGTTGGTGCAGTCTCTGGGGCCTGGCTAGCACTCCCCAGCCCTGGCTCATTTGTACCATCAGACTCAGCTATGCGTTTCCGTTTGGTGGCCCCCCGAAGTTCAGGGGCATTCAGTTCACCTCTTTGCGAAACACCTCACGACAGTCCCTCCCTGGCGCATTCCTCTGAGGAAGGACCTGCTTTCTCAGAGACATGGCACCCTATGGCACCCATGTCGGGACACGGAGGTTCTAGGTGACCTACCCCAGGAGGTAGTGGACACCATCACTTCAGTGCAAGCACCGTCTACGAGACACACTTACGCTTTGAAGTGGAACCTGTTCGTCAAATGGTGTTCTTCTCATTGAGAAGACCCCCAGACTTGCCCGATCAGGGCCGTGCTTTCCTTTCTGTAGCAAGGGCTGGAGCGAAGGCTGTCTCCCTCCACCCTGAAAGTGTATGCTCCTGCGATATCCGCACATCATGATAGGAGGTAAGTTGGTCCAGGAGCACAACCTGGTCATCAGGTTCCATAGGGGAGCGAGAATGGTTAAATCCTTCTCACCCTCTCTCTATACTCTTTTGGGATTTATCTCTGGTGCCAGAATTCCCCGTTCGAGCCTTTGCAGTCAGCCAAGTTAAAAGTCCTGTCTATGCGGACATTACTCCTATTGGCATTGGCTTCCATTAAGAGAGTAGGGGACCTGCAAGCATGTTCGGCCGACGAATCATGCCTACAATTCAGGCCAGCTGACTACCACCTGACTACCTCCTGAGACCCTGGCCCGGATATGTTCTTAAGGTTCCTACAACTCCCTTTAGGGATCAGGTGGTGAACCTGCAAGCGCTGCCCCTGGAGGAGGCAGACCCATCACTAGCTTTGCTTTGTCTTGTCCACATTTTTTGACTGCACATGGACCAAACGCAAAGCTTCAGGACCTCAGAGCAGCTCTTTGTCTGTTACGGAGGCCAGCAGAAGGGAAAGGCTGTCTCAAAGGAGAGGATGGCCCACTGGATAGTAGATGTCATCGCCTTGGCGTACCAAGCCCAAGACGTGCCCTGCCTGCTCGGGTTGAGAGGACACTCTACTAGAAGTGTGGCATCCTCTTGGGTGCTGGCACGTGGCCACGCCTCACTGATAGATATCTGTGGGCTGGGCAACACCTAACACTTTCGCTAGATTCTATAGCCTTTGTGTAGAGCCAGTATCCTCCTGTTTTCTCACCTCAAACGGGTAGAAAGGCAGAGAGGCCCCGGCATAGTGTCGGCTTGCTGCACCAATACATGCGCTTATATTGCTCCATTAGAGTTCCCTGATGGGCAAACACTGTGAGTTCTTTCATCACCCTCGTGGTGGAGCGTGACGGAGGCGGAGCTTCCAGCACCAGGCCTACATCTGTTGTATCCATGAGAACCGGTGCAAGGCTGGGTGCCCATATGTAGTGACCCTGAGGGGATCCCATATGTGTATTCTTCCACGGTATGTGTATTCTTCCTCCTAATCGGAAGCCTGTGTCTCTTCCTTGACAGAGTTCGCTCTGTCGTCTCTGCCAGGTGTAAGCTCCTCCCTAACTGGGCCGGAGCCACCACATGGACATTCCATATGTTGTACAGCCCTAGTGGGTTAGTCCATGTGTGTAGTTCCATAGTTACCTCTCTGCGGGCAGAATGTGGCTTCTGCAGCATTCCTTTTCCAGTCGAAAGGGCACGTTTTCCCAGTGTTATCTAATAGTCTCACTGAGTGGGTCATGCAGAACAGCAGTGATTGACCTTCTCTGCTTGAAGCCCTGTCCCATCTTCCCCTCAATAGGCGTGGAGGGATTAGGAGGCTTACGCGGGGTGCTGGAAGTGGCAGCATCTGTGGCGCTTTTGTAGGATTCCCATTATGTCAGTCATTGACTTAACGTCAAATGTGACTGACTGAAAGGGAATGTCTCGGTTACGTATGTAACCCTCGTTCTGTGAAGGAGGGAATGGAGATGTTATGTCATCGCCACAGTTGCTGTACCACCGCTGGGGTGGCCGGGTCACCAGATCGTCTCCTCAGCAAAAACCAGAATATCCTATGCACCTGCTGCTCATTATATACGCACACTACAGGACGGGGCAGCAGATGAAATATCGCATGCCAATGTGCATTGGCTCGTTTAGACCTGAAGTAGATCGGTCTCTCTAGTGAGATTCCTATTACATCAGTCATCTGTGCAACGTCTCCATTCCCTCCTTCAGGGAACGAGGGTTATATACTAACCAAGACGTTCTGGGAGGTAATTATTCAAAATCATTCTGCTAAAAGACGCCGGTATTTCACAACCACCAAACCAATTTAAGATGCTGTGCAATGAAATTTTTCTGCTGGTTATTACAGTTATCCAATGATCTGTTGAGGCAATGTCACATGACGTTTTGTTGCGCATTGAAGAATTTATTTTTGTAAACATGTTTGCATTGTAATTTATGTGCATGCAGATAAAAAGATTTATCTGCCTCAATTGAGCGCATACGTTTTTTTAATGCACATTTTCTATTGCTGTTTTGTTTGGTACTATTGGTAGTACTAATGTTGTTGGAGAATGTATTTGCTTAATATGAACTTCTTGATTATTGAACTGTTTTTATAAAGCCTATATTACATTTAACCTCATGCAGTTTCTTGAGCACCCACACAGCTGTGATTACTGTACATGCAATCACAGCCGTTATTCGGAAATGAGCTTCAGCACTAGTGCTCATGTAATAGCCTATATTCAATTGTTCATTAAATCTTTTTACTGCATTTTGTAATGCAGGCTTTATGTAAATGGCTGTAAAAAAAAACTTATTTCAACTTTAAATGTAAGCATTTGTGCTGTCTTAAAATTTTAAGTTTAATTTAAATTCAAATATACAAGTTGTCACTTAGTACAACTTTACTTTTCAATTTGACTAAACTTAAAATTTGAATAGCATTAACACTTCTTTTTTTTTTTCTTTTTTTTTACTTTTTTTTAACAGTGTAGGCTAGTGTTAATAAATATGATCAATTTGAGGAATATATTTACTTAGGTTTTTATGTAATAAAATGGGCTAGGCCTTTGAGAGCATTGTAAACGAGAATGGTGTCATGAAATAAATTTTTTAGTTAGTTAGATATTGGCAGCCAGTGAAGAGACGTGAATGATGGTATAATGAAACAATTTCCAGAAGATAAAAACAAGCCAATCTGCATAATTTGGTATGTACTTAATGGAAAATGTGCTGATAATCAGCACAGAAAGCGTTCCAGTGGTCTGGCTGTAGGGGGGAGTCACAGATTCTTTGTATTCTTTTAGAAAATCACCAAACCATGTGTTTTTGCCCAGCGTTGCCTAAACATTTGTATACCTACATATAATTTATGTTTAAATTTATGATTACTTATCTTTTTTTAAGCTGCAGTGTTAATTTCAACTTCAAGCACTGACAATATAGTAGAAAAATTACAAGTTTGTTTCTTAGGAAAAGTTGGTCTTATTTTCCTGGCATTCATCCATATCAAACTCTTCTCTTTCGGTAGTAATGGTGCCATTGCAGGGAGGGACTTCACTCACAGTGCTGCGCACAGTAACCCTTGTCATGCTCAGAGAGCATTTCCTTGGGGCGGGATGCCATTTGTGGTGGCACATCACCTCTTTAAACATCTCCCTGAAGCGGGTGGACATGAGGTTGTAGAGAATTGGATTAATGGCTGAGCTCAGATAGAAGAAGACCCCAGAGATGACATGGACATACTCGTAGATCTGGAAAATCTTCATGTGTTCACTGTTCTTCTGGTCCATGAAACTCCACATAAGTCGATCGGTGTGGAATGGAGCCCAACAGATGCCAAACATTACCACTAGTACAACTGAGGAGAAAATGCTGTGTTACATATAAAATCAAAACTGTCTTTAACTCAAAACATTAAGTCAAATTTCCTGTATATGCAGCACAATTTGCAAATATTACACCACTTACTGGAACATAGATGTGTCATTTGAATGAATTAATTTCTTTTTCTGCTTATTTTCTATATAAATTGATATTGTAGGAGGTTGGCTATTTCATAATAATATATAGGGTTATATATACACAAGCATGTAGAACACAAGAAGTTAAATATTATTGAGTGTTTCAACCTGTGAAGCATACTGTATGTTTTGCCTTGTTCTAAATTTGTCACTGATTACAGGGGAAGATAAATCAGGGGGGAAGCTATAAATTGTCACACACTTTTAAGAGTGATGATGACATCCAATTTAAAGTTAATAGCAGACAAAAATAGATATGACTGAGAGTGCTTAAAGGAAGCTGATTATTTTTCACACACACATGCACACACACATAGTAAATGATGTTTAGTAAATGTGTAAATGGCTGAGTAAATGGTGATGAGTAAATGTGTAAATGACTGAGTAAATGATGTTTAGTAAATGTGTAAATGACTGAGTAAATGATGATGAGTAAATGTGTAAATGACTGAGTAAATGATGTTTAGTAAATGTGTAAATGGCTGAGTAAATGGTGATGAGTAAATGTGTAAATGACTGAGTAAATGATGTTTAGTAAATGTGTAAATGACTGAGTAAATGATGATGAGTAAATGTGTAAATGACTGAGTAAATGATGTTTAGTAAATGTGTAAATGGCTGAGTAAATGGTGATGAGTAAATGTGTAAATGGCTGAGTAAATGATGATTAGTAAATGTGTAAATGGCTGAGTAAATGATGATGAGTAAATGTGTAAATGGCTGAGTAAATGATTAGTAAATGATGAGTAAATGTGTAAATGGCTGAGTAAATGATGATTAGTAAATGTGTAAATGGCTGAGTAAATGATGATGATGTAAATGGCTGAGTAAATGATGATTAGTAAATGATAAGTAAATGTGTAAAAGGCTGAGTAAATGATGTTTAGTAAATGTGTAAATGGCTGAGTAAATGATGATGAGTAAATTATGAGTTAATGTGTAAATGGCTGAGTAAATGATGATTAGTAAATGATGTTTAGTAAATGTGTAAATGGATGAGTAAATGATGATGAGTAAATGTGTAAATGAATGAGTAAATGATGATGAGTAAATGTGTAAATGACTGAGTAAATGATGTTTAGTAAATGTGTAAATGGCTGAGTAAATGGTGATGAGTAAATGTGTAAATGACTGAGTAAATGATGTTTAGTAAATGTGTAAATGGTTGAGTAAATGGTGATGAGTAAATGTGTAAATGGCTGAGTAAATGATGATGAGTAAATGTGTAAATGACTGAGTAAATGATGTTTAGTAAATGTGTAAATGGCTGAGTAAATGGTGATGAGTAAATGTGTAAATGGCTGAGTAAATGATGATTAGTAAATGTGTAAATGGTGATGAGTAAATGTGTAAATGGCTGAGTAAATGATGATTAGTAAATGATTAGTTAATGTGTAAATGGCTGAGTAAATGATGATTATTAAATGATGAGTAAATGTGTAAATGGCTGAGTAAATGATTAGTAAATGATGAGTAAATGTGTAAATGGCTGAGTAAATGATGATTAGTAAATGATGAGTAAATGTGTAAATGGCTGAGTAAATGATGATTATTAAATGATGAGTAAATGTGTAAATGGCTGAGTAAATGATTAGTAAATGATGAGTAAATGTGTAAATGGCTGAGTAAATGATGATTAGTAAATGATGAGTAAATGTGTAAATGGCTGAGTAAATGATGATTAGTAAATGATAAGTAAATGTGTAAAAGGCTGAGTAAATGATGTTTAGTAAATGTGTAAATGGCTGAGTAAATGATGATTAGTAAATGATGAGTAAATGTGTAAATGGATGAGTAAATGATGATTAGTAAATGATGAGTAAATATGTAAATGGATGAGTAAATGTGTAAATGGTTGAGTAAATGATGATTAGTAAATGAGTAAATGTTTACATGGCTGAGTAAATGATGATTAGTAAATGATGAGTAAATGTGTAAATGGCTGAGTAAATGATGTTTAGTAAATGTGTAAATGGCTGAGTAAATGGTGATGAGTAAATGATGAGTAAATGTGTAAATGGATAAGTAAATGATAATTAGTAAATTATGAGTAAATGTGTAAATGGCTGAGTAAATGATGATTAGTAAATGATGAGTAAATGTAAATGGATGAGTAAATGATGATTAGTAAATGATGAGTAAATGTGTAAATGGATGAGTAAATGATGATGAGTAAATATGCAAATGGGTGAGTAAATGATGATTAGTAAATGTGTAAATGGCTGAGTAAATGATTAGTAAATGATGAGTAAATGTGTAAATGGCTGAGTAAATGATGAGTAAATGTGTAAATGGCTGAGTAAATGATGATTAGTAAATGATTAGTTAATGTGTAAATGGCTGAGTAAATGATGATTATTAAATGATGAGTAAATGTGTAAATGGCTGAGTAAATGATTAGTAAATGATGAGTAAATGTGTAAATGGCTGAGTAAATGGTGATGAGTAAATGATGAGTAAATGTGTAAATGGATAAGTAAATGATAATTAGTAAATTATGAGTAAATGTGTAAATGGCTGAGTAAATGATGATTAGTAAATGATGAGTAAATGTAAATGGATGAGTAAATGATGATTAGTAAATGATGAGTAAATGTGTAAATGGATGAGTAAATGATGATGAGTAAATATGCAAATGGGTGAGTAAATGATGATTAGTAAATGATGAGTAAATGATGATTAGTAAATGATAAGTAAATGTGTAAATGGCTGAGGAAATGATGATTAGTAAATGATGAGTAAATGTGTAAATGGATGAGTAAATGATGATTAGTAAATGATGAGTAAATGTGTACATGGCTGAGTAAATGATGATTAGTAAATGATAAGTAAATGTGTACATGGCTGAGTAAATGATGATTAGTAAATGATGAGTAAATGTGTAAATGGCTGAGTAAATGATGAGTAAATGTGTAAATGGCTGAGTAAATGATGAGTAAATGAGTAAATGGCTGAGTAAATGATGATTAGTAAATGATGAGTACATGTTTAAATAGTTGAGTAAATGATGATGAGTAAATATGCAAATGGCTGAGTAAATGATGATTAGTAAATGTTGAGTAAATGTGTAAATGGCTGAGTAAATGATGTTTAGTAAATGTGTAAATGGCTGAGTAAATGATGATGAGTAAATATGCAAATGGATGAGTAAATGATGATTAGTAAATGATAAGTAAATGTGTAAATGGCTGAGTAAATAATGATTAGTAAATAATGAGTAAATATGCAAATGAATGAGTAAATGATGATTAGTAAATGATAAGTAAATGTGTAAATGGCTGAGTAAATAATGATTAGTAAATAATGAGTAAATATGCAAATAAATTAGTAAATGATGATGAGTAAATATGCAAATGGATGAGTAAATGATGATTAGTAAATGATAAGTAAATGTGTAAATGGCTGAGTAAATAATGATTAGTAAATAATAAGTAAATATGCAAATGAATGAGTAAATGATGATTAGTAAATGATGAGTAAATGTTTGAATGACTGAGTAAATGATGAGTAGTAAATGAGTAGTAAATGATGAGTAAATGTGTAAATGGCTGAGTAAATGATAAGTAAATGAGTAAATGTCTACATGGCTGAGTAAATGATGATTAGTAAATGATGAGTAAATGTGTAAATAGCTGAATAAATGATGATTAGTAAATGATGAGTAAATGTGTAAATGGCTGAGTAAATGATGATTAGTAAATGATGAGTAAATGTCTACATGGCTGAGTAAATGATGATTAGTAAATGATGAGTAAATGTCTAAATGGCTGAGTAAATGATGATTAGTAAATGATGAGTAAATGTGTAAATAGCTGAATAAATGATGATTAGTAAATGATTAGTAAATGATGAGTAAATGTGTAAATGGCTGAGTAAATGATTAGTAAATGATGAGTAAATGTGTAAATGGTTGAGTAAATGATGATGAGTCTCATTTTTGCACTCTTCCTTTAAGAATATGTGATGTGTTCTATTACTTAAGTCGTTAGTCACAAATAACCGCTTGTGGAGAAACTCGATTATAAGTAAAAAAAAAAAAAGTAAATTGTATTACGGAATTCATACAATAAATGTTGTTCCCTTTCAGTCGGTCACGTTCGACGGATGTCGGACGTCACCGACAAATTGGGATCACTTCTGGGAGCCCCTATCAGTTTCGAGATATAGAGAACGGGCCAATGGCCATTGGCGTGCGAGACTTGCATCTCGCGCTCCGCCGCGTGCCGCGGGTATAAACAGGAGGCGAATGCAGCGCACTATTGTCATTCACTTCGGAGACGAACACGGTGTTGATGAAGGAGACTGTTCCTGTTTCAGCAGAGAGAGAAAGAGAGAGAACGAGAGAAGACGCTTCTCTGAGTGCTGGGAGAGAAGGCACGATCAGCGGCGGCCGCAAGCTCACTGGTACAGTGATAAACTGCTGTTTTTACAGCACTGTTTGGTCTGTTGGTTTGGTGAGGGCGTTCCCAACGGTGAGTGCATACACAGGCTGCACTACTCTCCTGTGTTTTGCCGCGGTCATTCCTAGGTGCTTCAGCACATTTAAAAGAGCTTTCTTCTAAAAGAGCAGCGCGGGTGTGACACTGCGTCTTTTTTAAGACGTCATTCCACCCGTGCGTTTCTGGATGCGGTTGTTTCCTGTCCTTTAACGGCCACAATCCCTCTCGCATAAGCATGTTGAGATTGCGTTCGTAGGTGATCCATGTTCTCTCAGGAGAACGGGATCACGTTGGCGCATTGTTCGTCTCGCCTTCCTCGTGAGGGTTTGAGCGTTCAGTGCGCCGTGTGCCGTCTAGCTGCTGGCTGACAGCGCGGGTTGTCACGGCAACCCAGTGCGTCACTCGGCGCTTTAGATGCGCGGTCGAGACTTGAAACCTCAAACGGGGTTCAGTCCCTTTGCCTATTCCCTGATCTAGTTTCTTTTCTGGTGCACCAGAAAGGGGCTACTTCGGCTAATAAGCCTTGGTGACCTGAATATTACAGTGGGGCTTCCCTGCCGAGTACGTCTCCGTGGGCCCTCACTCCTCTATCGCATCGTAAGCATGCTGAGGCTGTGTTCGTGGGTGGTTCATGTTCTCTCATGAGAGCATGACTACATCGGCGCGTTGTTCGTCTTGCCTCTTCATAGGGGCTTGAGTGTTCAGCGCGCCGTGTGCCGTCTTGACGGCCACGCTCACGGTCTCACGTGCCTGCTGGTAGCTTACAGGTGGGATTGCTGGTTCCAAAAAAAAAAAAAAAAAAAGGACCTAGCATTTCATCTGGGGTTCTAGCAGAGGATGTCAATCGCTGCATCAGAGGGAGGGCTGTTATAAGCTGGAAATGAAGATGATGCTGAGTTTCCCACTATAATGGTGTGTGCTCATGCTGAATCAGATTCAGACTTGACAGCCATGCTTTCCCGGGTGGCTGAGGCGTAGTGCAATGCGTAAATCGGCTTGCCCGCCCCCTTGCCTTTTTCCCGGATGTGCATTGGAAAGCTTTGGCAGTGTGGAACTATTTGGTGCCAAAATATGGAGTGCCAATAGGGCCATAATCTGGATAAAGTTTTCCTCTCTCTCACTACCCTCATCGGTGAGGTGGCAGTGCCACTGGCAGGCCACCTCCGCCCTGCGCTCTTAGTGCATGAGGGTAGTTCTGAGCCGAGGTTGAGCTGCGCACAGTGACTGATTTACATTTAAAGTCACAGCGCTGGCCCTTGGCCAGACGATGTCCACCCTGGTCCAGAAACAGCAGTGTTGTCCGTTAACAGATGTTATATTCTCTGACCGAGGGGACCCTCGGCTTGGATGCTCTGGCACACAGCTGGCCCCGGGGCCTACGCAAGTATGCGTTTCCCCCAGTGAGCCTTCTTGCTCAGACTCTGTGCAAGGTCAGGGAGGACGAGGAGCAAGTCCTGTTGGTTGCTCCGTACTGGCCCAACCGGACTTGGTGTAGCTTCTTCCTGGGCGTTGGCTCGTGGCGCCTCGCTGACAGATATTTGTAGAGCTGCGGGCTGGGCGACACCTAACACGTCTATAGCCTCTGTGTAGAGCCGGTATCTTCCTGTGTGCTCACTTCCCATAGTCAGTAACACCGAAGTGCCCGTTCTAGTGTCGGCTTGCTGCGCCATTCCCTTCCCCATGGAACGGATACGTGCGCTTATATGCTCCAGTCGAGTTCCCCAGATACTGCGAACCCTGTTGAGTCCTCCGCATCCCGCGGCACTTGGATGTGGCGGAGCGTCCAATGCCAGGTCTAACACTCGTATGCATTGATGGAACTTGTGTTAGGCTGGGTTCCATATGTTGTGACCCCCACGGTGGTCCCATATGTGTATTTTTCCACGGTATGGCTCCCTATGGCGAGCCTGTGTCTTTCCCTCGGCAGAGCTCTCTGCCGTCTCAGTCAGGTGTTGTTCCCCCGCCTGCTTGGCCGGGGCCACCCCTGGGACTTCCGTATGTTGCACTGCCCATGGCCAGTCCATACGTGTATTCTCCACATGGTAACTCCCTCCGGGCATGATGTGGCTTCCGCAGCGTTCTTCCGGGTACGCTTTCCCAGCGTGATCCAATAGTCTGCTGAGTGGGTCTTGCGGAACAGCAGTGTGACTTCCCTGCGTGAATTTCCCCGCCCGGAACAGACGCTCTCGCTGGGCGCTGGAAGTGGTAGTAACTGTGGCGTTTTCCAAAGGGATCCCAATTCGTCGGTGACGTCCAACGTACGTCGAACGTGACCGACTGAAAGGGAACGTCTCGGTTACGTATGGTAACCCTCGTTCCCTGAAGGAGGGAATGGAGACGTACGTCCCGTCGCCACAGTTGCTGTACCATCACTAGTTCAGCTCCTCAGTGAAAAACAATAGTCCGCTGCATTCGCCTCCTGTTTATACCCGCGGCGCGGGGCGGAGCGCGAGATGCAAATCTCGCACGCCAATGGCCATTGGCCCGTTCTCTATATCTCGAAGCTGATAGGGGCTCCCAGAAGTGATCCCAATTCATCGGTGACGTCCAACGTACGTCTCCGTTCCCTCCTTCACGGAACGAGGGTTACCATACGTAACCGAGACGTTTTGACATTCTTTAATGTGCTGTGACAGAGCAGTTTGGAAGCGCCCGTGAGCCGATCATTCCAGTTTACCACAAGTTGAAATAAAAACATGAATGAACATCAGTAGGTTGCAATTTCGAACAATTTCATTCGTATGTTTTTGAACAAATTCATATTGTAAATTTGTAAAATAGTTACATGCAAACAGTGACTGTATAATCTCACATGTAATCGCTCAATTTTTCAACCACAGGATACCAATTAAACAGCTTGTGAACATGCATTTGACATTTACCTCAGACATTTAATCTCCATTGCTCATTAGTTAGTTAGAAGATAGATAAAATATAGTAAAATATGCACTATATTATAAATGCATTTTTCCTTATCCTGTTGAATAAATCTCCTCAATTGCTTGAAATCATTTGAGCTTATTTTCTCAAAAACAGGATTTTATGATAGCCACTATTTCATTGTGATCTCATGAGCATTTGTGTGTATTTCTACATAAAGTTCCACCACACCTACATTTACTTACGTTTTCATACACACTGAAACGTACGATACTGACGTATTGACAGCACTAAAACATAAATGATTTAACTTAACAGATGTACAAATGTGTACAAATTATTATTTATAAATATTACATTTGTGGCATTAATGTTTTGATTCTATTGTATTCAGTTGTCATATCAATGACACTATGTTTTCAGTTGCATTCATTAGATGTAGTTTACTCTTCTACTTAATATGAAATTATAACATTTTGCTCTGTTTAACCATTATTTATCATGTATTTTTTTGCCGAGGGACACAAAGGCGTTTTCTCAGTATAGTCCTATGCTGTGACTGAGTATAGAACCAGGGCCGTGCACAGACATTTTGAGGGGCAGTGGCCCAAACCAAATATAGGGGCACTGGGGTGGGGTGGCATTGGGATGAGGATTGGGTGCTTGTCAATACAAATTATCCATCTTACTTTTACTATTCCTTTACTGACAGCCTGTAACTGTCTGATTTGGCTGATGCTCAGTGGGCTCTCCCTCAATCTCTGAGCACTTTTTATGAATGAATATACTATTTTTAATTTTGTCATTTCATCTTAATATCAACATTTGTGAGATTTAGTCAGTCAAAACAGTTTTGATCTCTTTTTGTGTCTCTCGAAAATAGTGATCTATGACATTGTATTATGTTGAATATCAAAGTTTTTGTGTCTATTTGTTAATGAGGGATTTGTGGACACAATGTTTTTGGTTTTGTGGAGTAAATGTTATATCTTTTATTTCGAAGGAAAAAGATAAAATTAGACCCTTGGGGTAAGATGACCCAGCCATATTTGGCACAGAAGGCATGTTGTTACTGGTGTTATTGTTTTTAAATGTAATACTTATTGTAATTAATGGGGCTATTATTTAATATTTTCATGAAGTAGATGTACATTTCAGGCATCTTCACTTTCATTAAAACCTATATGTTAATTGAGTGAATTCTATTATGACAAAATCTGTTTGTTTTTGTATTATTATGACATATCTTCAATTAAAATATGGGCAATTAAATAAGTAAATATTCATATGTTTGTACGTAAGTAATAAAACTATTTTACCTTTCAGATGAATATCTTTTAATGGGATTCAGAGATTCAGTGATTCTGAAATTTTTTAAGTAGAATATTTTATTTAGTATTTTACATTAATGACACTTTAAAATAAATATATAAATAGTAATAAGAATTATATCAAAAGTAATTTATACATTCTGTACCAGTTTATGGGTTATTATATGAAATTATATATATATTCCTTTGATTGTAAAGCACACTGTTAATGCGATGACATTCTGGAACTGTCATCTCCGCTTTCCAGATTTCCGTGCACAGACTCTGAGTGACGCTGGGGAGCGAGCAGGAAAACACGGGAGCGGATTCATGGAATTAGTGGATCTTTAGCGGAGGGGAAACAGAACACTTTTAGCGGGGATGGGTAGCGACTAGCGAGAGGGGCACCTCAGCTAATGAGTGCAGATGGGCAGTGGCTCTAGCCACCGGGCCACCCCCCTGTGCACGACCCTGTATAGAACTAAAAATACAACATAAAATCACAAAAGCAAAGGAAAGTGAGGATAGCTAAATAAAGTAAACTGTGACATATTACACCCACAAATTCTTCATACAGTGAAAATGTATAACAATTTGGGACCAAAATGATTCAGACACTTTGACCTGAGCATGTTTTGCTTCAGTGTTTGTTCTTTAATTGCTAATGTGACCTTTGACACCACAGACTGAACAAAATGAAGCATTGCTTGGTCATTGGTTGACCTAATCTAATTGTGTACTTAAATTTAACATCTGATTGGTTGATTGAAATCCATCCCTTTCTATCAAAGTTATCTGACATTATCAAGATGAATTTGATCTGAGTTTTTGGTCATATTTTATTACCATTTTCTAAACTATAGCGAATAAACTGTGATCATGTGAGAAAATGTTGAAGGTGTCTGAATACATTTTGGTTTGACTGTATAAATCATATCATATCAGTGTAATATGATTCAGAACAGCCATAAGAACTGAAGTATTGGCCAGCTGGCCTACTCACACAGCATTTTAGTGACCTGCTGGCGACGTGTTTTCTGCTGCTGACTGCGCACATTAGAGGAGCGGTCCTGTCCCAGACTGGCTTTCGCCTCCAGGACCTGCAGCATCTTCTCTCGCTTGAGCTGCATGCCGATGAGCAAATACAGCACACTGATGGTCAGCATGGGCAGGAGGAAAAACAGCAGAGTGGTGATCTGGATGATCAGGTTGTACATCCAGCGGGGCTTGACCAGCATGCAGGTGGCGGACGTGAGCATGGCTCCTGCTCCTTTCCCTTTGGGAAGAGGGAGGGTGAAGATGCCATGGAGGCTGGTGTTGGGAATGGCGCAGAACACGGACACGCTCCACACGCTCAAGATCACCCGTTTGGCGTGAGTGCGCGTCACTACATACTTGGCCCTGAGCGGATGGACCACGGCTATGTAGCGCTCCACGCTCAGCGCCGTGACATTGAGGATGGAGGCAAAGCACACAGTCTCGAAGAGGAAGGTCTTGAAGTAGCAGCCACCCTTGCCCAACAGGAACGGATAGTTACTCCACATTTCGTAGAGCTCCAAAGGCATTCCCAGGAGAAGCACCAGCAGGTCAGACGCCGCCAGACTGAACAGGTAGAAGTTGGTGGGCGTCCTCATGACCTTGTTGCGAGCAATTACAATGCACGTGAGAATGTTTCCCACCGCTCCTACCAAGAAGATGATCAGGTAGGTGACACAAATGGGCAGAAACACTGGGGAACGTCTGGGTCCCAGATATTTCTCCAGATACTCATCTTGGTTGAGGCAAAACTCTTCCATCTCCACCTCACTGAGGTTCAACACAACACTTGTGTTGCACAGCAGATCCTGCACGCATCTTGAGGAATCCGGTGAGGAACAGTTGGGTTTGGCGATCATTCTGGACCTAGTGAATGAAAGGGTTGGAGACGTCAGATGAGAAACAGATTTGCTTGATGATCTTGGCAAGTGGACAGATTAAGAAGCTTGGCAGTTGAGCGTGATGCTGAAGGGAAAGATAACAAGGGACTGTGGGGGATTTCTTTTTTATTAAAACTGAAATGATTTTTTATTCTCATATAAACAATGGGACGTTGATTTTGTACTCAAAGCACATGGGCTGGGCCCATGGCAGAATTGACTCCCTGAGGTGAATCTGATTAGGGTTCATGTGTCTTTCAAAAGCAACGCAAAACTCATGCAAGCAGGCAAATGAGACCATTTTTTAAAGGCTGCAATTTGCCCACAGTTTTTTTAAACAAATGCATTTGGAAAGAAAATAGGAGAATATGGTATATAATACAGTCTTGTAACGAAGTGTGGATGAAATGAGCGCACAACGATCAGAGAATATAAAAATCATAGTCTTTAAAAAATAAATCCGAAACACTGTAAAAAATTATCAATAAGTTATGACAACTCATCAAAATAATTCAAGCAAGTTTCAACTTTTTTTGTAAGTTATACAAGATTCAACTCATGTTTTTAAGTCGGTTTAATGTAATTTAAGTTGAAACGACTTAAACATCCAAGTTGATTGTACTTTAAAATTTAAGGCAGCAACTTTTTTTACAGTGAAGGTACACTATCTTCAGAAACATAAAACAACCACATAAACTGAAGCGTCACGGAACAAGGAACAGAGGAAACTAAGGTTCTGTTTACACCACACTGTTTTCAATTTAAAACTTTTTATGCGTTTTGGTTGTTCATTTACACGACAACGGTGTTTGAGGGCCTGAAAACGCAAACTTTTGAAAACGGGTTTCAAAGTGCAAGTTTTTGTAAACGAGACCGTTATCATCTCTGTGTAAACTACAAAAACATGAATCTGTGAAAGCGGTGACGTCATGTGCATGTGTATCCCGTGTTCAGTCTATAGGAGCGTAGTGTTTCTTTACAGTGGCATCGCCATCTATTGGCCTGACATGAGTAGCGATTTAGTCATTTTCACAGATCTGTGTGAACGGGGTTTGTTTTGACAACGTTGTCGTCTGTACGCAAAATACACAAAGGAAAAACGTTTCAGTTTTTAGTACATCGTTGTCAAGTAAACAAACCCTGTAAGAATGCACAGAGATAACAAGGAGACATAAGCCGCGCTTCCACCACAGGAACTTTCCTCAGGAACTAGGGACACTGGGCTGGTACTCTGTGTGTTTCCACCGCAGGGACCAGGGTCTAAATGAAGTTCCCTCTCAGAAAGTCCCTGCTCACAAGGTAGTGTTTTCTCAAAGTTCAGGAACTTTCGGGGGTGGGACTTGGACGCTGAACATGCTGATTGGTTGGATTGGTTGATTTACGCAGCATTTTATTTCAACCACCGTTTTTAAAAGTCTGTTGCGGTGCATGCCGTAAGAGTTGTTTGCTATTCGAATCAACAATGGAGTTTATAAAATATGACCGATGGACATACGACGAGGTTCAGGCTTTATTAAGCTTATATGTGGAGGACGAAATCCAGCAGGAACTGGAAAGTCTGGCGCGGTCCTACATTACCGGACTAATTCGCCTAATCTTCACGGTACTTTAGACAGCAATGCAAGGACCAGGTCTGGGGGAAAAAAGGTCCTGGGACAAATTGTTCCGGGTAATTTTGGTGGAAACGCAGCTGAACAACATGAACAACAGGTCAAAGTAATCCAATCAGAAACCATAGAAACTAACTAGTGAACAGAACTCAGGAAAAGCAGCATAGGATCAAAACAAAAACAGAACACAGAGCTAGTATGTTGTGGCATTTCAATTCAAATCATTTTAATTTGCGGCATTTGTCCAAAATTGTAATACACTGAAAAGAGTTCCCTTTCGAAAGGGAACTCGCACTGCGTCCTAGAACGCATTGGGGAACGCCTCAGCGTGACAGGTGTCTGAAGCTTCTATCGAATCACGGCAATCCTATTGACCGGCGACAGCCCATGATGTCATCAATGTGCGACCAGGAAGTATATAAGGGAGCCTTGCAACCATGACATTCATCTTTTCGTCTTCAGGGACTGTTCTGTCTGAAGTGCTTGCGAGTTAAGGTAATACAAATTCATTATTTAATACACACGAGCTGTGTATTTACTGCCTGGGATCAAGAGCATGCACAGTCAGTTCTTATGGACCTGTTTTGTGAATTGTGAGCATTTTTCAACCTGAGATCGCTCCGCTCTCGTCTGGCTCTCTTCTTGAAGGAAGAGGGTTCGGCACCTGGGACTGGTGATGCGGGTCCCGCTCATGCCAAGGCAGAGCGCTGACGTGCATCATGGGTTTTCTAGATGGAGTTCGTCGATCATCGCAAGAGGGGTGTAGTCCTCTCAGACGATCTGGCGGCTGACAAGACTTATCAGCAAGTGCTCTTAGGGATGGCTGGTGAGAGTGGTAATTAAATCCTGAATCCTCTCAGCCACCCTGACCGTGTATGCTGAGCTGATGGATGTTATGTAACGCGCTGCAGGCAGGCTGCAGCTGCCATGTTGGCGCGTTAGAGGAGAGATCGATCGTGATAGATTGCACGATCGATTTCTCCCCGGCCATAAACCATCGGCTCAGACGAGCCTTCCATTCCTTCCTGATCTTCTTACAGAGATCGAGAGGGCATGGAAGAACCCATATTCGGCTCAATATTCATCGAGGGGATAGGGGAATATGGGTATGTGTTGATGCTACCGATTGACGAGACGTTTGCGAACTTTCTCGCATATGGGTGGGCATCAACACTGAGAGCTCCAACTCTGCCATCTAACCTCTCAAAACTACGTTGTGCTTTAATGGCAGGGCATACACTGCAGCAGATCAGGCTGGTGCTGCTTTGCACACCATGGCGGTGTTTCAGGCGTACCAGGCAGATCTGCTGAAGGATCTCGATCAGGGATAGGTTTGTAACCCCTGATGCAGTGGTCGAACTGCGCCGCACCACGGGTCCATCGGTTGATCGTTGGCGGTGATGGTGGCCGCGGAGAGACATCTGTGGTTGGACTCGGCTGATATCACACAAAATAGACCCCTCTCACCTGTGGCATGTAGAGCGAAGACTCACCACACAGTTCTCATATGACCGCTGTGTTCTACCGCCCTTGCATGCCTGAAAGGGGCGCTCTCACTGATCAAGCTAAGGCGGGCCGTCGAATATCCTTCACCCAGGCCTGATGTAAGAAGCGCCTGGGGAAATGCTTTAAGAAGAAAACTATGAGGGATCCTTCTTCCTCTGGGAGTCCCGCCTCTCTTGCGATCTACTCCTTTTATGAGGGGGCGCACAAAAGGTGATACTGGCACTCTTGCTCAGACGAAAGTCGTCTCATAGTTTTCTTCTTAAAGCATTTCCCCAGGCGCTTCTTACATCAGGCCTGGGGCTGTTAGAATATGTTGCTAGCAGGTAGTAGGCCTCACCAGGCCTCCCTAGAAGGCTTGCTATCAGATAGAAGGCCTCGCTAGGCCTCTTTGAAGGTGAGCTCCCGAGGCAGGGTTCGCGGGCAGCTAGCATGACTTGCTATTGGGTGGTAGGCCTCACCAGGCCTCCCTTTAGGCAAGTACTGATGTATGGCATCTGGACAACTAGCCTGGCTGGCTATCAGGTTGTAGGCCTCATCAGGCCTCCCTGAAGGCTTGCTATCAGGTGGAAGGCCTCACCAGGCCTCCCTGAAGGCAAGTACTGTTGTTTGGCATCTGGATAGTTAGCCTGGCAGGCTATCAGGTAGTAGGCCTCACCAGGCCTCCCTGAAGGCAAGTACTGTTGTTTGGCATCTGGATAGTTAGCCTGGCAGGCTATCAGGTAGTAGGCCTCACCAGGCCTCCCTGGAGGCTTTCTCTCAGGCGGTAGGCCTCACTAGACCTCCATGAAGGCGAGCTTGGATGCTCTGGCAGCCGGCATTAAAAAATTGCTATCAGGTGGTAGGCCTCTCTTGGCCTCCCTGAGAAACTTGCTATCAGGTAGTAGGCCTCTCTGGGCCTCCTTGAAGGCAAAGTTCCCAAGTCTAGGCGCTTTCTATTACCAGTTCTTTGTGAGTAGAACGTATGGTAGTTTAGCCTACAGCTGGGGGTTACCCGCCAGGCAAGCTCAGGTGCTCACTTCACTGAGGGTCGTTTATGAGCACACAGCCGCCTGAGTCTGATCAGACGGTCGCAGGCCTCTCGTGAGGCCTCCCTGTTAGATCAATCCGTAGGCCTGTCTGGCCTCCTTAGTGCTTTGGAACATAAGTGCTTTGTAGATCTTTGGATTGAGCAGTTAGACTCCCCTCGCTAGCAAGGGTTAAAAAGTGCTACGCTAAGTATTGCCCTCTGGGATACCCGTCTCTGAGATTCAGTCTGAGAAGGACTGCCAGTTTTTCAGTCCCTTAGTCTGGGTGCCTCACTGAGGCTGTGTTCGGAGGCTCTGTTTCTGAACAGACAGGGTTGGCCAAACCGAAGTGTCCAAAATAAAGGGCACCAGGTCAGGCCTCCCTGGTGGCATTCGGGTGAATATTTTCCCCGGGTAGTGATTTGGCTGGGGTTCCTTCAGGGCCCCTAGCCACATTCCCTTAAAAGGGAACCCTACTGTTGAAGTGGATGGTCCCAGGCCTTTGAGCAGTCTGGGTAGGACCTCATGCATATGCATTGAGGTTCCTCTTAAGGCTTATAGTTTGGGCTATGACCGTAGGGAATGCTGTCACTGACAGCCCAGTGTGACCAGAGGGAGAGTGGTTCGGGCATTTCAGTTGAATTTGCTTGTTCTGACAGTTGTCACTGCCAGTGGGCATGCACTCCCCTCAGCATGGCGGCGTTGGTATATCGTTCCCCAATGCGCTCTAGGACGCAGTGCGAGTTCCCTTTCGAAAGGGAACGTCTCAGGTTACGTATGTAACCTCTGTTCCCTGAGAACAGGGAACGAGACACTGCGTCTCTTTGCCATGCCTCGGGGCCTGCCTACCAAACAGTCCCTTCAGATGATACGGTGAATGTCATGGTTGCAAGGCTCCCTTATATACTTCCTGGTCAAACATGGATGACATCATGGGCTGTCGTCGGTCAATAGGATTGCCGTGATTCGAAAGTAGCTTCAGACACCTGTCACACTGAGGCGTTCCTCAATGCATTCTAGGACGCAGTGTCTCGTTCCCTGTTCTCAAACGTTTGTTAAAGCTTATGGTTGGTCTATTTCTAGTGGTTTTCAAAGATGCATCTTTTCCGACTAATAATGCCCAGAATTTCTTTTGACTTTTTTAAACAAATGGACTAGAAAGTGACGTAATTATGATTAATTGTAATTATGCAAAAAAAAATGTTTTAGCTAGATCTTTTTTTAATTATGCAAACTATTATTTTTATTTACACGTCAGGACAGCTGTATTGTCTAACAATTTTTTTTTATACATTTTATTTTATTTTAATTTTTACAGTATAAATTCAGGTTTCATTTTTACAGTATGAATAAACAAGACGAAAACCACACAACAATTCTACTGTATGGCAGTTTTTAAAAAATAATTATAATAAAAATATAATAGAAAAATAATAGAAAAATAGATAGCCAAAATATATAACCCCATTATTGAAACTTTGTAGCAGTGGAATTGGAAGTAATTGGGCGAAACTAACTCAAGGCTAGAAAAAAAGAAAGGAAGAAGGTAAAAAGGAAGTGATATCCCAACGTGACCTCTAATGCGGCAGTGAAGCCCCCAGTGGATAAGTGGAATTGGAGGGAAAGAGTGAACAGCTGCAGGTGTATGAAAATCACTCAAATTTGAGAAGGACTGCTGATTCCCCAGCAGGATCTGAGCTCTTGGTTGAGCGGCTCTGCTATTAGTAGAAGAGGGCGAGTTGGAGGAATGAGACACCTTTAGTTTCAGCTTGCAGGACTATATTAGTGCTGTATATGCCTTTCCATCCAATGTGACACAAAGATGAAAGCATGACATTTCACAGAAAGCTGATGTTGGGATATCTTTTTGAAAAAGAAGCACTTATTATGGAAATTGTATACTTTAAAAGATTATGTGTAAGTACAAACTGAATGTAATGTTTTTGCACACTTAACCACGTTAACTGCAATTAAATGAAAATCCATCATAGTTTAAACTCATATGCAGTTAGTAGAACTTTATAGTGTTCTTTTGAACCACTTAAAAGGATTAGTTCACTTCAAAATGAAAATGTCCTGATATTTTACTCACCCCCATGCTATCCAAGATGTTCATGTCTTTCTTTCTTCAGTCGAAAAGAAATTACGTTTTTTTTTGGAAAACATTTCAGGATTTTTCTCCACATAATGGACTTAAACGGCAACCAACTGTTGAAGGTCCAAATCAATGCAGTTTCAGAGGAAGGGCTTCAGAGGCTCTGCGTGATCCCAGAAGAGGAGTAGGGTCTTATCTAGACATAAAAAAATAAACATTTATATACTTTTTAACCTAAACTGCTGGAAGTACCGCCCCCGTGTTTACAAAGCGCACATGCGAAGACTAATACAAACATCCTTTAGCAAAAAAAGGTTAAACAACAATGTCGGACAATTTTAAATTTGGAGATGGAGTTTTTTTTGTAAAGGGCATTTGTATTCGTCCTCGCACGTTCGCTTGGGGCGGTACTTCTGCCTACGTCTGGCGTGACCTTTCCGACGTGATTACGCAATACGTGGCACGTCGCAGAGCAGCGCAAGATGAGCAATTTAGGTTAAAAAGTATATAAATGTTTATTTTTTTTTTTTGAAAATGACCGATCGTTTGTCTAGATAAGACCCTATTCCTCGTCTGGGATCACGCAGAGCCTCTGAAGCCCTTCCTTTGAAACTGCATTGATTTGGACCTTCAACCGTTGGTTGCCATGGAAGTCTGTGATGGGGAGAAAAATCCTGGAATGTTTTCCTCAAAAATTTTATTTATTTTCGATGGAAGAAAGAAAGACACGAACATCTTGGATGAGATGGGGGTGAGTGAAATATATGGAAATTTTCATTTTAAAGTGAACTAATCCTTTAAGTACATCTTTATATGTAATTTCATTGTTACTTCTATTGCTTTTGAAATATGTTTAAAGTTACTGCTGAATGTACTGACAAACACTTTAATGGCATTTCTATTGAAACTAGTATGTCATGTATTTAAATATATATGTAATTACACATTTATAGCGATGAAGTTGTGATTTAGTACATTTAAAATATATTAACCTACACAAAAGATTATTAAAATATAGTGATTTAAATGTAGTTACATTATTATAAAGAGCACTTTTTAAAAAAATTAGGTGTGTGTCTTTAAGTACACATAAATGACCTTTAAGTACACATAAATGATGTATTATCTGTACAGTACAGTTAAAAAAAGTACACCACAAATTAAGTGCACTTCTGCTACATGTATGAGTTACACAATCATGAATTCAATCCTGGCAACAGGCTGAGGTATATGCAAGTAAACACAATATAATAACATATTTATAAAGGCAGAACATTTTCTTAATTTTTATTGAAAGTAAATGCCTTTCCGATGTGATGGGAAAAGGGAGAAGAGTGAGCTCTGCAAAAGGCGGATTCGAACCCGTGTCAAAACCTTGATTTTTGAGCCTTAAGCTTTACTGACTGTTTTTGTTCATGGCATTGTTAGGCGGAGCTAGTGTGAATAGCACTTGCCAACAAGGCACGCTATTTGCACTTGGTGTAAATAGACACTCCGATTTATTAATTTCTGCTGTTTGTATTTCCCATTGACTGGTAACACCAAACACATACTTATAGCCAAGTGCTTGCATTAATCAAACAATAATTCTGCATAATCATTATGAGGCATCAACAAGTGTGTCAGATATTTTAAAAGACAATACAATTAAAAGAAGCCCTTATTTGACTTATTTTTCCCCTGAGAATTGATTTTATTGAGTCTGAAACCTAATTTACACACTTATTCCCTGGAGAATTAAATTAAGAAGAAACATCTCAAATCAATGTTCATTATGCCTCCAGTATCTAACAAGACGCCTATAGAGCAATAATAATAAAAAAGTATTTGAATGGAAACTCACAAACACTGAATACACCAACATTAACAAAAAGCTTACCTTACAATGCAAACACCAGTTGACGGTTGAAATGAAAACTGACGGTTCATAAGCCCATAGCTGCAGGTCAACCACTCTTCTAGTTTAAAAGATTATGGGAGTGTTTCCTTGGTTATACAGAGAAACACAGATATGCTCTCTCTCTCTCTCTCTCTGCCCCTTATTCTGTGTCATCGCAAGTCTTGTTTAACCCTATACAAGCATTGAGCATTGAGTTTGGTCTCTTTTCATCTTTCAGTCTTTACTCAAACACAGTAACTAAGAATCTAATTTAATGTATGGTGTTGTACCATCAGCAGATCTCTGTTTAAGTGAGCTGGATAACTAAACTGAATTTAGCGAGCTAATTAGATTAAGATCCCTCTTCACGATGAAGCATACCTCTGGTTTCCCTGATGATAACGATTCTCAAAAGATAATGAACATCTGCCATTGTTTCTTTCATTCTTGTCTGTCTGTGATCTTATCCGTTTCAATGGCATTTAGGAAATTCAGAAAGAAAAATGTGGTGGAAATTTGATTCTTCCTAATTATTTCTGATCATCTGATTCAGCCAAGCTTATTCAAATCAAATGCGAAACAAAAGCTTGTGCTTAAAGGGATAATTCAACCAAAAAATGATAATTTACTCACCCTCATGTCGTTCCAAAATAGTTTCTTTCTTTTGTTCTGTGGAACAATATTTTTAGGAATGTTTCAGCCCATATTATGAAAGTCATGTACAATTATACAGTCTGAGGGGCTGTTTTTTCATCCCACTGCCCAAACGCATTAATTAAAAACACATTATTAACCCTTAAACGCCTCTGGTCTTTATCGGCCCGGAAAACCATCCCCTTCATTCATTTTTAAAGGTAAACATCAGAAAACAAAATGATTTTGTAATTGTTATTAAAATATCAGAAGAGTTTTATACTGTTGTGGCAGTTAGAGATCCATCCGTGTTAGATATAGATACCGGCCGGTAAAGACCCAAATATGTATTAATCATTCATGTATTTAAGGGTTAAAATGCAGAAAATGCATTCAGTGTGTATGGCCTTTTTTGTATTCCTCTGCATTTCTTTTTCCGTAGTTTTTTTTTAAATGTAAGCTTACTCTAGATCAGTGGTTCTCAAACCTGTCCTGGGGACCCCTCACCACTGCACATTTTGTATGTCTCCCTCATCAGACACACCCAATTCAAGTCTTGCAGTTTCTACCAATGAGCTGATGAGTTGAATCAGGTGTGATAGATGAGGGAGACACACAAAATGTGCACTGGTGAAGGGTCCCCAGGACAGGTATAAGAGCCACTGCTCTAGATGGACGTGTTTGACCATTGCACTTGTGTCTTGGCACATCTCACGCATGACAAAGCATAATAAAAACGCAGTGATGAAGTTAAAATAAGTTTATCTTTTAAATAGGCTAAATGCATCTTGAGATCTTGCATTTTCTTCATTCCCTTTATCGACCCAGGACGTCATTCATTACCCTCCCCCTCATTCATTTTAAAAATTAGACATCAACCGTCATGGTATTCCTCAATTTATTCATTATAAACAATATAACAAGAAATATATATATATAAAATTAATAAAAGAATGTCTGTTTTGTTATGGGTCACTAATGACCCGAGGTGTGTAACAGTGTAAGTATATTTTTCTGCACAACAATAATTGAATCTTTAATGACTGAATAAGTGCAATTCAAGTGCAATTTTGTTGTCTGATACACAATGATGAAGTGACGTCTCACTCATAGTTACCGCAGGCAGAAAACAACAGAATAGGAAGAATCATCAGCAAAAACTCAGTGATTTACTGCAGATTAAGTTCTGAACACAATCAGATAATAGTGTTACTGTCACTTGATGGTGGATCTGGTGAAGAAGCCGTCAGCGTTTGAAGATGATAGTTTTGAGTTATGTTTGAGATGCTGAATATGAGCAGATGCTGAATGTACTGGGAAATGAGCTCTGACGAGGACAGCGATGATGGGATAAAACATCTGCTCAAACTGAACCCTTCCAAGCTCCAAAAGGTAATGAAATACGTTTTATTTTATTCTTCTGTAATTGTTACTCTAATATCAGGAGAGTTTTATATTATTGTGGCAGTTAGAGATTCATCTGGATTAGATATAGAGCCGGGTCGCTAAAGACCTCAATATGTAAGAATGATTCATGCATTTAAGGGTTAAAGGCAAAAATACTTCTGTGTAAATGGGCCCTTACATTATCCATTTGTTATCATCTATGTTTATATAGTAAGAAAATAAATTAAAACTGGTCGATACAGTTTTCTGGTGGTCCCGAGTCCGGTGGTCCCAGTTCCGGTGGTCCCAGTTCTGGTGGTCTTGAAACGGAGGAGGAGAAGGAAGGCTCCCTTGGTCCCGAGTCCGGTGGTCCCAGTTCCGGTGGTCCCAGTTCCGGTTGTCCCGAGTCCGGTGGTCCCGAGTCCGGTGGTCCCAGTTCCGGTGGTCCCTCTTCCGGGATGTCCCTGTTCCGGTGGTCCCTGTTCCGGTGCTCCCTGTTCCGGTTGTCCCGAGATGGAGGAGGAGAAGAAGGGCTTCCTTCGAATCCAGTGGTCCTAAGTCCGGTGGTTCCAAGCCCAGAGACAATCGTGGAGGTTGCTGCCGTTCCAGATGCGCCGCCCAGGCGCCCTGCTCTGCCCGCGCCGAACTCTGCGGGCCGCCCTGGCCTCCCGAACTCTGTGTCCCGCCCTGGTCTGTCCCTCCTTGGTCTGTCCCTCCCTGGTCTGTCCCTCCCGTCCCGCCCTGGTATAGTGGAGCGTCTGGTAGCCGCTCCGTAGGGAGGGGGTAATGTCACATGCCTGTCCTGTCTTGTGTAACACATGTGGTGTTTTGTTATTTTGGGCCATGTGCTCGTGTCTCTGTCTGATCCCTCCCCCTTGTTATCAAATTAGTGTTTGATTTCTCCCACCTGTTCCCTCATGATTAGTTATCCTTTATAGTCTCCTTGTGTTTTTGCAGTCTGTTGTCGGTTCGTTGTCTATCGTCGCCCGTTCCCCATGATCCTGTTCCTGGTATGTTTTAGAGTTGGTTTTGTTGTTTTAGTTCTATGTTTTCCCCCTCGTGGGTTTTGTTTTGTTATTATGTTTGTTACTTTTGGTAATAAATAATCTTACCCCACACTTGAGTCCTCACCCAGTTTTTCCTTGTTTTGACGTGACAAACTATTAATATTTTTAATGTGAAACGCTGCAAAAGATTTGAAACCTGAGCACAACGGTCAAACACTGTCTCGCCTAGCACATAAAAAAGCAGCAAAGTGGAATACAAATACGTGTTCTGTGTGAACAGTCCCTTACTGACTCAATTACAGGTTCTCTGCCCTCTCACTTGGAGATAATGCAAGGAAGTGAGAATCTAAAAGTGCCCCTAATAGCCTCTGTTATTTATTTAGAGTAGTCAAGCATTTGCTATAATTGAAGGATATTGGAATCTCCTGAACTATAATTTCAGGTTTGGCACTACACATTCATAAAATAGTTCACTGCTTTGCCTTGGTGGTTGCGACAAGATTTGAGGCAGAGTTGACCTTGCCCTCCGCCCATGTCTCTGAAACATGTCCATTGAAATGACAGGATGTTGAGTGCTGCCATCCTCCTCTAGTGCCAAAGACATGAAATTAATTGATTCTGACAGAACGCTAAAATAAATTTCCTTTTAAATTCAAAAATTGAACTGCATTAGCTGTGAAGAACAATTTAAACTATTAAAGGTTTTATAAAGCATCAAGAATCGATAGCTAAAGGAAATACTAGTAATAATAGATATTTGTTAGAGAATCCAGAAAAAGCACAAGAAGTCCATGTAGATTAGCAGAAGTTTACATGTATTGTATTCCATTCATGTGCATATGATTGCGAGAGAGCTGGAAACACAACATTTTGGTGCACTAATATTGCGTTTAAGCAGCGTAGATTTTATTAGTTCATGCATTCCCTGGGAATCAAACCCAATATAACCCATCTTGAGCAAAGATAGCAGATTTTCAAGAACTTTCATATCATGTTGCCTGCAATTGTTGTAGTCTCTGAGGTAATTTCTCATGCTCAAAGCCTTGTGTGATCAAACCTAAAGTGTAGAAAAGTATTTGTCATCTGAGTATTTAGCTAATTAGAAACAGATATGCACGTTGTTATAGAAACCAATGACTTTGGAGGTGTACAGAATGTGAAAAATGCAGGGTGTGGATATGACATCTTCATATGCATGAATAATGTTCAAAGCAGCTTCCCTACAGATCCATGTCTAATTGACTGTGACCCATTTTAATTATTATCTCTTTATTTTTTCCAAAGCAACCTGAGCGGAAACACCTCATGTACTGACCCTATACTGTACATAGTAATTCTTTAGAGCTTTAAATTGAATAGACCTCTTTTCTTGTTCTTTTGTGGTGATAAAACAGCTACATATGCAGACATGCATATATGTTGAACACATAGTTATGTAAAAACTGAGTAGATCCAGGAGAAATGATCAACTGTCGGTCTCCATCATGGTTTCAGTTAATGAATTGTAGTTTTTTAAATTGTACCACCACTGACTCATCTCATTCATTGTCATTTCAGTTGAACCATGATTTCTAAAGGCATTCAGTAAGAAGATTTTTAATTCATTCTGTCTTGAAGGGTGCATTGTACATGAGCAGCAGCAGAAAAAAATTACATGCATTAACGTAATGTATCGGAACATAGACATTTTATTCTCTGAAAAGAATAGGGAGCCATTACTCATCACTTCAGTCACAGCTAAAAAAAGTGACAGCAAGTAGTAGAACTGTGAGTTGTCAGTATAGTACTGTTAGTAAAATCTGGATGAAGATGTTGTGTATATTAAGAAGATGAGGGGGCCAAATACTGAACCTTGAGGTGCATCAATGTTTGGTTCATGTGACAGAAGAGTCTTCTCCAAGATGTTGTGTACAGGTGCTGGTCATATAATATCATCAAAAAGTTGATTTATTTCACTAATTCCATTTAAAAAGTGAAACTTGTATATTATATTCATTCATTACACACAGACTGATATATTTCAAATGTTTATTTCTTATAACTGACAACTAAGGAAAATCCCAAATTCAGTATCTCAGAAAATTAGAATATTACTTAAGACCAATACAAAGAAAGGATTTTTAGAAATCTTGGCCAACTGAAAAGTATGAACATGAAAAGTATGAGCATGTACAGCACTCAATACTTAGTTGGGGCTCCTTTTGCCTGAATTACTGCAGCAATGCGGCGTGGCATGGAGTCGATCAGTCTGTGGCACTGCTCAGGTGTTATGAGAGCCCAGGTTGCTCTGATAGTGGCCTTCAGCTCTTCTGCATTGTTGGGTCTGGCATATCGCATCTTCCTCTTCACAATACCCCATAGATTTTCTATGGGGTTAAGGTCAGGCGAGTTTGCTGGCCAATTAATTGCTTTGGCACTGTGTGCAGGTGCCAAGTCCTGTTGGAAAATAAAATCTGCATCTCCATAAAGTTGGTCAGCAGCAGGAAGCATGAAGTGCTCTAAAACGTCCTGGTATACGGCTGCGTTGACCTTGGACCTCAGAAAACACAGTGGACCAACACCAGCAGGTGACATGGCACCCCAAACCATCACTGACTGTGGAAACTTTACACTGGACCTCAAGCAACGTGGATTGTGTGCCTCTCCTCTCTTCCTCCAGACTCTGGGACCCTGATTCCCAAAGGAAATGCAAAATTTACTTTCATCAGAGAACATAACTTTGGACCACTCAGCAGCACCTTTTTGTCTTTAGCCCAGGCGAGACGCTTCTGACGCTGTCTGTTGTTCAAGAGTGGCTTGACACAAGGAATGCGACAGCTGAAACCCATGTCTTGCATACGTCTGTGCGTAGTGGTTCTTGAAGCACTGACTCCAGCTGCAGTGCACTCTTTGTGAATCTCCCCCACATTTTTGAATGGGTTTTGTTTCACAATTCTCTCCAGGGTGCGGTTATCCCTATTGCTTGTACACTTTTCCTTCCCTTTGCCTCTCTATTAATGTGCTTGGACACAGAGCTCTGTGAACAGCCAGCCTGTTTTGCAATGACCTTTTGTGTTTTGCCCTCCTTATGCAAGGTGTCAATGGTCGTCTTTTGGACAACTCTCAAGTCAGCAGTCTTCCCCATGATTGTGTAGCCTACAGAATAGACTGAGAGACCATTTAAAGGCCTTTGCAGGTGTTTTGAGTTAATTAGCTGATTAGAGTGTGGCACCAGGTGTCTTCAGTATTGAACCTTTTCACAATATTCAAATTTTCTGAGATACTGAATTTGGGATTTTCCTTAGTTGTCAGTTATAATCATCAAAATTAAAAGAAATAAACATTTGAAATATATCAGTCTGTGTGTAATGAATGAATATAATATACAAGTTTCACTTTTTGAATGGAATTAGTGAAATAAATCAACTTTTTGATGATATCCTAATTATATGACCAGCACCTGTATATTAAGAAGATGAGGGGGCCAAATACCGAAACTTATTCAACTATATTACTGATCTGCCTGCACTGACACCATTGTATGAGAATTGAACTGAGCTGAACGATGACATCACTGTTTTCTCCAGAGCGGCTTGTACCATTATTTTCCTGTTATCACTGTAAAGCTGCTTTGAAACAATATGTATTGTAAAAAGCGTTATATAAATAAAGGTGACTTAACTTGACATGCACCACTGGCAGGTTCATGTGACAGAAGTTTCTCCTCCAAGATACCCTGAAGGATCTACCTGTGAGGACTCCAACCTGTAAAGAAGTAGTTCCTGTGATTCCAATGGGAGAAAAAAAACGGATATAAATTAAATATAACAAATATTTAAATATACAAATCCAAATGTTTAAGGATTTCCAGTTGAAAAGAGTTAGACATTATTTTCAAATAAATATGCGTCTCATGTCTGAAGACAGGAACACAAATGCTATGATTAGTATTCTTTATCCTCCTACATTCATTAGTTTAATGTCCCTTTTGCTGGGATCTCAAATAGAATAATATTGTAAGGCTGGAGCCAAGCTGTCTGGACTCAGAAAGAGGGTACTCTCTGAGAAAACAAAGGACAGTTTTGGAAATTAACATTTGAACAATTAGCATTTCCTTCCCTTCACTTTCTCAGCTTATTTCTATGGTAATTGTCATGACCTCTGGTTAGATATAGTCTTACCTTAATCAAGTGTGTACAGATCTATAGGGACTAAATGGCATACTTTTAGAAACAAGCAAGCATGTTGCGGCATCTAAAGGTATTAGTCAATTCCCTGTGTCTAATGACCAAGACTGACGAGTTTGTGATTATGAGATCTGTATATCCGGCCGGTGCGAGACTCAAAGTGTTATAGGAACACAATTTCTGTTTTCTTTCTGTCATGAATATACAGGCCAATGGGTTGTGCAATGATACTTATAATGAAGCAAAGTAAAAGGTCATTGATCAACAAAAGGATGCATACCAATGGAGGTTGAGGAATTGATAAGAGCCATAAATGTTATGCACGCTGAACTCTGAAAGCTATTTGCTGGTAATTATAACATTTGAATAGGTAAACAGCTTCTTTGGTTTGAAGGTTTGTATAATGTCTGCAAAGCAAATCCATCAAAGAGCATGCCACAATGTATTCAGCAATTTAGCACTGTTTAATGTTAAGGTTCATTTATAGGATTTCTAGCAGCACAACTGATTTGAATTACTTATAAGAGTCATATGGTATACTGATGCACAATTTTGATCCCAGGCCATTTTATTTATCATGATATTATTTTTCATTATCAAATATCATAAGCTTTTCTCATTAGCAAGTAGTCTGAACAGGAGTAAATATAATCATCACTCTCAGTAATCATCCATTTAATAGCTCTTAGTTGCTTTTTATTATTTGCATTTATCATTGCTTTTCCCTTTTGATAGGAATAGATCTGAAGCAAATTATTGGAAACATTTTTAAAAAGCACAATATTTGTGACACAAAATAAATGAATGATAAATAAGTAATGGCTGGACTTTTAAACAATCTATCCCCAGTCATTTACAGTTCTGTGTTTTATGTACAGACGGCTTGGTGTCTGCAAATGTCTCAATGGCAGCAAATCTTATATTCGATGTTTGGAAAAGGTTAGCCTCCATATAATAAGACTATAATGATTTTATTGTTCACTGACGAATCACTGAGGTCATAACAGATGGAAATGCATAATTAATAGACATTGGCTTAATGCATAAAAGAATCGGTGTCAGTTTTCATGTCATGACACCTATGAATTATATTCATTTCCAATGAATTATGAATAAAGAAAAAAAAGGACATGTTAAAATGAATCCATCGACCTAAACAGCAACCAAAAGGTGAGTCAGAAGCATACATACGAGTAAACACACTGGTATTTGCTATTTGCTATTTAACTAGTTCTAGCTGGGTCCGTGGAAAAGTCTAGGAAAAAACGAAATAAATAAATAATAATAATAATTCGATAAAAAAAAAAATTGAGAAAAGCAATAAATGAAAACAAAATGTGATTAAATTAAAAAATATTAGTTAGTTATTAATCTATTAAATAAATTAAAATTAAATAAATAAATAAACAAGAAATAAATAATACATATAACAATACATTACTACATTGAGTAGAACAAAATAGTAATGTAACTGAAACTAATTTTAGATTTATAATATACATTTTTGTGTATAAATTGAGTGTTTATAAGAGACAGATGCCTTATAAATTTCAGGATGGGGGTCCCTCACACAGGGATGATCATATTTGGGGGTCTGTGGCATCTAAGTGATTGAAAACCCCTGATTTATAGGTAGGGTTAGGTTTAGGGGTCAGGATATATAGGACAACATTTTCGGACAGGAATGTTGTTCCAGGATTAACAAAATATGTTAACCCAGAACCTTAAATGCATGAATCATTCTTACATATTGAGGTCTTTAGCGACCCGGCTCAATATCTAACCCAGATGAATCTCTAACTGCCACAATAATATAAAACTCTCCTGATATTTGTCACAGACCCGCCAGGCTCCCACGTCACTCAATCACAGCGCACGCCTTCCCCTGAGTACTGATCACGCGCACCTGCAGCTCATCATCACTCCAATCACCCACAGTACAAAAGACACACTCACACGCTCAGTCACTGTCCGGTCTCGTTTGAAATTGGTACTTACCTCTATGCTTACTTCAAGGACTTCTTATATGCTACTTACCGTCTTCCATTGTTCCCTCCAAAGAGTCTCCTGTGTTCCACCCTCGTGTGTGTGTGTCTCCATCCTCTTCTCCATTCCACACCTCTCTCCAGCGATCTCTACAGCAAGTATTCCGAGCAACTTCTCCAAGATTCCTTCGTCCACCTCTCACGATCCTCATCACCATTCACCTGCACTTCTGTCATCATACTGGTCCGCTCAAAATAAACACCACTTCCCATACTTCTTGTCTCCGTCCCTTCTGTACCGTAACAGAAGACCGGACCACAACCGATGAGCACCAGCATGAGCACTCCGGATCCGTTCCAAGAACTCGTGGACGCTGTCCGACGAGCACTTCCTTCCATTCCACCAGCGATCACTTCCGCAAACAACACCGCTTCTCCCTCTCCGCCAGTCTACGCCAGTCCCATGGCCAGACCAGCGCCCTACTCTGGCCTGGCGGAGGACTGCAATGGATTTTTGCTACAGTGTTCGCTGGTCCTGGAGATGCAACCGCAATTATACCCTGACGATAGATCCAAGGTGGCATTCATCATTTCCCAACTAAGGGGCAAAGCGCTGCAATGGGCTGAGACCCTGTGGACTCAAGATAACCCTATCGTTCGAACCCTGACGAGCTTCATAGCTCATTTCAAGGACGTCTTCGGGAAACCAGCTTGGGATGCCTCCATAGGTGAGCAATTGTATCACTTAAAACAGAATAAAATGCCGATCAATGAGTATGCCCTCCAGTTCAGGACCCTAGCCGCCGCCAGTGGATGGAACGAGCAATCTCTACTCACCACCTATCGTCAGGGTTTGGATCCCCGTGTGCGGTTGCATCTCGCTGCATACGAGGATACCATCGGGCTCGAACGCTTCATCCAACTATCCATACGCTTCGCCACTCGTATGCAGTCGTGTCTCAAAGAGCACCAGGGCCAGGAACTCGTCCTTTCTTCCCTCCGTCAGCCAGAGTCCGTCAGTCCTCCAGAACCAGCTCCCGAGCCCATGCAGATACAGCAAGCACGCCTCACTCAAGGTGAACGTAGGAGGCGGCTGACCCAGGGTCTATGTCTATACTGTGGGTCTACGGGGCACCACATTAACCAGTGCCCCATTCGTCCTCCTCGTCCTATGGTGAGTGCTATAGTCCCATTTTCACATGATATGCACCCTCTCACCACTATTGTTAACCTAACTGCGGCCGGTGTTACCCTTCCAGTATGTGCCCTCCTCGACTCTGGGTCAGCCGGCAACTTCATCTCTGGTGCCCTCTGCCGTCAGCTTCACCTCAAGACCACTGCTACACCAACAACCTACCAGATCCACTCGGTAACAGGGAAACCCCTCAGCCGACGTCAAGTGCGTTCCGTCACCATCCCCATCCAGCTCCAAGTGGGTATCCTGCACACGGAACAACAACAGTTGCTGGTTCTGGAGGAATCCACCGCTGACGTGATTCTAGGGCGCCCATGGTTAGTGCAGCACAATCCCATCATTTCCTGGAAAACCGGCGAAATCCTGAAGTGGGGCGATAGCTGCTTCCCGAGTTGTTTTGAGGCTCTTCCTGTTCCCCCTACTCCATGCTCCAAGAAAATGTCTGTGTGTTCCACCTCCATCGAGAGCCCGGTCGAACAACGTTCGGTTGATATACCATCATGCTATGCCCCCTTCAGTGATGTCTTCTGCCCTCAGAGAGCGTCAAAGCTGCCTCCACATCGGCCATGGGACTGTGCCATCGATCTGCTTCTGGGTGAGTCAGTGCCCCGTGGGAAAATTTACCCTCTGTCACTCCCGGAGGAGAAGGCCATGGAGGAATACATCAAGGAGGCACTCGACCAAGGTTACATCCGCCCGTCTACTTCCCCTGCTGCTTCCAGCTTCTTTTTCGTGGCCAAAAAGGACGGAGGCTTGCGGCCCTGCATCGATTACCGAGCACTCAACAAAATCACAATCAAATTCCGTTATCCCCTTCCTCTCGTCCCAACGGCGCTGGAACACCTCCGTGGTGCCACTGTCTTCACCAAGTTGGACCTCCGCAGCGCCTACAACCTCATCAGAATACGTGAGGGGGACGAGTGGAAGACAGCCTTCGTGACCCCTACTGGCCACTACGAATATCTCGTCATGCCCTATGGACTTTCCAATGCCCCCTCCGTATTCCAGGACTTCATCCATGAGGTGCTCCGGGAGTTTCTCCACAGATTCGTACTGGTCTACATCGACGACATCCTGATATACTCCCGGAGCCTGGCCGAACATCGCCACCACGTTGCGGAGGTCCTGCAACGCCTGAGGGAGTTCCAATTGTATCTCAAGGCCGAGAAATGTTCCTTTCATCAACCCTCAGTGCAGTTCCTTGGATACAACATCGACAGCAGTGGCATCCGGATGGACGAGGGGAAGGTGGAAGCCATCAAGAACTGGCCCACTCCCACAACCATAAAAGAACTCCAGAGATTCTTAGGATTTGCCAACTTCTATCGTCGATTCATTTTCAACTATAGTATTATTTTTTGTCCTGGAACCCCGCGGCCACGAAAGCCTTCGAGGACCTTAAAGAGGCCTTCACTTCGGCTCCCCTCCTAGTGCATCCAGACCCCACGAAAGCCTTCGTAGTCGAGGTAGACGCAGCTTCAACGGGCCCTGCGCAGACGCAAAATGACAGCCGACCTTCGTCGCTCCAACACTCCCTCCTTCCAACCGGGTCAGAAGGTCTGGCTGTCCACCAGGGACATCAGGTTGCGTCTGCAATGCAGGAAGCTCAGTCCCAGGTTCATTGGCCCCTTTCCTATTGTGAAGCAGATCAACCCAGTCACGTATCAACTCCAACTCCCTTCACAATACAGAATTCATCCCACTTTCCATGTCTCATTACTGAAACCTCACTTTCCCTCCGTTTCTATTCCCACAGAGCCTGGCGTAGCCGAAGAAACCCCCCTCCCACTCATCGTGGAGGACGGTACCGCATACCAGGTGAACGACATCTTGGACTCCCGGCGCCGTGGTGGTCTCCTAGAGTATCTAGTGGACTGGGAGGGCTACGGTCCCGAAGAACGCTCATGGGTACCTAGAAACGACATCCTTGACCCGAACCTGCTCGAAACCTTCCATGCTTCTCACCCCAACAGACCTGCACCCAGAGGCAGAGGCCGACCACCACGACGTCGGGGTCCGCGGCCCTCTGGAGCGGGCCGTGGAGGGGGGGGGTAATGTCACAGACCCGCCAGGCTCCCACGTCACTCAATCACAGCGCACGCCTTCCCCTGAGTACTGATCACGCGCACCTGCAGCTCATCATCACTCCAATCACCCACAGTACAAAAGACACACTCACACGCTCAGTCACTGTCCGGTCTCGTTTGAAATTGGTACTTATCTCTATGCTTACTTCAAGGACTTCTTATATGCTACTTACCGTCTTCCATTGTTCCCTCCAAAGAGTCTCCTGTGTTCCACCCTCGTGTGTGTGTGTCTCCATCCTCTTCTCCATTCCACACCTCTCTCCAGCGATCTCTACAGCAAGTATTCCGAGCAACTTCTCCAAGATTCCTTCGTCCACCTCTCACGATCCTCATCACCATTCACCTGCACTTCTGTCATCATACTGGTCCGCTCAAAATAAACACCACTTTCCATACTTCTTGTCTCCGTCCCTTCTGTACCGTAACAATATTAGAGTAACAATTACAGAAGAATAAAATAAAGCATATTTCATTACCTTTTGGAGCTTGGAAGGGTTCAGTTTGAGCAGATGTTTTATCCCATCATCGCTGTCCTCGTCAGAGCTCATTTCCCAGTACATTCAGCATCTGCTCATATTCAGCATCTCAAACATAACTCAAAACTATCATCTTCAAACGCTGACGGCTTCTTCACCAGATCCACCATCAAGTGACAGTAACACTATTATCTGATTACTGATTCTGCAGTAAATCACAAGTTTTTGCTGATGATTCTTCCTATTCTTTTGTTTTCTGCCTGCGGTAACTATGAGTGAGACGTCACTTCATCATTGTGTATCAGACATCGCCACCTTGAGGATTAAAGGTGGATTGCACTTATTCAGTCATCAAAGATTCAATTATTGTTGTGCAGAAAAATATACTTACACTGTTACACACCTCGGGTTGTTTTTGTACAATTTTTACAAAAAAATGAATGGGAAAACTGGCATTCTTTTATAATTTTTTCTGGCTATTTGTTTATAATGAATTGATTGAGAAATACTAGAAGGTTGATGTATAACTTAAAAAAAAAAAAAAAAAAACAATCACAGGAGGGTAGTGAATGACGTCCCAGGTCACTAAAGACCCAAGGTTTGCGTTTGAGGGTGTCCAAACTCAGTCCTGGAGGGCCACTGTCCTGCAGAGTTTAGCTCCAGCTTGCCTCAACACACCTGTCTGGATGTTTCTAGCATGCCTATTAAGACCTTGATTAGCTGGATCAGCTGTGTTTAACTGAGGCTGGGGCTGAACTCTGCAGGACAGTGGCCCTCCAGGAACAGGATTGGATACCCCTGCTGTAAGTTATTGGGATAAAAGGAATATTTCATTTAAAAATGAAAATTCATTTGAAAAGCACCATGTCAAATGCCAGCTCTCTTGTTATTCTAGCGGCCTTAATTAGCCAACTGTCACAGTTGGTTGGCGTGGAGAGGAAAATAATGATGGATCTAAATGCAGCAGTGTCTTTGTTTATTTACAAACAAAATACTCCAAACCAAACATAATGCGAAGACGGAAAAGACTAACTGAGAACAAGCTGAATATATACAAAACCAAACCAATCTCAGAAACAAGCAACAGGTGTTCAACTTAATCAATCAATGAAAAACCATGGAAACAGACAAGGAAACCAAACAGGTAGTTCAAAAAAGAACTATGTTTACACGACAACAATTTACAAAAAACGAAAACCTTTGTACAGAATGTCAAAAAATCCCAGTTCACACGGATCCGCGAAAAACCCTGTATTACTCAAGTCAGGCCAGTAGGTGCCTATAGACTGAACACGTGATACACGCGCATGACGTCACTGTTTTTGCACAGAGACGATAACGGTGTTGTTTTCAAAAACTTGCACTCTGAAACCCGTTTTCAAAAGTTTGTGTTTTCAGGCCCCCAAAACGGAAAAATTGGAAATGGTGTCATGTAAACGGCCCCTAAAGCACAGATAAACTGAACATAAGACACTCTGCTTATTTTTAGATCTTTTTTGGATCTTATTTTCTTATTTCAAAATCCTCAGAAAAATAGGTGGGCAATGGGCATATAGCATTTGTTTGCCCTCGACTACACTATTATTTTTTTTTTGTTAAAGGTCTCAAGAGTTGCTTTTGAGGGTACAAAAAAAAAATCTAATATGCATTTTCCATTCCTTGAAGAAAGGGCATTGTGAACATACCAATTCTTTGTAACATTTACATCAATTTCAGCATGTTTAAAGCCCTCAGGCAAACTAAGAAGCTTCTATTTTTAGATATTCAAGCTGCTCATACTGATTCAACATGAATAGAGAGCTCTGGTGTTTTATTCCGTCTCTTTTCTCCACTCTCAACCACTTCTGTCCTGATTTCTTCTATGAGGGCAGAGGCGTCACGCCCATTCCCGGCCCCCCCCCGACACGCTCAGTGCTCTTCATATATAACAACAGTTGAGTGTTTTCAACCATATAATGTTGGAGTGTTTTATTGATATCCGATATTCTAGACATTGCGTTGGTCACTATAAAGTTTACTCTCATCTTAGAATATTGTAGGCACAAAATGAAAAACTGCAAAAAACAGAAGCAGAAAGTGCTACACGGGTGTCTTTGAATAGCTAATGGTGCTCATTGGATAAACTGGAGGTAAACATAAAATGATGTAGACGAAATATTCCAAGGCACTCACGTGGTAAAGTAAACAGCCTTTAATGAACTGGGCTAAATCATTAAAACCAGTTAAAAGTAAATCTACGCGTTTCGGCAGCACAGGACGCTTTCATTGCTCAAACAGGTGGTGATTAATGGATCGTCAAAGACAACTGGTTGATATATGGGTGTGGCTTAAGCTCTATTCGGACAGTAATTGTTTCTCATGTGGACGTCTGTAAAAATAAATTTGCATGCCACCTCAGTGATAAAGCTCATGCATTCGGATGGTGATTTATTCACACGGTGGAGGAGCAAGTTTTGTGATCCTAAAAACCTGGGAACGCACTGCTCATGTGATCAGTCGAATGATTGTCTGCTGTAAATAAAATGTCGTCTTGGAATAATAAGAATAAATTCATATTTAATTTAATAATAGGAAATTATTAATTATTTAATTATTTAAATCTTCTGTTTAAAAAATAGGAAGATAGGATGTCATTTTAAAAATGTGGAAATGAGCAGAAATAAGTTAATACAGCCTCTTATTTACATGAGGTAAACATAAGGCAGGGGCACCTCAGTATTGTTGTACATTAACAGGATGCAATAATAACATAGAGTGTGAATGATTATATTTATTAAAATTATTAAATGGATGCCGCCTTAATGGGACAATAAAAGCCCTCCCTACACCCATCCCTAACACTACCCAATAAATGCTTTTATTATTATTAAACATTTCATTAGGCAATTTACTTCCACTTTTAGAACATTTTCTTAATTTTTATTGAAAGTAAATGCCTTTCCGAAGTGATAACCGGGTCGATCGCGTCAAAACCAAGATCCTTAAGCCTTACGCGCTACTGACTAGAAAGACTTAATTGAATATACTTTCCCAGAAGACACATCAGTAAAAGTATTTGTTTACACCATGTTGTCACATCTAAAATTTCCCACGTAATCTTTTCAGGAGCAGGAAGGTAGCTGCGTACTACCTTGTTTCGAATAGTTGGTGGATGCCTATAACTGACCATTGGTTTCTCTCGAAAAATTGCCCTAAGAGTATTATCGCTTTCGATGACGTTCCAGTTGGAATTTATAATTCGTTTGATTTGTGTTGCCTCATGGCTGTACGTTGTTGAAAAGAGAACCCGATTAGGATTATTAGAGCAATGTTGCACTCTATTCTCCTTGTACAATAGTTGTTTCCTATCAATGAATTTAACTCTCTCTGTGGCCCTTGTTAATTTTGTCAAATTAATAATCAAATATAATCTGTTGATTATATCCTGTAATTGATTTTTATAATCATTTTCTGGATCACAAATACGTTTCAATCTTTGAAATTGGCCATGAGGAATGTTTTCAGTCAGCCAAGGTGGATGGAAACGGTTAGCTCTAAGAATAGTATTTCGATCGGTTGGTTTCCTGAAGATGGACGTGTGTAACTGACCATTAGCCTTCTTAGTTATTTTTAGACCAAGAAAATTTATTTCAGAGACTGAATACTCAAGACTTACCCCTCGATTTATGCCATTAATATATTGATGAAACCCGTGCAGTTATGATTCTGAACCAGACCAAATCATCAAGACATCATCAATATATCTACCCCACCTAACAATTTTATCCAAAAAGAAATTATGGACGTGTGTAACTCACCATAGTCGAATAAATGTGTCCTCCCACAATCCTAAAAATAAATTGGCATAATTCAGAGCGAAGCAGGCACCTATTGCCGTACCTTTCATCTGTTTGTAGAAGACATCTTGAAATAGAAATACATTGTTTTTAAGGGGCCACTCCATCAATAGCAAAATAAAAGAAGTAGGTGGTACACTTTCTGAAGATCTAGCACTCAGCTTTAAGTCCCTCTGATCAATATTGATGTACAAAGAGTACAAACATCCATTGTCACCAACAAATATTCACCTGCATTTTTTATGTCATTAATCTTATTGAGCACATGAGTACTATCTTGAATATAAGAAGGAAGCATACATAGGGTTTTATAAAAAAAAATCTACATACTGTGATGCTGGTTCTGTCAATGATCCATTCCCACTAATTACGGGCCTACCTGGCGGAGTGTCTAAATTCTTGTGAATCTTTGGCAACATGTAGAGAGATGGAACAAAAGGGTCTTTGCAAAATAGGAAGTCATGTTCCCATTGGGATATTTAAGTATTGTCCTTCGCTGTAGATAGAAGATCCATCAGTTGAATCGTCATGCTAATACTCCGGATTGGCGCGTTGTCAAAGTCCTTCCTGAATATACTGATGTGTTCTCTTTTATCCGCTGGTTTCACAATAATCTCCTTATTTTCAGATAACCACTTCAATGCTGTAGATTCGTTCTTTGTAAGGTTGTGATGTTTTGGTTTCCTCTGATTGGCAAAGAGACAGTCAACATCAGATGTGACTTTGTTGATATACGTGTTGTGACAAAATTAAAAGTTGTCTTCTTTTGGTGAATTTATTAGTTTTAAAGCTTAAATATATGTCACACAGCCTATAGGCGATTCATGCAAAACCATCGATTTTCACGTGTGGGTGGATAGGTAATCCATCCAAAATTGGAATCCATCCAAATACATGAAAAAAACTGAATCCATATTTTGGATTAGCGAGAGTAAATGCGTTAATAATGTATGTTTTCGCTTCCATAATTAAAAAGTATAATCCGATATGATGACATCGCAGTAATTATGAAAGCTAAAGTAAAGTTTTATTATAAATAATGTTAGTTATTTTTATTTAGGGGTTAGTTTGTTCAAACCATAGACTGTAAAAAAAGATGGACGACACCACTCTCTTCCATTGTAGAAAAGTGAAGCCGCCAATGTCCGTCTGCGCAGTAGAAAGCAGGAAGTAGAGGCGCGATATAAAGGCCCCGTCCACAGTCCCAAAGAATCTGTTAGTACACTTTACTGCAGAACAACTCATTATGTCAGTGTGAAATAAACAGTTATGGAAATGTAGAAGTTAAAGCTAAAGCTCAAATCTCCTCCCAAACAAAGTCAGCTGTCAAACTAACACTTGAACTAACATCAGCTTGATAAAAACTACCTAAAATGTCAGAAACCATCTTTGGAAAAAAATGTATTTGAAGTGTAATTTGATTGTTTAGTTTGTCTCACGTCCCATTAGATTACATGGAGAGGACAGGGCTTATGAGCTATACTGGGACCAGCCACCAGGGGGCGATCAAGACGCTTTGGCTTCACTTTTCAGGACTTGTGTGGCACGCTTGGTTCAAACATATTCGCATGAGCGTCTACACTATGAAAGCAATCCGGTCAAATGCGTTTTCCACTACCTCTGGAAGTTGTTAAAAGTGGACAAGCTCAAAACCTTTTAGACCCCGTTTGCACCTGTATTTAGTGCCATCCACTTGTGATCCGATCGACCAAAACGCATCTTAATACCAGCTGTGAACAGGGCCTTAGTGTCAAGATTGCTCTTTGAGTTCAACAGATTAATACTTAAAAAAAACATCAATAGAAAAGCCACTCTCCACACCGTTTGTCATAGACCCATGAATGAGGTGTCAAATCATGTGGCTTATTGAGGAGATGTGTGCTTTATCTTTTCTAACCGATTGGACATCGCACAGCAGATGAAAAAGCGGGCCGAAAAACTGTAATTTTCACACACACACACACGTTGGTGCACCTATCATTATGAGGACATTCCATAGGCGTAATGTTTTTTATACTGTACAAACTGTACATTCTATCCCCCTACACTACCCCTACCCCTAAACCTTCCCATCACACACACACACACACACACACACACTCTCTCTCTCCCCCTACACTACCCCTACCCCTAAACCTTCCCATCACACACACACACACACTCTCACTCCCCCTACACTACCCCTACCCCTAAACCTACCCATCACACACACACACACACACTACCCCTAAACCTTCCCATCACACACACACACACTCTCTCTCCCCCTACACTACCCCTACCCCTAAACCTTCCCATCACACACACACACACTCTCTCTCCCCCTACACTACCCCTACCCCTAAACCTACCCATCATACACACACACACACACACACTACCCCTACCCCTAAAAACCTACTCATCACAAACACACACCTATCATTATGAGGACATTCCATAGGCGTAATGGTTTTTATACTGTACAAACTGTACATTCTATCCCCCTACACTACCCCTACCCCTAAACCTTCCCATCACACACACACACACTACCCCTGCCCCTAAACCTACCCATCACACACACATACACTACCCCTACCCCTAAACCTACCCATCACACACACACACACACACACACACACTACCCCTAAACCTACCCATCACACACACACACATCTTGTCTTGAGTCTTGAGTGTCCTCCTGGCTGCTCCTGTCTGCTCCTGATCGATTGCTCCTGTCTGCCTCGCTGCAGTGTTTGCAGCTCTGTACAGCTTTGCTTTTGAATCTCTATTTGATATCTTTTCTTTGTTGTTTATACTGCTAAATATAACTTACTCATCACCATATATTGTTTAATATTGCCTATCACGTTAAAATTTACATTGCTAGCTTTTAATCTAAATCACTATCACAACGTGTTAGAATTTCACAGCGCGTTAGCATTTCACTAGCCTGTTAGCCTGCCATACGTACATCCGGGTTTCCTGTTTTGTCTCTCGTGCCTTTACTAGTCCATCAAACAACTGTGGTGAGTTGGATTAGTCAACAAACACTACTGAATTAATTGGATTAGCAAGTAGACTCCATCAAACAACTGTGGTAAGTTGGATTAATCAACAAATACGGTAAGCCATGTCTTCTCCTTTTATTGTCACCTGCACTACATGTTTCATGTTTAGTATATCTGTCTCCATTGGTGAACAGGGCTTCACATGTGATAAATGTAAGGAGATAGTCAGGCTGACGGAGAAGATTTCAGAATTAGAGACACGCATCCAGACTTTATTTGAGAGTAGTGAGAACACAACAGCTTTAGACACTGCTTTGGATGCGACTAGCTTAGTGAACTCTGTACATTGTTCGGTTCTGGCTGTAGAGCCCGTGCAGCAGGGCAACTGGGTGACGATGAGACGGCATAGTCGCGGATCAAAAAATCACTCTTCCGTTCCGATTAGAACATCAAACAGGTTCTCCCCACTCAGTGAAAAGTGCTGGCTAATGCTAATCGTAAATTCTCTAAGATTATTATTCATGTCGGCACTAATGATGTTCGACTTCGCCAGTCGGAGATCACCAAAATTAACATTTAAGAGGTGTGTGAACTCGCAAGTACGATGGCTGATAGCGTTTTTTGCTCTGGTCCTCTCCCCGTTAAAAGGAGTGATGAGATACTTAGCAAACTATCATCACTCAATGGCTGGTTGTCTAAGTGGTGTCCGCAAAATAACATAGGGTTCATAGACAATTGGAAAAGCTTTTGGGGCAGACCTGACCTGTTGAAAAGAGATGGTATCCATCCCTCCTGGGGTGGTGCCGCTCTTCTCTCTAGTAATTTGGCACATAGTCTTAAAGCTAAACCTTGACTAACTAGGGCCCAGGTCAGGAAGCAGACGGACTGGCTTACCCGACCGTCTGCTAGCTGTCTTGCGTCACAGATGTCAGATAAATCCCAGCACATAGAGACTCTTTCACCTAGATATTATCACATAGAGACTGTGTCTGTTCCACGAATTAGTAAATACAAAAAAACACCAAAACTATAAAACGGTAAAAATTTAATTGATGTCCAACAAATAAACAACAGATATAATACAGATGAACAAATGATAAAGCTCGGGCTGCTGAATATTCGATCCCTTTCCTCAAAAACGCTTATTGTTAATGATATGATTACAGATAATAATCTAGATGTGCTGTGTTTGACAGAAACCTGGCTAAAACCTGACGACTACATTGCTTTAAATGAGTCCACCCCACAAGATTATTGTTATAAACACGAGCCGCGTCTGAAAGGTAAACGGGGAGGTGTTGCTGTAATTTATAATAATATCTTCAGTATTACTCAGAAGTCTAGTTTCAAATATAATTCTTTTGAAGTTTTGGTGCTTTACTTAACGTTATGTAGTGAAATTGATAAATCCCGTTTAACATTTGTGTTGGCTACTGTATACAGGCCACCAGGGCACCATACAGACTTTACCAGAGAATTTGCTGATTTTTTATCAGAGTTAGTACTGGCTACAGATAAAGTCCTAATTGTTGGTGATTTTAATATCCATGTAGACAATGAAAAAGACGCATTGGGATTGGCATTTAGAGACATTCTAAACTCTATTGGAGTTAGGCAACACGTATCAGGACCCACTCATCGCCGTAATCATACTCTAGACCTAATATTGTCACATGGAATAAATGTTGATACCGTTGAAATTCTGCAGCAGAGCGATGACATCTCAGATCATTACCTAGTATCATGTATACTTAATTTAGCAAAGGCTGCAAAGCCGTCCCCTCGCTTCAAATATGGCAGGACTATCACTGCTGCGACTAAAGATTTCTTTATAAATAAACTTCCTCATCAGTTTCATCTCCTCAGCATCCCAGATAGCCCAAAGGAACTTGATGTTGCAACAGAAACTATTGACTCTCTCTTTTCCAGCACTTTAGGCACAGTTGCTCCTCTGCGCTTAAAGAAGATTAAAGAGAATAGTCCAACGCCGTGGTACAACGAGCACACCCGGGCCCTTAAAACAGCAGCCAGAAAAATGGAGCGCAGCTGGAAGAAAATAAAACTGGAAGTTTTTCACATTTCGTGGAAAGAGAGCATGATTTCATACAGAAAGGCCGTAAAAACTGCTAGATCTGCTTATTTCTCGACTCTCTTAGAAGAAAACAAATACAACCCTAGGTATTTATTCGATACCGTGGCTAAATTAACCAAAAATAAAGCTTCAGCTTCTGATGTCTGCCAACAGCACAGCAGTAATGACGTTATGAACTTCTTTACTTGTAAGATTGATAATATTAGGAAAAAAATTATAACCATGCAGCTGTCTACTACTGTATCACATCAGACAGAGCATTGTAGTGTCACTGAGGAAAAATTACATTCATTCACTGCTATAGGAGAAGAAGAATTGACTAAACTCGTTAAATCATCTAAATCAACAACATGTATGCTCGACCCTATACCGACTAAACTACTAAAAGAGATGCTTCCAGAGGTCATAGATCCTCTTCTTAATATCATTAATTCATCCTTGACTTTAGGATATGTACCGAAAACTTTTAAGTTGGCTATTATTAAACCACTTATTAAAAAAACGCAACTTGATCCTACAGAATTAGTCAATTACAGGCCAATCTCAAATCCACCCTTTCTGTCAAAAATACTAGAAAAGGCAGTGTCCTCACAATTATGCTCCTTTTTAAAAAGAAATGATATCTGTGAGGTTTTCCAGTCAGGATTTAGACCGTATCATAGTACTGAGACTGCTCTCATTAGAGTTACAAATGATTTACTCTTATCATCCGATCGTGGTTGTATCTCTCTGTTAGTGTTACTCGATCTTAGCGCTGCATTCGATACCATCGACCACAACATTCTTTTGAATAGACTCGAAAATTGGCATTAGTGGAATTGCATTGGCATGGTTTAAATCATACTTATCTGACCGTTATCAGTTTGTAGCAGTAAATGAAGAGATGTCACACCGATCACAAGTTCAGTATGGAGTACCGCAGGGCTCAGTGCTAGGACCGTTGCTCTTCACCCTGTACATGCTACCACTGGGAGATATCATTAGGAAGCATGGCGTTAGTTTTCATTGTTATGCTAACAAAACTCAGCTCTATATTTCTTCACACCCTGATGAAACTTACCAATTCACAAGATTAACTGAATGCATAGCTGATATAAAAAATTGGATGACTAGTAATTTCCTGCAACTTAATTCAGAAAAAAATGAATTTTTAATTATTGGACAAAAAAACTCCACATGTAGTAACCTAGAATACTGTCTAACACTTGATGGCTGCTCTGTCAAGTCCTCGTCGTCAGTTAGGAACCTGGGTGTGCTCTTTGATACCAATCTTTCATTTGAAAGCCACGTTTCTAGCATCTGTAAAACTGCATTCTACCATCTTAAAAATATATCTAAATTACGGCATATGCTTTCAATGCAAAATGCTGAACAGTTAGTTCATGCATTCATGACCTCAAGGCTAGATTATTGTAATGCTCTACTGGGTGGTTGCCCTGCTCGCTTAATAAATAAACTGCAGCTGGTCCAAAACACAGCAGCTCGAGTTCTTACTAGAACCAGGAAGTATGACCATATTAGCCCGGTTCTGTCAACACTGCACTGGCTCCCTATTAAACATTGCATACATTTTAAAATCTTGCTAATTACTTACAAATCACTAAATGGTTTATCTCCCCAGTACTTGAGCGAGCTCTTAACGCACTATACTCCATCACGTCTATTGCGGTCTCAAAACTCTGGCCAGTTGATAATACCTAGAATATCAAAATCAACTGCAGGCGGTCGATCCTTTTCCTATTTAGCACCTAAACTCTGGAACAGCCTTCCTAGCATTGTTCGGGAAGCAGACACACTCTTGTCAGTTTAAATCTAGACTAAAAACACATCTCTTTACTATGGCATACACATAAAACATTTTTAATTTATATTTTATTCAAATTGTTAGGCTGCATTAACTAGGTCAGCCGGAACCGGGAACACTTCCCATAACACCTGATGTACTCGTTACATCATAAGAAGAATGGCATCTACGCTAATGTTAGTCTCTCTGTTTATCCAGAGGTTTACCGCAGTCAGCCGGATCCGGGCCGTATCCAGATCAGATGGTGGACCAGTGCCCAGATATTACCAACGCATCCCTGAAGTGTCTGCAGAGACCGTGTCAATTAGTCTACCCTCTGAAATTGCTCATCGACATGGCATCCTCAATGGATCCATCTCTGGCGTGATGCCTCCGATCTTTCAAATATTCCGATCTAATATTACTTCTGACCTATAAGGCTGCCAAAATAATAATCATACACTGTTTGTTAATTGGCCAGAGGAGAACTGGCACCCTGACTGAGCCTGGTTTCTTTGGTTCCTTGCCACTGTCGCCTCTGGCTTGCTCAGTTGGGGACACTAAATTTTCAAATAAATATCCAAATAAATGTAATTACTAAACTAAATTATATCAACTACATTACTTGAATATATATGATAATTGAAATGAGCTGATGACATCACCGTTTTCTCCAGAGCGGCTGTACAGCCCAATCAAATTCTGTTCATTATTTTCCTGTTTAACACTGTGAAGCTGCTTTGAAACAATCTGCATTGTAAAAAGCGCTATATAAATAAAGTTGACTTGACTTGACACACACACACTGCCCCTACCCCTAAACCTACCCATCACACACACACACACTACCCCTAAACCTACCCATCACAGGAAACATTCTGCATTTTTACATTTTTAATAAAACATTGTTTAGTATGTTTTTAAAGCTATTTTTATTATGAGGACACAGGAAATGTCCTCATAAACCACGTTTACGTTGTAATACCAAATTTGTGTCCTCATAAATCACATAAACATGGTCTTAGAACCCTTTCTCTCTCTCACACACACACACACACACACACACACACTAGCAACCACTCCATAGACTTCCAATTGAAAAATAGATGAGAGGGATATAAATGAATCAAAGCATCATAGAGACATGTGAGTTTGATCTGTTAGTCTATTAGTTTAACCCTACTAACTGTCTAGCCATGCCTAGCAACCATTTAGAGCACCCTAGCAACCATTTAACTTGTATTGCCATCTCAAGGTTTTTAATGTCACAGGACATGTTGTGAAGCATTAATTTTTACTTTGCCTGGTAAAAAAGCAGTTTTTTTGCTAATCAGACAAAGGCATACTGATCATAGAGATGCAATTACCATCATGCAACTAAGATTACTCAGTAAACTATATTCAATTATTTTACCATCACTTAATCTCCTGCTTCCTGCTCTCCCTCTGTCTGCACCTCTTGTACTACGTGCTGACTGCCTTACATATCAAACCAAAATCTGATATGTTCTGACAGAGAGAGGTCTAGTGATGACTAGATTGAACACATTTCATTTGTTAACTTTTCACCTGATGTATTGCACTTAAATGTATAATTTGGCCATAGACATGTATCTACTTTAAAAGAAAAGACTCTGACTGGAACACTAACATCCCTGACCAGCCATGACATGACATTGTGGTTCCAGTAAAATGCCCTGTGACTGAAGAACTTGTAACCCAGCTTCAAATTGTTAGTCAGCCAATCTCACAACTATAGAAGAGACATATATATTTCTCTGTACTAAATGTTGTGCTCCTTCATACTTGAGATTGTCAGTTCATCATTTACTCACCCTCAAGTTGTTCCAAACCTGTATCAATTTCTTTGTTCTGCTGAACACAAAGGAAGATATTTGGAAGAATGTTTGTAACCAAGCAGATCTTGGCAGTCTTTGACTACAATAGTAGTTTCCCCCCCACTATGTTAGTCAATGGCTGCCGAGATCTGCTTGGTTACAAACATTCTTCCAAATATCTTGTTCAGCAGAACAAAGAAATTCATACAGGTTTGGAACAACTTGAGGGTGAGTAAATGATGACAGAATTTTCATTTTTTGGTGAATTATCCCTTTAATCATGGCCAAGTCATTTCATATAGGTTTTATTCCCAAAGGATTCAGAAACTTTCAAATTATTAAAACATATACATCAACTGTAGCAAATGTCTTTGAATCTTTAATTCTGACATAAAGCAAGAACATTTAATAATGCATAGCAGGGCTTTATTCCTTGAGTGTGTACATTAATACAGTAACAATGCATGACTTTCAACCTCTTGTTGAAACGACAGACAAAATGGATGGCTTGCAACATGACTGTTTTGAAAGAATTACAGTAGGAATGGTAAGGTCTCTGCAACTTCATACATCATACGTCTTGGAAATCTGAAACAATAAAACTGCATATATACACTCACCTAAAGGATTATTAGGAACACCATACTAATACTGTGTTTGACCCCCTTTCGCCTAAAGAACTGCCTTAATTCTACGTGGCATTGATTCAACAAGGTGCTGAAAGCATTCTTTAGAAATGTTGGCCCATATTGATAGGATAGCATCTTGCAGTTGATGGAGATTTGTGGGATGCACATCCAGGGCACGAAGCTCCCACATCCCAAAGATGCTCTATTGGGTTGAGATCTGGTGACTGTACATTTTAGTACAGTGAACTCATTGTCATGTTCAAGAAACCAATTTGAAATGATTGGAGCTTTGTGACATGGTGCATTATCCTGCTGGAAGTAGCCATCAGAGGATGGGTACATGGTGGTCATAAAGGGATGGACATGGTCAGAAACAATGCTCAGGTAGGCCGTGGCATTTAAACGATGCCCAGTTGGCACTAAGGGGCCTAAAGTGTGCCAAGAAAACATCCCCCACACCATTACACCACCACCACCAGCCTGCACAGTGGTAACAAGGCATGATGGATCCATGTTCTCATTCTGTTTACGCCAAATTCTGACTCTACCATCTGAATGTTTCAACAGAAATCCAGACTCATCAGACCAGGCAACATTTTTCCAGTCTTCAACTGTCCAATTTTGGTGAGCTCGTGCAAATTGTAGCCTCTTTTTCCTATTTGTAGTGGAGATGAGTGGTACCCGGTGGGGTCTTCTGCTGTTGTAGCCCATCCGCCTCAAGGTTGTGCGTGTTGTGGCTTCACAAATGCTTTGCTGCATACCTCGGTTGTAACGAGTGGTTATTTCAGTCAAAGTTGCTCTTCTATCAGCTTGAATCAGTCGGCCCATTCTCCTCTGACCTCTAGCATCAACAAGGCATTTTCGCCCACAGGACTGCCGCATACTGGATGTTTTTCCCTTTTCACAGCATTCTTTGTAAACTCTAGAAATGGTTGTGCGTGAAAATCCCAGTAACTGAGCAGATTGTGAAATACTCAGACCGGCCCGTCTGGCACCAACAACCATACCACGCTCAAAATTGCTTAAATCACCTTTCTTTCCCATTCTGACATTCAGTTTGGAGTTCAGGAGATTGTCTTGACCAGGACCACACCCCTAAATGCATTGAAGCAACTGCCATGTGATTGGTTGATTAGATAATTGCATTAATGAGAAATTGAACAGGTGTTCCTAATAATCCTTTAGGTGAGTGTATATGCAGCTTAAAACAAAGCATAGATGAAACGTAAGTGGTCTCCAATGTATGCACTTTATTACATAAATTATCATCATCAGTTGAATGTGTGGTGGACATTAAATGCAGGTACAAACACACTCTTGTGACTGCTCTTTCCTAATTCAATAATAGTACAAGACCATGTGAAAAATATCCAAAAACATTATATTTTTCATAATCGTCTATTTACACCATCTCTCATCATTCAAACCATTGTTATGCTTTCTATGGAGTTTATGAATCTAAAATCCTAACAATGTATGGTATGCACATTAATAATTCTTTATGAAGTAAACATAAGAATCCATCAATACTTAAAATAAATGTTTATTTTCACCCAGCAGTTAATAAACTATGACTTGACTTGAATTTGAACATGACTTGAACTGTGGTCGAAAGCTGATGACGCAACACCAGGTGGGCCCGCCCTCACGCGATTATGATTGGCCGAATGATAAGCTCAAATCTGATTGGCTAAAGAGTACGACTGATCCGGGTGGGAGGAGAGCGCTGCCAGGAAAGTCTCAAAAATATACACATACACAAATCCAAGGCAATTCACACGTGAACGACGATTTTTTGTGCACAGTTGTAAATCTACGAATTGTGTTTTGCATTTGTGAAATGTATTTTATGAATATATAATTTTATTTTGCGCACGTGAATTGTTTTTTGTGCACGTGAATTTCTGGTTTTAGCCAGAACTCACGTTAAACACATTTAACTAGCTTGATACAGATAGATCATGTAAAGGTTATGATGACGGCAATGGACATGAGCGGGATGTTATAGTTCAAGGAATTTTTTGTACCTTCTACATACTGAATATGATCGGGTGAAAGCACATTTTAAACAGGTAGCACTTATTCACACACGCAATTGTTCTCTCTAATGCATTCAAACAAATGTAATCTTACAGTGCTTATCTGCTTACAGTTATCTGTATCTGATTTTGAATGAGCAGAAATCTGTAATGTAGTTGTCACATGCTTGTCTGTTTATGTTGTCTTCCTGTTTCCATGTCATGTGTTCCTTTGTTCTAGTTTTCCCGCCACTTGTCTGTCGTCATGGTCACCGTCATTATTAGTTCATCTGTTCCAGCTGTGTGTTATCACCCTCGTTTGTGTTCTCTATTTAAGTTCTGCCTTTTTCAGTCACTCGTTGTCTAGTATTGTATGTCCTATGTTGTGTTTAATGTGTGGCTGTGCTGCCTGTGTACTCACCTGAGAGGTCTTTCTACATTAAACTCCATTTGTGAATTGAATCTGTCTTCCTACCTTCGTCTTAAACCCTGACAGTAGTAAAATAACTGATGAAAACGTACTATTTGCACTGCAAAAGCAGCAATGATATTTAACTTTTAATGCTGATAAAGCCTAATAAACTTAGCATGTTGTAGGAAAATATTTTTGCACACTAGTTTTCCAATAAACCACGTTGAAACTATCTCCTATTGTTTATTTTTTTATTTAATGTATGTTATAAACCGAACTTTTGTGATTATTTCAGAGCTTACTTAAATACTTTAGCCGCAGCGAAGACGGAGCACTGTTTCTGATATCAGTGAGTGAGGAGTGGAGCAGGAAATGGTGAACCCGGAGCGGCATGATTATTGAATGCTTAGAGCGTGGAAGGGAAATTGCTGTCATTCCACTCCGCTCACATACTCTCCTGACCACTGCAGACCGGGAACACCCCACAAGAGCTGCAGTTTTGGAGATGCTCTGACCCAGTCGTCTAGCCATCACAATTTGGCTCTTGTCAAACTCGCTCAAATCCTTATGCTTGCCCGTTTTTCCTGCTTCTAACACATCAACTTTGAGGACAAAATGTTCACTTGCTGCTTAATATGTCCCACTCACTAACAGGAGCCGTGATGAAGAGATCATCAGTGATATTCACTTCACCGGTCATAATGTTATGCCTGATCGATGTATATACTTTAACACACATAACAATAACAGTAAAATATGTAACCAATAATAATAATAATTATAATAGAAAAATATTAAATAAAAAATAAACATTCCGTTAATGGATTTAAAACATTGTATAAGGCATATTCTTTTAACATTTATTCAAATGCTTGCTGTCTATAGGTACCATCGTGCACAATACAATATAATAGGCATATGTTAATATAACAATTTTTTAATTCCTTTTTCTCAATTAAAAATAAATATTATTATAGGCCTATTCATTTCTGATAATTCCAGGTTGCTATGGTCACACAGGTTGTTTATGTGTTTAACTCAAGGCCACGACTTATCACGTTCCCACAAGTTTTTTTTTATTTATTTGACAACATTATATAAACAAAGAAGGAAGCAGTCATAATGTAGAACAAATAAACAAAAAGGGGGTATAACTGTCATGATCACCAGTGAGAGTGCCCGTGTAGTCCACCAGAGGGCACGCCACCTCAGACTATTACCATATCACCACAGAATACATTACCCACAATACTCACTGCCCGGACACATCATTCCTGATTACATCCACCTGTGTCTCATTTACCTTGTTAGCTCACCCTATAAAAGCCTGGTCTAATCTGTCACTCATTGCTAAGTCTTGTTTAGTGTTACACTGCATTTCTGAGCGTTTTCCCTGGTTTCACGTCTCTTGGTTTGTTGGATTTCTTGCCTGTTTCCTGGATTACCCTTTTGCCTCTGTCTCCTGCCTTGTTTGCCTGTTTGGACTGCCTACCTGTGTTTTGACCTTGCCTGTACTTTTGACTACGATTGTGGATTACCCTTCATTAAAGCTGCGTTTGGATCCTCTACCTGTGTCTCTCTGAGCAGTACATAACAGAAACTAATCAGAATAGATCGCATCAAAGGAAAATATTAAAAGACTTCCATATTTCAATTGTTTTTAAAGCCTTCTGATTACACAAGTTAGAGAGTCCCAAAATAATGATGTACTTCAGCAAGCAAAACATGAAAAAGTGGTTTCTGACCTGAAAATTTACATTTATGTATATACAATTTTGTTAACAAAATAAAAAGATTAAGTATTTTTTGTTTTTGTGTAAATGCTCTTTTTTAACAATTCCAAACAAAACGTTTTCCCAAAGTAAAGAAAAATCCTTGTCAATGTTCTCAATAACAAATATGGAAAAGTCTTTCCACAGTAATTTAGAGTAATGGCAATGCCAAAATAAATGCACTGAAGTGTCTGGGTGCTGTTTACAAAAAGAACAGTTTGTATCAATGTCTTTTTTGAATTTCTTTAAAAAGGCATTAACAGGATATACACGATGGACAATTCGAAAGGAAACTTCTCTCATCTTATTAGTAATTAGGAATCAGACAAAATTTCCTCCAGGCAATATCAGAAACAAAAGCATTCTGTGACAATTGGAATTGACACACTTTCATTAAGAAATAGTAAACTTATCGATCTATTAGAAGAAGTGGATGAAAAGCAATATTTCCCCACCGCTGAAACAGTAGGGTCTAGAGGATATGTTGAAACAGTGTAATAACACCAGATGGTATGGCATCAAAAACAATAGCAAATTCTTTAGGGGTAATGGGAATGTTAAAATGAGCAAAATATCTGCCTCAAACCAGTGCTGGAAAAAAAGAGATCTGTTTTTATACAAAATATCTTGGTTATTCCAGATGAAATATTTATGAGGAGAAAAGTTGTGCTTGTCTATCAGAGACCAGGCGAGAAGGACTTGTTTATGAAATTTAGATAATTTAGCTGGTATTTTTTAGGGCCCGAGCACTGATGGTGTGAGGACCCTCTTGGAATTGCTCTGTTTATTCAACATTATAATTACAAAGCAATAAAAAATTTAAACCACCAAATTTGGAGAAAATACACTCACCTAAAGGATTATTAAGAACACCATACTAATACTGTGTTTGACCCCCTTTCGCCTTCAGAACTGCCTTAATTCTACGTGGCATTGATTCAACAAGGTGCTGAAAGCATTCTTTAGAAATGTTGGCCCATATTGATAGGATAGCATCTTGCAGTTGATGGAGATTTGTGGGATGCACATCCAGGGCACGAAGCTCCCGTTCCACCACATCCCAAAGATGCTCTATTGGGTTGAGATCTGGTGACTGTGGGGGCCATTTTAGTACAGTGAACTCATTGTCATGTTCAAGAAACCAATTTGAAATGATTGGAGCTTTGTGACATGGTGCATTATCCTGCTGGAAGTAGCCATCAGAGGATGGGTACATGGTGGTCATAAAGGGATGGACATGGTCAGAAACAATGCTCAGGTAGGCCGTGGCATTTAAACGATGCCCAATTGGCACTAAGGGGCCTAAAGTGTGCCAAGAAAACATCCCCCACACCATTACACCACCACCACCAGCCTGCACAGTGGTAACAAGGCATGATGGATCCATGTTCTCATTCTGTTTACGCCAAATTCTGACTCTACCATCTGAATGTCTCAACAGAAATCCAGACTCATCAGACCAGGCAACATTTTTCCAGTCTTCAACTGTCCAATTTTGGTGAGCTCGTGCAAATTGTAGCCTCTTTTTCCTATTTGTAGTGGAGATAAGTGGTACCCGGTGGGGTCTTCTGCTGTTGTAGCCCATCCGCCTCAAGGTTGTGTGTGTTGTGGCTTCACAAATGCTTTGCTGCATACCTCGGTTGTAACGAGTGGTTATTTCAGTCAAAGTTGCTCTTCTATCAGCTTGAATCAGTCGGCCCATTCTCCTCTGACCTCTAGCATCAACAAGGCATTTTCGCCCACAGGACTGCCGCATACTGGATGTTTTTCCCTTTTCACACCATTCTTTGTAAACTCTAGAAATGGTTGTGCGTGAAAATCCCAGTAACTGAGCAGATTGTGAAATACTCAGACCGGCCCGTCTGGCACCAACAACCATGCCACGCTCAAAATTGCTTAAATCACCTTTCTTTCCCATTCTGACATTCAGTTTGGAGTTCAGGAGATTGTCTTGACCAGGACCACACCCCTAAATGCATTGAAACAACTGCCATGTGATTGGTTGATTAGATAATTGCATTAATGAGAAATTAAACAGGTGTTCCTAATAATCCTTTAGGTGAGTGTATATTGTGGAATAAAGTTCCAGACAGAGGTTTTTTTGAGAAAGTGTTTGGCCCAATTATTAAACGTAGAGAAATCTAACATATTGAGATCACCATTTATATAAGTATTTGAAACAACAGATTTCTTGATATAATGTATGCCATTTTTCCATATGAAATGAAATAACATTTTGTTTAATAATGTTGTTATCAACATGAGACTGAGCAGTGTACGAAAGTCTGGAGATACCCTCCCCTTTGGTAAGTAATATTCTTCCCCTAAAAGATAAGTCTCTCTGCAGCCATACATTACATTTTCTTTGTGTTTTCTTAGTAAAATTAACTACACATCTATCATTTTGATTTTTAAGGTTAAATCTGGGTGACATACCAAAACTAAATGTCAATGAGCAGTTACTGTTAGCATAAAGTGTCCTGATGGCAAAAAAAGTCACCAAAACCAAATTTTCGAAGGCAACGAAAAATATGCTCCACTGTGTCAAATGCCTTATAGAAATAAAAAAAAAAGGATAAAACTTTCCTCTGAAATCAAATCAGATTAGACAAGGATGTCTAAAATGTATCTGATATTATTAAAAATGTGCCTATTTGTTATAAACCCAGATTGAGATTCGTCAATTAAATAGCTCATAACTCTCTGTAATCTTTGAGCAAAAATTTGAGCTAGAATCTTGTAATCAGTGTTAAGTAAACAGATTGTACGCCAATTTTCAATAAGAAGTGAATCCTTTTTGGGACCTTGTGTTAAGCTAGGAGGAAGAGATGTTCTCAGAAAACTCTCTGCATACACTTCTGCAAGGAATGGAGCTCAGAGAATGCCTTATCAAATTCTGCAGTAATGCCATCATTCCCCGGAGGTCATGAACTGGCTTTTTAATTTTTTTATACTGTTGTCTGAGGTCAACTTATGACGTTCGCGTGGTTTTTACATTCAAAAACATCATAATGAGTAAGTAATAGGCTATTTTCTTCCCTGGTTTTGAGGCTCTCTCCTGGAACGCTCGGTTTTTATGGGCGTGCCGCACTGAAGACTTGGAAGTAAATGCCCACGGCTATGATTGGATAAGCTTTACATATTTAATGAGCTTCAGCTCCCCGCTGACGTCAAGGGTTGGCATATTCTGAGATTGAGCGTTTGCTTGGCCTGGTGTCAATAAAAGCTTTTCTTTGACTAACAATGAAGTTTTCAGCTCTGAAACTTACAGGATATTCTTATATTACCATGACCTTTTATATATGAAAAGCTCAAGGGAAAGTTGATTTCTCAATTCAGGATCCCTTTAAGATGATCAATAGAATCAACGATTCTACCGTCGTTCCGTTCTACCGAAATTCGTCACACCGACTTTTGTCATCTGCCTCTAGTAATCAGATCAACTATAGAGTCTAAAAATGAGGATGTGTCTTCCTCATCGAACCTAGAGGTATATAACAACTTGTAACTTATAGCAGTAATTAGAGATTGTCTTGGGGTCATCCGTAATGATACCATCAGCAATGAGTTTAGACAAGCTATTATAATTGCCATTAGACTTCTCTAACCTGAAGAAATATGCAGAATTTTGTTCGCCTTGCTCCATCCATCTCCTCCTAGATCGCACAAAGGAGCCTTCAGCATTACATCTGTAAATATCATCAAGATGGTTTTGGAAATTACAAAGCAAAGCAGTTTCAGCATTTGAGAGATTTTCAGGGGGATGGTAGCTACAGTGGGGCAAAAAAGTATTTAGTCAGCCACCAATTGTGCAAGTTCTCCACTTAAAAAGATGAGAGAGGCCTGTAATTTTCATCATAGGTACACTTCAACTATGAGAGACAGAATGAGAAAAAAAATCCACAAAATCACATTTTTAAAGAATTTATTTGCAAATTATGGTGGAAAATAAGTATTTGGTCAATAACAAAAGTTCATCTCAATACTTTGTTATATACCCTTTGTTGGCAATGACAGAGGTCAAACGTTTTCTGTAAGTCTCCACAAGGTTTTTACACACTGTTGCTGGTAGTTTGGCCCATTCCTCCATGCAGATCTCCTCTAGAGCAGTGATGTTTTGGGGCTGTCGCTGGGCAACACGGATTTTCAACTCCCTCCAAAGATTTTCTATGGGGTTGAGATCTGGAGACTGGCTAGGCCACTCCAGGACCTTGAAATGCTTCTTACGAAGCCACTCCTTCGTTGCCCGGGCGGTGTGTTTGGGATCATTGTCATGCTGAAAGACCCAGCCACGTTTCATCTTCAATGCCCTTCCTGATGGAAGGAGGTTTTTACTCAAAATCTCACGATACATGGCCCTATTCATTCTTTCCTTTACACGGATCAGTCGTGCTGGTCCCTTTGCAGAAAAACAGCCCCAAAGCATGATGTTTCCACCCCCATGCTTCACAGTAGGTATGGTGTTCTTTGGATGCAACTCAGCATTCTTTTTCCTCCAAACACGACAAGTTGAGTTTTTACCAAAAAGTTCTATTTTGGTTTCATCTGACCATTTGACATTCTCCCAATCCTCTTCTGGATCATCCACATGCTCTCTAGCGAACTTCAGACGGGCCCGGACATGTACTGGCTTAAGCAGGGGGACACGTCTGGCACTGCAGGATTTGAGTCCCTGGCGACGTAGTGTGTTACTGATGGTAGCCTTTGTTACTTTGGTCCCAGCTCTCTGCAGGTCATTCACTAGGTCCCCCCGTGTGGTTCTGGGATTTTTGCTCACTGTTCTTGTGATCATTTTGACCCCACGGGGTGAGATCTTGCGTGGAGCCCCAGATCGAGGGAGATTATCAGTGGTCTTGTATGTCTTCCATTTTCTAATAATTGCTCCCACAGTTGATTTCTTCACACCAAGCTGCTTACCTATTGCAGATTCAGTCTTCCCAGCCTGGTGCAGGTCTACAATTTTGTTTCTTGTGTCCTTTGACAGCTCTTTGGTCTTGGCCATAGTGGAGTTTGGAGTCTGACTGTTTGAGGTTGTGGACAGGTGTCTTTTATACTGATAACGAGTTCAAACAGGTGCCATTAATACAGGTAACGAGTGGAGGACAGAGGAGCCCCTTAAAGAAGAAGTTACAGGTCTGTGAGAGCCAGAAATCTTGCTTTTTTGTAGGTGACCAAATACTTATTTTCCACCATAATTTGCAAATAAATTCTTTAAAAATCAGACAATGTGATTTTCTCATTCTGTCTCTCATAGTTGAAGTTTACCTATGATAAAAATGGCCTCTCTCATCTTTTTAAGTGGGAGAACTTGCACAATTGGTGGCTGACTAAATACTTTTTTGCCCCAGTGTATTTCACTAATTACCGCCACTTCCTCAGCTTTCCTAAGCTTGGATAGCACACTTCCATAGCTTCTCATAAATTTACCAATACCAAATTTTAGGAACTCCCAATTATTACTAAAATAACATTCCCTTACAGCTTTTTCCAATAATGGTTAATAAAATAGTTAATTTTAATCTTAACGGTATTATGAGATAATAGAGAGCTATTTAACTTCCAATATGATGTTTTAATAGAATTTGGAGTGCTTACAGAGAGATTGATTTTTATACAAATTGCCTTATGGTCAGTTAGGAGTGTTGGAAGAATATCAACCACTGTAAAAAATTATCGTGATTTTAATGGTAAAAGACTGTAAAAATGATTTTTTTAGAAAACAGTTAACTGGTTAACAGAAAGTTTCCGCACTATATACGGTGAATAACTGTAATAGATCTAACCTTACATTTAATGTAAGTTTACAGCAAAATACCGTTAAATGTACAGTTTTTGGAAGTGAAAAAGAATAAGTCATTGTGTAATTTACAGTGAAAAAACGTAAATTGACATTTCCAGAATTCCCTGCATGACACTTCACATTTGATGTATTTTCGTTGAAATAACTGTTTCTTCTTAGTTTTTTCTAATCAGTTATGTACATTAGGGTTTTATGTTACATTTAATGTTGTGAAAATAATGTCTATTGCATTTTTAAAATGTCATGTGTGTTATCATGTTGGCGTTCAGTGTTTGTGTGAATGACACTGTGCACCTTCTCTATATGAGTATTGTCCTCCTAAAAGCTTTGATTCATCATGTGACTCTCATCTCCACTGTGATTGGTGGATGTCAGGATATATCAAAGGTACATAACAGATATTAGTATTTCAATAGGTTGGTAATTTAACATTATTTCAGTTAAAGAAATATGGTTATTAACTGTAAATTGAACTCAAATCTGTAAAACCTAAAATGTTGCTACCGTATTTTTTTACGGTAGAGTTCTGGCAACCACAGCTGCCGTTTTTTTATCGTAAATTTTATGGGGATTATTTTACAGTGTGAAGTACTGTCAATATCAATAGATTTAGAGATCAGCCAAAAGTCTATACGAGAGAAATGAGAAGCAGCCTTATTGCTCCAGGTAAAAGCTTTAGTATTAGGGAATTTGGTCCTCCAGACGTCAATCACATCAAGTCTCTCCATGAATTGTTTAAATTTTGAGTTAAGTGATGAGGGTCAGCCTAGTGGCCATTTATCAAGAGCAGTGTCAACTGCAATATTGAAATCACCACCTATAACAAGTAGAGAGTTTGGGAATTTTTTCAACCAGTATTGAATTAAATCCATAAATATTAGCCATAATAATAACAGTTGAGTTAAGATCAATGGTATTACACAAAAAAATGTCCATATGAATCACAGTCCGAATGTAATATATTCCCTTTAAATGCATTCCTTAGAGTAGTAACTCCTGCAGAGCGTTCAGTTCCAAGGGAAAACCAAAGGTCATTACCCATTGTGATCTCCAGAATTTTGCATCATTAACAGATGAATGGGATTCTTGGAAAAAACTAAAATCAGGCTTCAGTTGTTTCGCAAACAGAAATAAAGCTTTCCTTTTTACAGTATGTCGTATAGCCCTGACATTTAATGAAAACAAAGAAAACAACGTCAAATACAAATAATGTGAAAAGACCTGCAGAAGCAAATATAACCTTGAGTCAAAGGTTTAGGGCGGAAAAGGGAAATCCCAACCTCTTAAAACAAGAGACGGTATTAAGTGAACCAACTTATCATATAACATCTTGACAAGTTCCAGACAAAAGATTTGAACTATGGATAAAATAATTTTAAGGAGCAAGAACCAAAGTACATGGGCAGACCTGCCCATGTACTTTGAGAGATCCTGCAAGAGATCCTGGATTAGTCAGCCGACAAACTTTAAAGATAGCCATTAAGGAGGAAGAATGATTTCTTTGCCTTCAACAAATGCTCGGGCTCTGACATAGTAAGCCTTTTTTCTGCATCTCTCGCACTTTTAACTGCAGGCCATAGCTGTTTTCTCCACTCTTGGTCTTCCTCGCAGAAGTCTTCAGCAAGGTGTGGTTTATTATCATGCAAGAGTTGTTTCTATTAGCCTTCCAAACTGTGTCACGATGCACTCTGCTGGAGAATTGAAGAATTACAGGCCTCGGCTTGTCGGTGTGCATCCTTGAACCTAAGCGATGAACAGTATCGATCACATCTGGAAGCTTGATCTTTTCCTCAGGAAGCACCTCCTGACAAACTCGAATAACTTAAGCTCGTACATTCTGATCTGCTTTCTCTGGGACTCCATACAACTTCAGGTCCCATCTCCTGTGTTACCCTTTCAGCTCTCATATGCGTTTCTCGAGCATGCTGCAACAACGTTTCTCTTCATCAATGCATTTTTCTGCAGTAGTCACCTTTAAGTCCTTTACCTCTGAGCAAACGAAATCAACAGTCTTGTTTAGTCCTTCTATTTGTTGCTGTTGATCAGTTTCTCAATACCATCCGCCCTGGTGTTAATCAGTTCAGAGAGAGTAGATATAATATCTTCACCAGATTTGTCTGTTTTCCCACGTTTGCTAGATGGAGGCTTGCTTGGTTGGGGTCACAGGCAAGTGTGGTAATTCTTCAGCAGCAGAGGAAAGTGGTGGAGATACATGGCTGGCATAATCATGACAAATGTCAATTAGTAAATTGCTACCTTCAGGTGACAACATAAGCTCACGCAATCACAGCCAATCAGGAGAGCGTGTGGGCGGAGTCTCTCTGCAAACGCACTTCACTTGCAACCAAATCAATCAAAACTCACAGCCAATCGGGAGAGCGTATGGGCGGAGTCTCTCTGCAAACACACTACACTTGCAACCAAATCAATCAAAACTCACAGCCAATCGGGAGAGCGTGTGGGCGGAGTCTCTCTGTAAACACACTACACTTGCAACCAAATCAATCAAAACTCACAGCCAATCGGGAGAGCGTATGGGCGGAGTCTCTCTGCAAACGCACTTCACTTGCAACCAAATCAATCAAAACTCACAGCCAATCGGGAGAGCGTATGGGCGGAGTCTCTCTGCAAACACACTACACTTGCAACCAAATCAATCAAAACTCACAGCCAATCGGGAGAGCGTGTGGGCGGAGTCTCTCTGTAAACACACTACACTTGCAACCAAATCAATCAAAACTCACAGCCAATCGGGAGAGCGTATGGGCGGAGTCTCTCTGCAAACACACTACACTTGCATCCAAATCAATCAAAACTCACAGCCAATCGGGAGAGCGTATGGGCAGAGTCTCTCTGCAAACACACTACACTTGCAACCAAATCAATCAAAACTCACAGCCAATCGGTAGAGCATATGGGCGGAGTCTCTCTGCAAACACACTACACTTGCATCCAAATCAATCAAAACTCACAGCCAATCGGGAGAGCGTATGGGCGGAGTCTCTCTGCAAACACACTACACTTGCATCCAAATCAATCAAAACTCACAGCCAATCGGGAGAGCGTATGGGCGGAGTCTCTCTGCAAACACACTACACTTGCAACCAAATCAATCAAAACTCACAGCCAATCGGTAGAGCATATGGGCGGAGTCTCTCTGCAAACACACTACACTTGCATCCAAATCAATCAAAACTCACAGCCAATCGGGAGAGCGTATGGGCGGAGTCTCTCTGCAAACACACTACACTTGCAACCAAATCAATCAAAACTCACAGCCAATCGGGAGAGCGTATGGGCAGAGTCTCTCTCTGCAAGCGCACTGCCCTCACAATAAAATTGATAAGTACTTTAAGTCAAAACAGGGCCTGCAATATAAGAATACAAGATCATTATCATACTTTGTGACTACCGTGACATCGCAGAAATACACAGTTTCTAAAAATAGAATTACTTGTCGCATCTCGAAAACTCCTATTAACCTGGAAAAAAAATCTTTAATCGCATGTCGCTTCGCCTTCGTTTAGGACACGGTCATTCTCATAACTAAATAAGTAATTGCAGTCCTGACCTTAAGAATAGCCTGAGACACCATCTGCCAGAAATTATTTGTTAGCATTAGCAAAGATCCCTGCAGTGAGGTTTCAAGGTTCAAGGTCAACATTTTTAGGCAGGTCGAATTTTTAGGGAAGATGTTTCAAATGTAAATGGAAGCACTGAGCTAATCCGGTATTTAATTATGATTTAAATATACCGGTTTCAGTGCTCTTAATTAAATGTGTTTAATTAAAACAAGATGGTTGCATCCTCAAATGTGTCCAGATGATGAAAATCCCCAGGGATTGTGGTCCATTCCAGTCAGCACTACTGCAGAAGAGCATTATGGGACATACTGTCTCTGTGGAGAAATATTTCAAATGAACAAGGAAAATGAATTACAGCTTACACATTCAGGAATAAATTAAATCATTAATCAAACATACTTAATTAATTATTATTTTAATATGTAAGTTATGTGAAGCTGCACTACAAAAAACTTTCCCAAATTCCCAATTTCACCCATGTGTCATGTACAAATGTGCCTGTTTGGCTCCTAATGATAATTTGTGTTACACAGCACTTGATGGCAGAGAAAGGCGTTTCAGGAAATGACATGACACCTCTATTTTTAAGAGTGTATAAGATAAAATGCATGCAGTGTTCATTTCACCTTTAGCAAGACTTGAGCATGTGAGCCTCAAAAGCTGTATCTGCGCAATCACAGGATGCTGAGCCTCACCATGCAGCGCTTCTGAAGACGATAACGCTTCCCTTTGACATATAGTCGCTGTTTCGCTTCAGGCGTCTGCGTTCTTCCTCTGTACATTCAGACATTCAGCCCGCCAACTCATTTCCCTTCATGAGACCTGCTCTGCCTCCTCATCTGTGCACGCTGGGAGGAAATAGATGCTCGTTTTGATAGAAACAGTCGTTTATAGTTAGTAATTTAGTAGTAGCTTTTGGTGTTATTTTGTAACTTCAGTTTGACATGCCAAGAATTCATTAACATATGAAACTCTGCTAGAAATCAGGCTCTGTGTTTTTCTGTTTACACTACAAACAACACCCTTATGATCATCAAACTGGCGGGGGAAAAACCCAGCTCTCATTCTGGCATAAACCCATAACCTTGTAACCTCAATACTGTGCCTCAAAACCACAATAATGCACAGTCAGTGGATCTAAGAAAGCTTACACTGCTTAATTGCTCTGACTGGCTTTTTGATTGTATGTTGTTTTATGCTATTTTTTATTAGTTTCAGGCCAAAGGAATTTGTCTAAAATATCAAACATTTCGAAAATAATGCCACAGCCAAGAGGATCAGTGGCGAAGAACATCCGTTAGCAGTGTCATAAGCTGTTGTTGTCTTTGTTCATGGGTCTCATGAGAGCTGGTTTGGCTGGTTAGTGTGGTCATGTTGACCCCTGCTGGTGCATTCTGGGACTACACCAAAGTTAACAGTTATCTGACTGTCTGCACTGTAAAAAATACATGATCAATAACATGTTTTATATTGTTTTAACTCATCAAAATAAGTTCTCATCTTTTGTAATAAGTTTTACAAGATTCAACTCATTTTTTCAAGTCAGTTTAATGTAATTTAAGTTGAAATGACAAACACTTAAGTTGATTGTACTTAATTTAAGGCAGCAACTTTTTTTTTTTACAGTGCTTTAGCTGTTTTCCTACAGCCACTTTCTATTTTGTGAAGCTCAACAATCCTTTGCTGCACATCAGAACTATATTCTGTGGTTTTACTCATTGTGATGATGATTAAGGGAATTTGGCCTTTGTGTTTCCTCATATTTATACTCCTGTGGAACAAGACATCATAGCTGGATTTCAATTTCATGTTCCTGACTTTTGTTCAATAGAAAAATAATCTATTATCCATCTTTTTTTGTAATAATACACAAAGATTTTTTGGGTGGATGTGGAAAATTTCATTAGAAGGAAAACAAATGTTATATTTAAATTAAATAATTTTGATATATGTATGTATTATTCCAATGAAAGTAACATTGAAAATCCCCATTTCCAGCATCAGGGCAATAATTAAGAAGTTCAATCAACTAAAGATGTTCTGAATCTGTCTGGAAGAGAACGTGTGTCTGTATCGTCCTAATGCACGAGAGCAGGAGAGTTTGAGTGGCCAAAGACTCTCCAAGATCACAGATGGAGAATTGCAGAGATTAGTTGAGTCTTGGGGTCAGAAAGCCTAAAAGAAATCAAACAACCCCTACATCACCACATGTTGTTTGGGAGGGATTCAAGAAAAATCCAGAAACAAACTCCATCATATTCAGTTCAGACACGACTGGAGCTTCAGACGGACCTGGTTCTGTGGTCAGATCAAACTATAAAAAGAGCTTTTGGGCAGCAAATCCACCAGATGGGTTTGGTGCAAACAGGGATAAAAAGTACCCCATGACCACGGTTAGAAATACAGCTGGATCTTTAATGTCGTGGCCTATTTTTTTGCTGGAGGTCCTGGGCATCTTGTTCAGATACATGGTATAATGGATTCTAGCAAATACCAGCAGATAAAAAATCAAAACCTGACGGCCGCTGCTAGAAATCTTATAATGGGCCGTGATCTTCCATCAGGACAACGATCCAAAACAAACATCAAAATCAACACACAAATGTGTCACTGAACACAAAATGAAGCTTCTGCCATGACCTGAACCCTATAGAGAATGAGTGATGAGCTGAAGAGAAGAAGCACCAACATGGATCTGGGAATCTGAAGGATCTGGAGGGATTCTGTATGGAGGAATGGTCTCTGATCTCTGGTCAGGTGTTCCCCAAACTCATCAGGCATTATAGAAGACTCAGAGCTGTTATCTTGGCAAAAGGAGGTTATTAAAAGTATTTAATAAAAGGGTACCAATAATTGTGGTCAACGTCATTTCTTTTACTTCAATGAAAGGTTAGAGTTTTGTGATTTTTTTAAATAGAAGATCAAAAGGATAAACAATGCAGATTTATTTTTTACAGCCATATTTAATCATATTTACCAGGGGTGCCAATAATTCTGACAACAACTGTATTTCTCTTGTATAGTAGTTGAATTGTTGAATAATCCTTACATATTATTAATTGTATTAATTAAGAATTTTAAATGACTAGAGCTTAATGAAACATGTTGTATAAATCTTAATGGAACAAGGGAATAGATCAGTTTATGTGGTTTGTATTGATAAAAAAAAATTAAGATTTTTTTTAGGCCCTATTTTTTTTTTTACTAATTTAAAATTCTTGGACCTACTTTATATTAGGTGGCCTTAACTACCATGTACTAACATTTTAATTAATAATTTGATACAATGCACTTATTGTGTACATACATGTTTTTACATTGTACTTACATTTTTTAAATTAGCTGCATGTAATTACATCTGTAATTAATTTCTGTAGTTACATTTATAATTACACTGTTGACCCTTACACCTAACTTTACCCTTAAACTTACCCATACCACCACACCTGTCCCTAACTTTACCCTTAAACTTACCCCTACCACCACACCTGTCCATAACTTTACCCTTAAACTTACCCCTACCACCACACCTGTCCCTAACTTTACCCTTAAACTTACCCCTACCACCACACCTGTCCCTAACTTTACCCTTAAACTTACCCATATCACCACACCTGTCCCTAACTTCACCCTTAAACTTACCCCTACCACCACACCTGTCCCTAACTTTACCCTTAAACTTACCCCTACCACCACACCTGTCCCTAACTTTACCTTTAAACTTACCCCTACCACCACACCTGTCCCTAACTTTACCCTTAAACTTACCCCTACCACCACACCTGTCCCTAACTTTACCCTTAAACTTACCCATACCACCACACCTGTCCATAACTTTACCCTTAAACTTACCCCTACCACCACACCTGTCCCTAACTTTACCCTTAAACTTACCCCTACCACCACACCTGTCCCTAACTTAACCCTTAAACTTACCCATACCATTACACCTGTCCCTAACTTTACCCTTAAACTTACCCACACCACCACACCTGTCCCTAACTTTACCCTTAAACTTACCCACACCACCACACCTGTCCCTAACTTTACCCTTAAACTTACCCATCCCACCACACCTGTCCCTAACTTTACCCTTAAACTTACCCCTACCACCACACCTGTCCCTAACTTTACCCTTAAAATTACCCATACCACCACACCTGTCCCTAACTTTACCCTTAAACTTACCCATCCCACCACACCTGTCCCTAACTTTACCCTTAAACTTACCCATACCACCACACCTGTCCCTAACTTTACCTTTAAACTTACCCCTACCACCACACCTGTCCCTAACTTTACCCTTAAACTTACCCCTACCACCACACCTGTCCCTAACCCTACCCTTAAACTTACCCATACCACCACACCTGTCCCTAATTTCCCCCTTAAACTTACCCATACCACCACACTTGTCCCTAACTTTACCCTTACACTTACCCCTACCACCACACCTGTCCCTAACTTTACCTTTAAACTTACCCATACCACCACACCTGTCCCTAACTTTACCCTTAAACTTACCCCTACCACCACACCTGTCCCTAACTTTACCCTTAAACTTACCCATACCACCACACCTGTCCCTAACTTTACCCTTAAACTTGCCCACACCACCACACCTGTCCCTAACTTTACCCTTAAACTTACCCCTACCACCACACCTGTCCCTAACTTTACCCTTAAACTTACCCATACCACCACACCTGTCCCTAACTTTACCCTTAAACTTACCCCTACCACCACACCTGTCCCTAACTTTACCCTTAAACTTACCCATACCACCACACCTGTCCCTAACTTTACCCTTAAACTTACCCCTACCACCACACATGTCCTTAACTTTACCCTTAAACTTACCCATACCACCACACCTGTCCCTAACTTTACCCTTAAACTTACCCACACCACCACACCTGTCCCTAACTTTACCCTTAAATTTACCCACACCACCACACCTGTCCCTAACTTTAACCTTAAACTTACCCCTACCACCACACCTGTCCCTAACTTTACCCTTAAACTTACCCATACCACCACACCTGTCCCTAACTTTACCCTTAAACTTACCCATACCACCACACCTGTCCCTAACTTTACCCTTAAACTTACCCATACCACCACACCTGTCCCTAACCCTACCCTTAAACTTACCCATACCACCACACCTGTCCCTAACTTTACCCTTAAACTTACCCATACCACCACACCTGTCCCTAACTTTACCCTTACACTTACCCATACCACCACACCTGTCCCTAACTTTACCCTTAAACTTACCACTACCACCACACCTGTCCCTAACTTTACCCTTAAACTTACCCCTACCACCACACCTGTCCCTAACTTTACCCTTAAACTTACCCATACCACCACACCTGTCCCTAACTTTACCCTTAAACTTACCCATACCACCACACCTGTCCCTAACTTTACCCTTAAACTTACCCATACCACCACACCTGTCCCTAACCCTACCCTTAAACTTACCCATACCACCACACCTGTCCCTAACTTTACCCTTAAACTTACCCATACCACCACACCTGTCCCTAACTTTACCCTTACACTTACCCATACCACCACACCTGTCCCTAACCCTACCCTTAAACTTACCCATACCACCACACCTGTCCCTAACTTTACCCTTAAACTTACCCATACCACCACACCTGTCCCTAACTTTACCCTTAAACTTACCCACACCACCACACCTGTCCCTAACTTTACCCTTAAACTTACCCATACCACCACACCTGTCCCTAACTTTACCCTTAAACTTACCCACACCACCACACCTGTCCCTAACTTTACCCTTAAACTTACCCACACCACCACACCTGTCCCTAACTTTACCCTTAAACTTACCCACACCACCACACCTGTCCCTAACTTTACCCTTAAACTTACCCACACCACCACACCTGTCCCTAACTTTACCCTTAAACTTACCCATCCCACCACACCTGTCCCTAACTTTCCCCTTAAACTTACCGATACCACCTCACTTGTCCCTAACTTTACCCTTACACTTACCCCTACCACCACACCTGTCCCTAACTTTACCTTTAAACTTACCCATACCACCACACCTGTCCCTAACTTTACCCTTAAACTTACCCATACCACCACACCTGTCCCTAACTTTACCCTTAAACTTACCCACACCACCACACGTGTCCCTAACTTTACCCTTAAACTTACCCACACCACCACACCTGTCCCTAACTTTACCCTTAAACTTACCCATCCCACCACACCTGTCCCTAACTTTCCCCTTAAACTTACCCATACCACCACACTTGTCCCTAACTTTACCCTTACACTTACCCCTACCACCACACCTGTCCCTAACTTTCCCCTTAAACTTACCCATACCACCACACCTGTCCCTAACCCTACCCTTAAACTTACCCATACCACCACACCTGTCCCTAACTTTCCCCTTAAACTTACCCATACCACCACACTTGTCCCTAACTTTACCCTTAAACTTACCCATACCCCCACACCTGTCCCTAACTTTACCCTTAAACTTACCCACACCACCACACCTGTCCCTAACTTTACCCTTAAACTGACCCACACCACCACACCTGTCCCTAACTTTACTCTTAAACTTACCCCTACCACCACACCTGTCCCTAACTTTACCCTTAAACTTACCACTACCACCACACCTGTCCCTAACTTTACCCTTAAACTTACCCATACCACCACACCTGTCCCTAACTTTACCTTTAAACTTACCCCTACCACCACACCTGTCCCTAACTTTACCCTTAAACTTACCCCTACCACCACACCTGTCCCTAACTTTACCCTTAAACTGACCCACACCACCACACCTGTCCCTAACTTTACCCTTAAACTTACCCCTACCACCACACCTGTCCCTAACTTTACCCTTAAACTTACCCCTACCACCACACCTGTCCCTAACTTTACCCTTAAACTTACCCCTACCACCACACCTGTCCCTAACTTTACCCTTAAACTTACCCACACCACCACACCTGTCCCTAACTTTACCCTTAAACTTACCCATACCACCACACCTGTCCCTAACTTTACCCTTAAACTTACCCATCCCACCACACCTGTCCCTAACTTTCCCCTTAAACTTACCCATACCACCACACTTGTCCCTAACTTTACCCTTACACTTAACCCTACCACCACACCTGTCCCTAACTTTACCTTTAAACTTACCCATACCACCACACCTGTCCCTAACTTTACCCTTAAACTTACCCATACCACCACACCTGTCCCTAACTTTACCCTTAAACTTACCCACACCACCACACCTGTCCCTAACTTTACCCTTAAACTTACCCACACCACCACACCTGTCCCTAACCCTACCCTTAAACTTACCCATACCACCACACCTGTCCCTAATTTCCCCCTTAAACTTACCCATACCACCACACTTGTCCCTAACTTTACCCTTACACTTACCCCTACCACCACACCTGTCCCTAACTTTACCTTTAAACTTACCCATACCACCACACCTGTCCCTAACTTTACCCTTAAACTTACCCCTACCACCACACCTGTCCCTAACTTTACCCTTAAACTTACCCATACCACCACACCTGTCCCTAACTTTACCCTTAAACTTGCCCACACCACCACACCTGTCCCTAACTTTACCCTTAAACTTACCCCTACCACCACACCTGTCCCTAACTTTACCCTTAAACTTACCCATACCACCACACCTGTCCCTAACTTTACCCTTAAACTTACCCCTACCACCACACCTGTCCCTAACTTTACCCTTAAACTTACCCATACCACCACACCTGTCCCTAACTTTACCCTTAAACTTACCCCTACCACCACACATGTCCTTAACTTTACCCTTAAACTTACCCATACCACCACACCTGTCCCTAACTTTACCCTTAAACTTACCCACACCACCACACCTGTCCCTAACTTTACCCTTAAATTTACCCACACCACCACACCTGTCCCTAACTTTAACCTTAAACTTACCCCTACCACCACACCTGTCCCTAACTTTACCCTTAAACTTACCCATACCACCACACCTGTCCCTAACTTTACCCTTAAACTTACCCATACCACCACACCTGTCCCTAACTTTACCCTTAAACTTACCCATACCACCACACCTGTCCCTAACCCTACCCTTAAACTTACCCATACCACCACACCTGTCCCTAACTTTACCCTTAAACTTACCCATACCACCACACCTGTCCCTAACTTTACCCTTACACTTACCCATACCACCACACCTGTCCCTAACTTTACCCTTAAACTTACCACTACCACCACACCTGTCCCTAACTTTACCCTTAAACTTACCCCTACCACCACACCTGTCCCTAACTTTACCCTTAAACTTACCCATACCACCACACCTGTCCCTAACTTTACCCTTAAACTTACCCATACCACCACACCTGTCCCTAACTTTACCCTTAAACTTACCCATACCACCACACCTGTCCCTAACCCTACCCTTAAACTTACCCATACCACCACACCTGTCCCTAACTTTACCCTTAAACTTACCCATACCACCACACCTGTCCCTAACTTTACCCTTACACTTACCCATACCACCACACCTGTCCCTAACCCTACCCTTAAACTTACCCATACCACCACACCTGTCCCTAACTTTACCCTTAAACTTACCCATACCACCACACCTGTCCCTAACTTTACCCTTAAACTTACCCACACCACCACACCTGTCCCTAACTTTACCCTTAAACTTACCCATACCACCACACCTGTCCCTAACTTTACCCTTAAACTTACCCACACCACCACACCTGTCCCTAACTTTACCCTTAAACTTACCCACACCACCACACCTGTCCCTAACTTTACCCTTAAACTTACCCACACCACCACACCTGTCCCTAACTTTACCCTTAAACTTACCCACACCACCACACCTGTCCCTAACTTTACCCTTAAACTTACCCATCCCACCACACCTGTCCCTAACTTTCCCCTTAAACTTACCCATACCACCTCACTTGTCCCTAACTTTACCCTTACACTTACCCCTACCACCACACCTGTCCCTAACTTTACCTTTAAACTTACCCATACCACCACACCTGTCCCTAACTTTACCCTTAAACTTACCCATACCACCACACCTGTCCCTAACTTTACCCTTAAACTTACCCACACCACCACACGTGTCCCTAACTTTACCCTTAAACTTACCCACACCACCACACCTGTCCCTAACTTTACCCTTAAACTTACCCATCCCACCACACCTGTCCCTAACTTTACCCTTAAACTTACCCCTACCACCACACCTGTCCCTAACTTTACCCTTAAACTTACCCATACCACCACACCTGTCCCTAACTTTACCCTTAAACTTACCCATACCACCACACCTGTCCCTAACTTTACCCTTAAACTTACCCATACCACCACACCTGTCCCTAACCCTACCCTTAAACTTACCCATACCACCACACCTGTCCCTAACTTTACCCTTAAACTTACCCATACCACCACACCTGTCCCTAACTTTACCCTTACACTTACCCATACCACCACACCTGTCCCTAACCCTACCCTTAAACTTACCCATACCACCACACCTGTCCCTAACTTTACCCTTAAACTTACCCATACCACCACACCTGTCCCTAACTTTACCCTTAAACTTACCCACACCACCACACCTGTCCCTAACTTTACCCTTAAACTTACCCATACCACCACACCTGTCCCTAACTTTACCCTTAAACTTACCCACACCACCACACCTGTCCCTAACTTTACCCTTAAACTTACCCACACCACCACACCTGTCCCTAACTTTACCCTTAAACTTACCCACACCACCACACCTGTCCCTAACTTTACCCTTAAACTTACCCACACCACCACACCTGTCCCTAACTTTACCCTTAAACTTACCCATCCCACCACACCTGTCCCTAACTTTCCCCTTAAACTTACCCATACCACCTCACTTGTCCCTAACTTTACCCTTACACTTACCCCTACCACCACACCTGTCCCTAACTTTACCTTTAAACTTACCCATACCACCACACCTGTCCCTAACTTTACCCTTAAACTTACCCATACCACCACACCTGTCCCTAACTTTACCCTTAAACTTACCCACACCACCACACGTGTCCCTAACTTTACCCTTAAACTTACCCACACCACCACACCTGTCCCTAACTTTACCCTTAAACTTACCCATCCCACCACACCTGTCCCTAACTTTCCCCTTAAACTTACCCATACCACCACACTTGTCCCTAACTTTACCCTTACACTTACCCCTACCACCACACCTGTCCCTAACTTTCCCCTTAAACTTACCCATACCACCACACCTGTCCCTAACCCTACCCTTAAACTTACCCATACCACCACACCTGTCCCTAACTTTCCCCTTAAACTTACCCATACCACCACACTTGTCCCTAACTTTACCCTTAAACTTACCCATACCCCCACACCTGTCCCTAACTTTACCCTTAAACTTACCCACACCACCACACCTGTCCCTAACTTTACCCTTAAACTGACCCACACCACCACACCTGTCCCTAACTTTACTCTTAAACTTACCCCTACCACCACACCTGTCCCTAACTTTACCCTTAAACTTACCACTACCACCACACCTGTCCCTAACTTTACCCTTAAACTTACCCATACCACCACACCTGTCCCTAACTTTACCTTTAAACTTACCCCTACCACCACACCTGTCCCTAACTTTACCCTTAAACTTACCCCTACCACCACACCTGTCCCTAACTTTACCCTTAAACTAACCCACACCACCACACCTGTCCCTAACTTTACCCTTAAACTTACCCCTACCACCACACCTGTCCCTAACTTTACCCTTAAACTTACCCCTACCACCACACCTGTCCCTAACTTTACCCTTAAACTTACCCCTACCACCACACCTGTCCCTAACTTTACCCTTAAACTTACCCACACCACCACACCTGTCCCTAACTTTACCCTTAAACTTACCCATACCACCACACCTGTCCCTAACTTTACCCTTAAACTTACCCATCCCACCACACCTGTCCCTAACTTTCCCCTTAAACTTACCCATACCACCACACTTGTCCCTAACTTTACCCTTACACTTAACCCTACCACCACACCTGTCCCTAACTTTACCTTTAAACTTACCCATACCACCACACCTGTCCCTAACTTTACCCTTAAACTTACCCATACCACCACACCTGTCCCTAACTTTACCCTTAAACTTACCCACACCACCACACCTGTCCCTAACTTTACCCTTAAACTTACCCACACCACCACACCTGTCCCTAACCCTACCCTTAAACTTACCCATACCACCACACCTGTCCCTAATTTCCCCCTTAAACTTACCCATACCACCACACTTGTCCCTAACTTTACCCTTACACTTACCCCTACCACCACACCTGTCCCTAACTTTACCTTTAAACTTACCCATACCACCACACCTGTCCCTAACTTTACCCTTAAACTTACCCCTACCACCACACCTGTCCCTAACTTTACCCTTAAACTTACCCATACCACCACACCTGTCCCTAACTTTACCCTTAAACTTGCCCACACCACCACACCTGTCCCTAACTTTACCCTTAAACTTACCCCTACCACCACACCTGTCCCTAACTTTACCCTTAAACTTACCCATACCACCACACCTGTCCCTAACTTTACCCTTAAACTTACCCCTACCACCACACCTGTCCCTAACTTTACCCTTAAACTTACCCATACCACCACACCTGTCCCTAACTTTACCCTTAAACTTACCCCTACCACCACACATGTCCTTAACTTTACCCTTAAACTTACCCATACCACCACACCTGTCCCTAACTTTACCCTTAAACTTACCCTACCACCACACCTATCCCTAACTTTACCCTTAAATTTACCCACACCACCACACCTGTCCCTAACTTTAACCTTAAACTTACCCCTACCACCACACCTGTCCCTAACTTTACCCTTAAACTTACCCATACCACCACACCTGTCCCTAACTTTACCCTTAAACTTACCCATACCACCACACCTGTCCCTAACTTTACCCTTAAACTTACCCATACCACCACACCTGTCCCTAACCCTACCCTTAAACTTACCCATACCACCACACCTGTCCCTAACTTTACCCTTAAACTTACCCATACCACCACACCTGTCCCTAACTTTACCCTTACACTTACCCATACCACCACACCTGTCCCTAACTTTACCCTTAAACTTACCACTACCACCACACCTGTCCCTAACTTTACCCTTAAACTTACCCCTACCACCACACCTGTCCCTAACTTTACCCTTAAACTTACCCATACCACCACACCTGTCCCTAACTTTACCCTTAAACTTACCCATACCACCACACCTGTCCCTAACTTTACCCTTAAACTTACCCATACCACCACACCTGTCCCTAACCCTACCCTTAAACTTACCCATACCACCACACCTGTCCCTAACTTTACCCTTAAACTTACCCATACCACCACACCTGTCCCTAACTTTACCCTTACACTTACCCATACCACCACACCTGTCCCTAACCCTACCCTTAAACTTACCCATACCACCACACCTGTCCCTAACTTTACCCTTAAACTTACCCATACCACCACACCTGTCCCTAACTTTACCCTTAAACTTACCCACACCACCACACCTGTCCCTAACTTTACCCTTAAACTTACCCATACCACCACACCTGTCCCTAACTTTACCCTTAAACTTACCCACACCACCACACCTGTCCCTAACTTTACCCTTAAACTTACCCACACCACCACACCTGTCCCTAACTTTACCCTTAAACTTACCCACACCACCACACCTGTCCCTAACTTTACCCTTAAACTTACCCACACCACCACACCTGTCCCTAACTTTACCCTTAAACTTACCCATCCCACCACACCTGTCCCTAACTTTCCCCTTAAACTTACCCATACCACCTCACTTGTCCCTAACTTTACCCTTACACTTACCCCTACCACCACACCTGTCCCTAACTTTACCTTTAAACTTACCCATACCACCACACCTGTCCCTAACTTTACCCTTAAACTTACCCATACCACCACACCTGTCCCTAACTTTACCCTTAAACTTACCCACACCACCACACGTGTCCCTAACTTTACCCTTAAACTTACCCACACCACCACACCTGTCCCTAACTTTACCCTTAAACTTACCCATCCCACCACACCTGTCCCTAACTTTCCCCTTAAACTTACCCATACCACCACACTTGTCCCTAACTTTACCCTTACACTTACCCCTACCACCACACCTGTCCCTAACTTTCCCCTTAAACTTACCCATACCACCACACCTGTCCCTAACCCTACCCTTAAACTTACCCATACCACCACACCTGTCCCTAACTTTCCCCTTAAACTTACCCATACCACCACACTTGTCCCTAACTTTACCCTTAAACTTACCCATACCCCCACACCTGTCCCTAACTTTACCCTTAAACTTACCCACACCACCACACCTGTCCCTAACTTTACCCTTAAACTGACCCACACCACCACACCTGTCCCTAACTTTACTCTTAAACTTACCCCTACCACCACACCTGTCCCTAACTTTACCCTTAAACTTACCACTACCACCACACCTGTCCCTAACTTTACCCTTAAACTTACCCATACCACCACACCTGTCCCTAACTTTACCTTTAAACTTACCCCTACCACCACACCTGTCCCTAACTTTACCCTTAAACTTACCCCTACCACCACACCTGTCCCTAACTTTACCCTTAAACTGACCCACACCACCACACCTGTCCCTAACTTTACCCTTAAACTTACCCCTACCACCACACCTGTCCCTAACTTTACCCTTAAACTTACCCCTACCACCACACCTGTCCCTAACTTTACCCTTAAACTTACCCCTACCACCACACCTGTCCCTAACTTTACCCTTAAACTTACCCACACCACCACACCTGTCCCTAACTTTACCCTTAAACTTACCCATACCACCACACCTGTCCCTAACTTTACCCTTAAACTTACCCATCCCACCACACCTGTCCCTAACTTTCCCCTTAAACTTACCCATACCACCACACTTGTCCCTAACTTTACCCTTACACTTAACCCTACCACCACACCTGTCCCTAACTTTACCTTTAAACTTACCCATACCACCACACCTGTCCCTAACTTTACCCTTAAACTTACCCATACCACCACACCTGTCCCTAACTTTACCCTTAAACTTACCCACACCACCACACCTGTCCCTAACTTTACCCTTAAACTTACCCACACCACCACACCTGTCCCTAACTTTCCCCTTAAACTTACCCATCCCACCACACCTGTCCCTAACTTTCCCCTTAAACTTACCCATACCACCACACTTGTCCCTAACTTTACCCTTACACTTACCCCTACCACCACACCTGTCCCTAACTTTCCCCTTAAACTTACCCATACCACCACACCTGTCCCTAACCATACCCTTAAACTTACCCATACCACCACACCTGTCCCTAACTTTACCCTTAAACTTACCCATACCACCACACTTGTCCCTAACTTTACCCTTAAACTTACCCATACCACCACACCTGTCCCTAACTTTACCCTTAAACTTACCCACACCACCACACCTGTCCCTAACTTTACCCTTAAACTGACCCACACCACCACACCTGTCCCTAACTTTACCCTTAAACTTACCCCTACCACCAGACCTGTCCCTAACTTTATCCTTAAACTTACCACTACCACCACACCTGTCCCTTACTTTACCCTTAAACTTACCCATACCACCACACCTGTCCCTAACTTTACCCTTAAACTTACCCCTACCACCACACCTGTCCCTAACTTTACCCTTAAACTTACCCCTACCACCACACCTGTCCCTAACTTTACCCTTAAACTTACCCATACCACCACACCTGTCCCTAACTTTACCCTTAAACTGATCCACACCACCACACCTGTCCCTAACTTTACTCTTAAACTTACCCCTACCACCACACCTGTCCCTAACTTTACCCTTAAACTTACCCCTACCACCACACCTGTCCCTAACTGTACCCTTAAACTTACCCACACCACCACACCTGTCCCTAACTTTACCCTTAAACTTACCCACACCACCACACCTGTCCCTAACTTTACCCTTAAACTTACCCATACCCCCACACCTGTCCCTAACTTTACCCTTAAACTTACCCACACCACCACACCTGTCCCTAACTTTACCCTTAAACTGACCCACACCACCACACCTGTCCCTAACTTTACTCTTAAACTTACCCCTACCACCACACCTGTCCCTAACTTTACCCTTAAACTTACCACTACCACCACACCTGTCCCTAACTTTACCCTTAAACTTACCCATACCACCACACCTGTCCCTAACTTTACCCTTAAACTTACCCCTACCACCACACCTGTCCCTAACTTTACCCTTAAACTTACCCCTACCACCACACCTGTCCCTAACTTTACCCTTAAACTGACCCACACCACCACACCTGTCCCTAACTTTACTCTTAAACTTACCCCTACCACCACACCTGTCCCTAACTTTACCCTTAAACTTACCACTACCACCACACCTGTCCCTAACTTTACCCTTAAACTTACCCATACCACCCCACCTGTCCCTAACTTTACCCTTAAACTTACCCCTACCACCACACCTGTCCCTAACTTTACCCTTAAACTTACCCCTACCACCACACCTGTCCCTAACTTTACCCTTAAACTGACCCACACCACCACACCTGTCCCTAACTTTACCCTTAAACTTACCCCTACCACCACACCTGTCCCTAACTTTACCCTTAAACTTACCCCTACCACCACACCTGTCCCTAACTTTACCCTTAAACTTACCCCTACCACCACACCTGTCCCTAACTTTACCCTTAAACTTACCCACACCACCACACCTGTCCCTAACTTTACCCTTAAACTTACCCATACCACCACACCTGTCCCTAACTTTACCCTTAAACTTACCCATCCCACCACACCTGTCCCTAACTTTCCCCTTAAACTTACCCATACCACCACACTTGTCCCTAACTTTACCCTTACACTTAACCCTACCACCACACCTGTCCCTAACTTTACCTTTAAACTTACCCATACCACCACACCTGTCCCTAACTTTACCCTTAAACTTACCCATACCACCACACCTGTCCCTAACTTTACCCTTAAACTTACCCACACCACCACACCTGTCCCTAACTTTACCCTTAAACTTACCCACACCACCACACCTGTCCCTAACTTTCCCCTTAAACTTACCCATCCCACCACACCTGTCCCTAACTTTCCCCTTAAACTTACCCATACCACCACACTTGTCCCTAACTTTACCCTTACACTTACCCCTACCACCACACCTGTCCCTAACTTTCCCCTTAAACTTACCCATACCACCACACCTGTCCCTAACCATACCCTTAAACTTACCCATACCACCACACCTGTCCCTAACTTTACCCTTAAACTTACCCATACCACCACACTTGTCCCTAACTTTACCCTTAAACTTACCCATACCACCACACCTGTCCCTAACTTTACCCTTAAACTTACCCACACCACCACACCTGTCCCTAACTTTACCCTTAAACTGACCCACACCACCACACCTGTCCCTAACTTTACCCTTAAACTTACCCCTACCACCAGACCTGTCCCTAACTTTATCCTTAAACTTACCACTACCACCACACCTGTCCCTAACTTTACCCTTAAACTTACCCATACCACCACACCTGTCCCTAACTTTACCCTTAAACTTACCCCTACCACCACACCTGTCCCTAACTTTACCCTTAAACTTACCCCTACCACCACACCTGTCCCTAACTTTACCCTTAAACTTACCCATACCACCACACCTGTCCCTAACTTTACCCTTAAACTGACCCACACCACCACACCTGTCCCTAACTTTACTCTTAAACTTACCCCTACCACCACACCTGTCCCTAACTTTACCCTTAAACTTACCCCTACCACCACACCTGTCCCTAACTGTACCCTTAAACTTACCCACACCACCACACCTGTCCCTAACTTTACCCTTAAACTTACCCACACCACCACACCTGTCCCTAACTTTACCCTTAAACTTACCCATACCCCCACACCTGTCCCTAACTTTACCCTTAAACTTACCCACACCACCACACCTGTCCCTAACTTTACCCTTAAACTGACCCACACCACCACACCTGTCCCTAACTTTACTCTTAAACTTACCCCTACCACCACACCTGTCCCTAACTTTACCCTTAAACTTACCACTACCACCACACCTGTCCCTAACTTTACCCTTAAACTTACCCATACCACCACACCTGTCCCTAACTTTACCCTTAAACTTACCCCTACCACCACACCTGTCCCTAACTTTACCCTTAAACTTACCCCTACCACCACACCTGTCCCTAACTTTACCCTTAAACTGACCCACACCACCACACCTGTCCCTAACTTTACTCTTAAACTTACCCCTACCACCACACCTGTCCCTAACTTTACCCTTAAACTTACCACTACCACCACACCTGTCCCTAACTTTACCCTTAAACTTACCCATACCACCACACCTGTCCCTAACTTTACCCTTAAACTTACCCCTACCACCACACCTGTCCCTAACTTTACCCTTAAACTTACCCCTACCACCACACCTGTCCCTAACTTTACCCTTAAACTGACCCACACCACCACACCTGTCCCTAACTTTACCCTTAAACTTACCCCTACCACCACACCTGTCCCTAACTTTACCCTTAAACTTACCCCTACCACCACACCTGTCCCTAACTTTACCCTTAAACTTACCCCTACCACCACACCTGTCCCTAACTTTACCCTTAAACTTACCCACACCACCACACCTGTCCCTAACTTTACCCTTAAACTTACCCATACCACCACACCTGTCCCTAACTTTACCCTTAAACTTACCCATCCCACCACACCTGTCCCTAACTTTCCCCTTAAACTTACCCATACCACCACACTTGTCCCTAACTTTACCCTTACACTTACCCCTACCACCACACCTGTCCCTAACTTTACCTTTAAACTTACCCATACCACCACACCTGTCCCTAACTTTACCCTTAAACTTACCCATACCACCACACCTGTCCCTAACTTTACCCTTAAGCTTACCCACACCACCACACCTGTCCCTAACTTTACCCTTAAACTTACCCACACCACCACACCTGTCCCTAACTTTACCCTTAAACTTACCCATCCCACCACACCTGTCCCTAACTTTCCCCTTAAACTTACCCATACCACCACACTTGTCCCTAACTTTACCCTTACACTTACCCCTACCACCACACCTGTCCCTAACTTTCCCCTTAAACTTACCCATACCACCACACCTGTCCCTAACCATACCCTTAAACTTACCCATACCACCACACCTGTCCCTAACTTTCCCCTTAAACTTACCCATACCACCACACTTGTCCCTAACTTTACCCTTAAACTTACCCATACCACCACACCTGTCCCTAACTTTACCCTTAAACTTACCCACACCACCACACCTGTCCCTAACTTTACCCTTAAACTGACCCACACCACCACACCTGTCCCTAACTTTACCCTTAAACTTACCCCTACCACCAGACCTGTCCCTAACTTTATCCTTAAACTTACCACTACCACCACACCTGTCCCTAACTTTACCCTTAAACTTACCCATACCACCACACCTGTCCCTAACTTTACCCTTAAACTTACCCCTACTACCACACCTGTCCCTAACTTTACCCTTAAACTTACCCCTACCACCACACCTGTCCCTAACTTTACCCTTAAACTTACCCATACCACCACACCTGTCCCTAACTTTACCCTTAAACTGACCCACACCACCACACCTGTCCCTAACTTTACTCTTAAACTTACCCCTACCACCACACCTGTCCCTAACTGTACCCTTAAACTTACCCACACCACCACACCTGTCCCTAACTTTACCCTTAAACTTACCCACACCACCACACCTGTCCCTAACCCTACCCTTAAACTTACCCATACCACCACACCTGTCCCTAACTTTACCCTTAAACTTACCCCTACCACCACACCTGTCCCTAACTTTACCCTTAAACTTACCCACACCACCACACCTGTCCCTAACCCTACCCTTAAACTTACCCACACCACCACACCTGTCCCTAACTTTACCCTTAAACTTACCCACACCACCACACCTGTCCCTAACCCTACCCTTAAACTTACCCACACCACCACACCTGTCCCTAACTTTACCCTTAAACTGACCCACACCACCACACCTGTCCCTAACTTTACCCGTATCCCACCTCAATATCAGCAGAAGTGTTTTGCAATACAATATGAACACAATAAGTACATTGTACTTATTTTTTGATGTAAATACATAATAGTTAAGGCCACCTAATATAAAGTGGGGTCAAATTATTAATTAAAAATATATGAATAATACGTAAGGATTATTAATTTTTTTATTTTACTATACAATTAAAAAAAGGCATAATTGTTTTGTGTGCAGGTTTTGTATTATTATTTTGTTTGATTATAACTTCTGATAAATAATCTTTATCAAAAGAATACACAATAATCAATATCTAAATTAAACCTTTTAGCTGGATCTATACATTATCTATACACTGGTCACAATAAGCTTCTATGGGTAGCTGTTTCACCTGTTATAATATTCCTAATATGTGTATTAGTGTGAACTGTGTTTCAGAATATGCTTTCTTTAACATATATTGCCTCAGAAGAATCACTTCCTACATGTGAACCGTTCAAAAGAACCGATTCGCACAAATGATTCCCGTGTCACGACTCGCAGCCGTCGTGTGACGTAATGACGCCACAGCGCACGCTATAAACCTCCATTTGACTGAGCACAGCAGTCCGGCAACGTTCATCAGCAGGTACTACTGGATCTTATGCTTTCTTATCCATCCATTATCCGCTGTTTACTAGGTTTCATTGACATCTCTTTGTATGCATTTACCGTTCGGCTCGTGCATGTTTGCTCTGTCTGAAGCGCGAGACTTTCCGTGAATCCCATGCATGGCAATTTTAAAATTGAAACTTTACTTTAACTTGATGACTTACGCTGCTCATGTAGACGACATGAATACAAAAAAAAAAAAAAAAAAAAAAAAAAAATCGAGTTTACAAGCATTATTTAGTATATATAAAAATAGATTGATTTGAGTTCATTTTAGGTGAGTATGGTTTAATTTTGTGGTACTATGTGTGCAAACAACGCTTCTGTCGTTATTTAATCTCATATAGTACCGTTAAATGTCTATAGAGGACGAAACCTGCAAAAAACAATAAATAAATGAGTACGCGAACAAACAAATAAATCCACAAAATTCTACATATGTAAATAAATAAATGTGCAAAAACAAAAATGCATAAATAAATACATAAATTCACATATTCCTGCATAAATAAATGTGTAAATTACATCAGCCAATGGTGGCGTAGAGCCCGCCTTCTGACGTTTGATTGACACCTCCTCATTAGCATATAAACATCAACATCAACAAATGAATAAACGGTTAAAAGTAAAAAAGTCAACTTTCAGTTGAGCATTTCCTTTAACACTTTTATTTATTCGTCCCAACATTCGTTGTATTTATTTAATGATCTCCTTGCACATTTAATTATCTATATATTTATGCAGGAATATGTGATTTATGCATTTATTTATGTGCACATTTATTTATATATATTGATGTAGAATTTTGTGGATTTATTTGTTTATGTATTTGCATATTTGTTTCTTCCTCCATAAATGTCTTTTATCCGTAGTTTTGTTTTAATGGAAATGTTTGGGTGAATTTTTCCTTTAACCTCCTAGTGTTATTATGTTCTTGCATTGCTCTTATTATCAATGGATTTGCCAATAACCACTCCTCCCCCATCCTCAGCCATGTCAAGAAAAGAGTCAAAGCCAAATCTGAGGCATTCCCAGGTTACAGAGCTTATGAGGCGCCTCTATGGCCTGAGCGTGTCCGTCATCCGACCGTTGCCCAGTTATGATGACCAGAACTTCTACGTGTCCCCCAGTGAGGGACGGGAATATGTGTTGAAGGTGTTGAACTCCGCAGACAGTCACAACATCAGTGTTATTGAGCTGCAGAATCACTCCATGAACTTCCTGCACCAGAGAGGCCTTCCTGCCCAGACCGCACTGCCCACTCTGACCGGACAACTCATGAGCGCTGAAGAGTTTGGTGAGAGTACCTGTTCATTTCATTAAACATTAAGTCCTAAAACACACAAAGGCCGTTGTTGGTGGGTTGAAATGCCTGTTAAAGGTGAGTAAACAATGACTGAATGGTATTATCTCTTCACAGATTGTGGTTTTGGCACGCAGAAATATTTGGTGCGCCTGCTCACCTTCCTGCCTGGCACTACCATAGCCAGAATTACCTGCAGTCCTCAGATCTTGTACGACGTTGGGAAAATGGCCGCCACATTGGATACAGTTTTACTGCAAGTAAAAACTTTCATTCCATTGTTTCAAGTTACTTCGTTCACTGACAGCGTTTGCCAAAATCTTTTTTTTTAAAAATTATTATTACTTGTATATTTGTTGAACATTTACAAACAAGACTGAGCATACATTCAATCGTCACATCAACGAATAACACGTTAGCATGTTAAAGACAAGGAAAGAAAAGAAGGGGAAAAAAGTAAGGGGATTTTTTTTTATTTTAAAACCAAAATGTAAATCAAGCCTGAGTACACTGCAAAAAAATGGTAACCTGCAATCGTTACTTTAAAGAGCGATTTTTGGAAAATTGTATTAATAATAATTTTTTTTTGGTAACACTTTATAATAAGGTTGTATTAGTTACTATTAGTTAATGCATTAGTTAACATTAACTAATCAAACGATACCTGTATCTTTACTGTTTTTGTAAGGTTGTCTTACTGTACACATTTACATTAGTTTACGTGGCAGTGGACACACACTAACATTTCTAACTCACATCTCACTCTAAAAGTAAAAATGCTGTTGTGTACCTCATCAACATTATTCAACAAAGCATGTATTAATGGATTTTCAGAACCTTATTGTAAAGTGTACACTATTTCAACATTAACATTAACTGACACTTTACGATAAGGGTCACAAAATCCATGAATAAATGCTTTGTTGAATGTAAGTAATGATAGTAAAGTGCATATAAACATGAACAACCTGTCCGCTGATGTTCAGATGGCTTCCACTTCAGAATTATGTTTACCAACAGCCCAAATCAATGCCGCCTTATTAAATAACGTTGATAAGGTACACAATAGCAATTTTACCTTTAAGATGTGAGTTAGAAATGTTAGTGTGTGTCCACTGCTACGTAAACTAATGTAAATGTGTACAGTAAGATAACCTTACAAAAACAGTAAAGATACAGGCACTTCATGTTAACTAATGCTTTAACTAATGTTAACTAATACAACCTTATTGTAAAGTGTTACCATTTTTTTTTTTTACCAATATTGCAATTGTTCAGGTTTTAATGCCATGTGTGACTATTGTGCATCTAACAATAATGCAGTAAATGTTAGGGATGCACCGATATGAAAATTTTGGCCGATACCAATAACCGATAATTCTTTGTTTGAAAGCCGATAACCGATATATTGGCCGATAAATCTAAATACAACTTTTAATAAACTTTGAGAGCCTGATTACAAAAACAAAAGGCTCACAATGAAAAGCCATGTCCCAAACACTTCAACATGAATCAAACCTATACAGTACAGTAGCCTATCTGAACCAGTGTAAGATTCCTTAACTTTTCAGATTAATTTTACACTCCTATGGCCAACTTACTTTATTAAAAAAAATGGTAAAACTTTACAATAAGGTTTCTTACTCCTTTATTATTCAACAAAAACAAGCAATACATCAATGACCAACACTTCTTTAGACCTGATAAATATTTTGGTATATAATCATATCAATATTAAAAAGTAGCATTTAAAAAAAGTAATCCAAAAGTTCAAAAGTCTAATTTTCTACCATATACACTCACCTAAAGGATTATTAGGAACACCATACTAATACTGTGTTTGACCCCCTTTCGCCTTCAGAACTGCCTTAATTCTACGTGGCATTGATTCAACAAGGTGCTGAAAGCATTCTTTAGAAATGTTGGCCCATATTGATAGGATAGCATCTTGCAGTTGATGGAGATTTGTGGGATGCACATCCAGGGCACGAAGCTCCCGTTCCACCACATCCCAAAGATGCTCTATTGGGTTGAGATCTGGTGACTGTGGGGGCCATTTTAGTACAGTGAACTCATTGTCATGTTCAAGAAACCAATTTGAAATGATTGGAGCTTTGTGACATGGTGCATTATCCTGCTGGAAGTAGCCATCAGAGGATGGGTACATGGTGGTCATAAAGGGATGGACATGGTCAGAAACAATGCTCAGGTAGGCCGTGGCATTTAAACGATGCCCAATTGGCACTAAGGGGCCTAAAGTGTGCCAAGAAAACATCCCCCACACCATTACACCACCACCACCAGCCTGCACAGTGGTAACAAGGCATGATGGATCCATGTTCTCATTCTGTTTACGCCAAATTCTGACTCTACCATCTGAATGTCTGAACAGAAATCCAGACTCATCAGACCAGGCAACATTTTTCCAGTCTTCAACTGTCCAATTTTGGTGAGCTCGTGCAAATTGTAGCCTCTTTTTCCTATTTGTAGTGGAGATGAGTGGTACCCGGTGGGGTCTTCTGCTGTTGTAGCCCATCCGCCTCAAGGTTGTGCGTGTTGTGGCTTCACAAATGCTTTGCTGCATACCTCGGTTGTAACGAGTGGTTATTTCAGTCAAAGTTGCTCTTCTATCAGCTTGAATCAGTCGGCCCATTCTCCTCTGACCTCTAGCATCAACAAGGCATTTTCGCCCACAGGACTGCCGCATACTGGATGTTTTTCCCTTTTCACAGCATTCTTTGTAAACTCTAGAAATGGTTGTGCGTGAAAATCCCAGTAACTGAGCAGATTGTGAAATACTCAGACCGGCCCGTCTGGCACCAACAACCATGCCACGCTCAAAATTGCTTAAATCACCTTTCTTTCCCATTCTGACATTCAGTTTGGAGTTCAGGAGATTGTCTTGACCAGGACCACACCCCTCAATGCATTGAAGCAACTGCCATGTGATTGGTTGATTAGATAATTGCATTAATGAGAAATTGAACAGGTGTTCCTAATAATCCTTTAGGTGAGTGTACAATTGAATGAAATTAGCAGCTAGCAACAACTTACCTCACTCTAGTCTAAACTAACTGATTTTAGGTTATTTACTACACATTGTCATATAAATAACCTGAAAATACTGTGGATTATTAAGGCTAAATCTTACTAACCACTGTTGCTAAATGGGTGAGCACACTTGCGTTCTCATTTCAGAGGTGTTCTGAGTAAATGATTCAGACAGTGACGTCTCGTGAGTTCAGTGTTTGACAGATCAGTTGTTTTAACCATTCATTAAAATGAATCGGTTCAAATGAGTAGGCTTGGGTACCGGTCACATTTTAACTGATACTGGTACCTGAAATTCGGTGCCGGTACCCAACGGTACCTTTTTTCGGGACTTTAGGGATGTTTCCCTCAATAACTGTGCAGAAACTGTAAGTCATTTATAGAAGTGTTATTGACGTTATGCCAGAGCTGCCGTGGTCTCTGTCTGCCATTGTCTGTGATGTTTGATTACTGTAATATTTACCAGTAAATAGTAGGCTACTAGCTACTTAACTAATTGAATTGATAAAAACTTTTCATTTCTATGAAAAGATTTCCCACAAATTCTGTGTTGTGTATTTTCTGGTAATCAAATGAAGACATAAAACATTAATTTATTTTATCTTTTAATTTAAACTTTTTTTGTCAATCAAACTGAGCTTTATACTGTTAAAATTAAAACATGGAAGAAAAACTGATTTATTACTTAAAAAATAAAGTTGATAATGTAGTATTATTACGTTAGTGTTTGTATTATTATTACATTGAGGCGTATCTAAATTCTACTGTACAACAGTAATTAGGGATGCACCGATCCGATACTCTGTATCGGTATCGGCTCTGATCCGCCATTATTTGCCGGATCGGGTATCGGTCAGACAGGACTGATCCAAATCCGATAGCCTACTGTGCGTATAATATTCTGTGTTATTGTTAAGCCCCAGTGCCCCACAAAAACATTATAAAGCATCATCAACGCTTTGTGCACTATATTAAGTGTTCTGAAGCCATTCCATAGTTTAATGTGAGGTCCAGATGAATATTTAAGTCATTAAAGTTCACGTGAATGCTTCCCTCCACGTCTGTCAGTCATTCTCCATTCAGCTTTCAAACTGCGTGTGCGTGTCGGTTAAGACAGTCAACACGATGAAACTCTCAAAGATGATTAAATGTTCCTGTTATTATGCTTGATCTGTAGATAACGCTCTATGGTTTCAGATAAAATTACTTTATCTTGCTGGAGTTTATTGCTGTAAATCGTGTTACTTTCTCCCGGGTGTCTGTTAGGTCACAACACTGGAGTAGAGATTGTATTGTTCTTCACACACGGTAACTGAAATGTTAAACTGTTAAAAAAAAGGCTCAATAAAATATTGCATAGATATCTCTCCTCTTTGTGTTTTGAGCTTCTCAATGCGGCCGGAGCGCTGTGACTCAAGCACATCATCCTGCGCACGGGATGCGCATACGCATTATTGGAGTCGTATTGGAGCCGTTCGTATTATAATACTTTTGCGCTATGAAAGATTATTAATAGCCTATCTATAATATGTTGCTGCCTCAATAAAAAGCTGCGCTATACATTTAAAATAACTGTAATTTCTTAGTATATAGGCCCTATTTCTATAAATATATTTACTTTTTCATGAATGTATTTTACAACAATGTGTAACATTTTACCAGATTTAGAGCTACACTTATTCACTTTTATTGTATTTTTTTCACTAAATGTTTAGATTTTATACAATTATTGTGCACTCTTGATTTTTCTAGAGTAACTTTTGCTGCTGAATGATCTAATCTAGTTTATAATAGTATTTTTGTCATAGATTGTGATTATTTTTTTGATTTGTTGTTTGTCTTAATAATGGCGTTGTCTGTATTTAGTAGATTGTGTTTAACTCATAAAAGAGTGATTATCAGTTCAACACACTGAGATACAGAAATTCTACATAGAATTTGTAAAACAAAACTGCATTGGTATCGGTATTGGCCGATACTCAGAATTTTTAATATCGGATTGGATCGTTTCTGAAAAAATGGTATCGGTGCATCCCTAACAGTAATATATTTGTCAAGTTGAACCGAACTTTTATTTAGACAGGTTGCCGTGAAGATATTTGAGTTTCTGTGTGTTTATGATATGATGGAAGTTTTCTCAAATGAAAGGGTAAAATGCTCATGAAGTGACTCTCAGAGCGGCTCTGGAGATGAAGTTCATGCATTCATGTCTTCATATGAGATGGCAGAGTTGGAAACACGCGACCGTCACGCGCGATTCAGAGTGTGTGTGAGGTAAATTAAACCACATGTATGCGCCATTCATTCACACAGAGACACGAGGGACATGCAGGATTCGTATTTAAATAGTCTTTTTGTGGTTTAATATTCACAGACGCTAGTCTATATCACCAGATGCGTTCTCAGGTACCGAAATTAGGCACCGATTGATTTAATGTGAATTGGTACTCGGTAGTACTGACGTCATTCGGTCGGTGCCCTTAAAAGTACAGAGTTCAGGACCCAACCCTACAAATGAGTCATTAGGTCGTGAATCGGATATTAGCGGACATTGACGCACTGTGTGCTAATCCTGGATGTTAGGACATTGGGCTGTTAGGCAAAACATTTGTCAACACAGAAAACACTTCATCACTTCATTTTCGTTTATGGAAAGTGTGGTGAAAGGGGATTTAAACGATATTGTTACTCTGTGTTGGTATCGTTATAGTTGTCATATGGACTCTGCTGTTTTCTTAAAGGCACAATATGTAAGATTTTTAGATGAAAATATCCAAAAACCACTAGAGCAGTGTTATATAGTTTGTTGACTTGTGTACTTACATTATCCCAAATGTTTCCCACAATGTTTAAATCCAGAGAAATCAGCAATTTAAACCAGGACACAGACCGTGTCATTGCGTCGCCTGTCATTGACGTCATATCCGCGCTACCCTTGATTTACTTTCGTAGGAACCTCAAAGACCCTTTATATGATGTGTTTTATTAGACAGGTGAGCAACTGTTTGGATACATTCATCGACAGAATTGTTCTACAGCTCAACACAGTTAGTCTTATTGTTTGAATCGCTTGTTTTCTTGATTTACCACAAGTACCATGTTTTATCATGACACCAAGTGGCTATTATAGCATAATCAGAGAGAGCTTTCTCTATCATACAATATATTTTTAAATGAATTGCATGTCATTTAGTCAGCCTGTTTTTATTAATATGATATTCTAATATCGATCTTAATATTGCAAAGTGCAACAAGTCTCATACCAGCCATGGAGCGAACACAAAGAGTAACGTTATAACAACTTTCAACACTCAGATGTATTTAGAATGATTGTTTTAACCATGTAAAACAGTGCTGCGTTATCCCACATACGCAACGAGCAGAAAAGAGCTAAAGAGGCCGACTGCAGCATAATAAAAGCTCTGCTGGTCTCGAGACCGGTGTTTTGCGCAGGCGTCTCTCATTAGCATTAGCTCCCAAGGGCTCTCACGCATCCTGCTTAATACCACCATAACGTTAATAAAGCTTTAATGCATTCACTCATCCATGAACATGATTTCTGCCCGTGTCCGTAGGATCCTTTCCATTGGCTGTGGAGGTGAATTCAAGACTACAACTCATTCACGCCGTTCATTTATTTTGTCCATTAGATTCAAAGATCTGAAAAAACACACACATTTACCCACCCAAAGACCCTCCCCTCGAAGAAATCAGGACAGAAGTGGTTTAAAGTGGACAAAAGAGACACATTAAAACTCCAGGGTCCAGATTTACTAAACAGGGAAAATTTGCGTGAGCAAAGCTCATCGACGGGAGTGGAAAGTTCTGCACGTGATCTAAAGAACACAGACGCAGCCGGATCATTTCCATAATAACCAACACAATCTATCAAGAGCAGCGCAAATTAGCGTCTTGCTTAAGACATGCTTTTTTGGGCGTTAAATAATGGCGCAAACACCAGTAAATCGATGAGCACAAACCTTAGTAAATCAGCTTCTGCGTCTGAAAGGGAAACTCCTACAAATGCATATGCAATAAGGCCAGCCGCACACAAATAACTGTGCCCATGCCTTTTTAGTATCATTAGTAAATCCTGACATTAGTTTTTTCCTACAGTTTCCCATTGTATTTCCTGTATTAAGGTATTTGTTGTTTGTTTTTTTCTTGTGGAGATGGAGCATCCAAACATCAGTGTCCTTCAGAGAGAGAATTTTATATGGAATCTCGCCAGCGTTCCGCTCTTGAATCAGTATGTCCATGTGATGGATGCGGATCCTGTACAAAAGGTTGTTAAAGCCGTCATTGAGCAGTACCAGATCCAAATCATGCCAAAACTACCGTTGTTCCGCAAGTGTAAGACATTATTTTAATTTAAAGTGTTTTACTCTGAAGTCAACAGAGTCCTTATAATCCTTATTCAGTCCTTATTCTTTGCATTGCAGGCATTAACCATGGAGACTTCAACGACCACAATCTCTTGGTGAAACCTGATGGACCCTCAAAGTACAAGATCTCTGGGATTCTTGATTTTGGAGACATGAGCAGTGGCTATTTCATATTCGAGCTGGCCATAACTATCATGTACATGATGATTGAGAATCCCAATTCGGTCGATGTCGGAGGGCCAGTGGTGGCGGGATGGGAAAGCGTTTTTCCTCTCAATGAGGCAGAAAGAGACTCGCTGTATTTGCTGGTTCTGTGTCGGTTCTGCCAGTCTCTAGTTCTGGCCCGGCACGCTGTGATCCAGCAGCCAGAGAATGAGGAGTACTTGATGACCACCGCCAGGACAGGTGTGCAGCACCTCTGTCGTCTTTGGGAGCTGGGTAAAGAGGAAGTGGAAAGAATATGGTTCCGGAGTGCTGCACAGTTCAGCCAAAAAATATATGCAATATAGCCAAATCTGTAAACATTCTTCCATGGAAGACAAATGGTGAAATTTGAAATAATGAAAGTATTGAGGACTGTGACTGTCAAGCCTCAAAATGGCAAGAAAATCACCATAAAAGTGTTCCAAAAGTAAATACTTACAATCAGTGATGATGTCAAATGGTGACTTTGGTGGAGGGGAAGGTTTTAGCGCACACGTGATATGAACCATGCACTTTTATGATATTTTCATGGTGCTTTTGGCTCTTTTTGGAAGCCACGTTCATTATATCGTCGCTGTCGGGTGGAAACCTCGTATCTCCAAAAACACTACTGTTCAGGAAATATTTTTAATAATTAAACACTGCATCGTTAAAGTTGATATTGTGGCTTTATATGGTCAGACACTTGCATGTATAATTAGATTATTTACTAAAATCAAGCTCAAATGGAGTTTAGAATTTTAGAGTATTTCGGACATGCATGTTTTGTCCGTCATTAGAACAGCCATATCTGAGGCAATAAGTGCATTCATTACGTTTTCATCAATTTGCAGGTTATAAAGTTTATTGTAGGTATGTGGGCACTGAGGTTTCACACAGGCTTTTTAAGACAGTATTGACTATGATTGGATGACAAATGCTAGACTAAGACACTCCTTTCCGCTCCTCAAATACATTAAACGTTAGCCTTTTCTATACACTACCAGTCAAAAGTTTGGATATTATATTGTATTATGGATATTATTTATTATGGATATTATTTGGATTTTATATATATATATATGTTTGACTGACAGTTTCAGGATCCAATGGAGTTACGAGGTTTCGTCACAAGCTCTTTTTAATACTATTCATTGATTAAACTTTTGCAAAACCCACAGACAGACATAAAAGGTGACCAATGGTAAAGATTTATGAAAAAAAAATAAGCACAATAACACAATTTAATGAAAATGCAATATTTTCCTTGATGTCAATAATTAGTATTATTATTTAATGAAAACCTTATACATGAGATGAAATGGTAATGGATATCGCAAGAATAATGGTAGGATTGCTATGACACTTGTACTAATAAGCACAAAACCAATTTATTTTGTTATCAGTGATTTTTTTTTTTTTTTTTTTTTTTCCAAGGTTAAGATATACACATTTAAATTAGAATAGAAATCAAGATTATTGTATTAGTTTTCTTGTTTGTTTGATTCGTTTTTCATCTATAATCTTATTCGGTGCCTTTATTTCATCCAAAAATAAATGAACCAAATGAAAGTATTTTCTTTGAAACAGTTATTATTAATGCTGCAGAATTCATAGAGTATGATCTCACAAGTATTATGTATGTACTGTATATCATTATGATGGAGTGTGACAAAGGGCCCCATAAACTTGTATGGACTGCCTAGTCTAATCTTACTGCTCAAGGTATGAATAAACAAACGGCTGACTGCAGCGTTTTATCTGATTGGTCAAAGGTCTTTTTTATGGCACAGATCATGTGTTATTGAAAGGTCATGGTTTAATTCATACTAAAAAGTGCACTTGAACTAACTGATAATGAACAATCTTCCTTGTTGATGGCTAAGTAATACATAACTTATGACAAAACACGAGCATTAAGGTCTCATAGACTTCAGAGACATTTTAATTGGTTTAATGGGTTACCAGGACACATATTGAAAGTTGCTTTGGATAAAAATCAAATGGAATTAGATACACTGACTCAATCAAGCATACAAATGAAATGTTATACCAAACGTCACGTGATTGTCCAGATGTTGGTCTGTTTTAAAACAACTCTTGATTGTGTAGAGGTCTCAGGGGGAGGGGTTAAGAACTATCATGTAACTAAATACTGAACCCATTACTTTGGAAACTGTTTCAGGCCAAGGGCTCAGAAAAAAGACTCATTTCATGCTGCTCAAATGCCAAGAAAAGCTTCACAAGCAACAATCCTTTAGTAATACAGTATACAGTAATACATACTCTGCAAACTTGTAGTTTTCACATCCTGTGGCCTTCTCATTGTGTGGTAAAGTGCATCTATAGTCAGTCAATTGCTTTATATGGTTCCCCAGCATCTGTTCCTCACTGATGATGCCCACTGCATTTGCTCCTGTTGTTTGCTTGCTTTGGAACTGAAAAGTGAGCAGATGGCATAGAGGAAACATGTACTGGCATATCACATAACAGATCGTATGCATATGAATGAAAAATGGACAGAACTGGGCTTAAATTTCACTGATGGTGTTTCTGATGTGCAGAGCTACTGTGCCTTATATTAGCCCATCTACATTTCTGTTAAAAACAAACTAACAATAAGAATAGGATACCCGCAGGCCTTAAGTCTTAAATTCACTGAAGTATTGAGTTCTAGGTCTTAAATCATTTTAAACAGGTCTTAATTTTCCTACGTCCATGTAAAGCTACCTCTATTGACCATTGAAATGCTCCCGCAGCGCTTTAGTGTGTGTTTGTGTGTTTGTTCTGGGGTGTTGTAGTTCTTTCTTTCGCTAGTCCAACTATAGGTCGCTGTATTACAACTACAAATGAGACCAACATGCATCTTATATTGCAGCCAGTCAGCTTTCGTGTTTTTTTGGCGCGAGTCTCTTTCGGATTAGACGCATAAAACGTATTATATTCTTCAGCTAACAGTTCTCCAGTTCTTCCAGTTCCGTGATCGTGAAAGCGAAGGCGAATCTTTCTCACCTGCCATCTCACATAATGACCAAATTAAAGTATGATATGCCTGATAGCACTAAAAAAGAGTTAATAAAAGCGATGTAAACCACAAACTCAGTTCGGTACTGACACACGGACCGATGTCAGACTGATATATCTAACATAATAATATGGTAAATGTGGCATCCTAATTATGAAAAAAAAAAAAACATGCACATTTCTAGAAATGACTACCACAAAATCTGTCATTTTGATCTCAAAAAATCACCCCCCCCCAAAAAAAGTATATATATAGTGAAATCCTGGTGGGATTGAGCTATGAGGAAGTGCATGTTTACTAATACTTTGTTCAATTTGAATAAATTAATTTGCTTTGTAAGTAATTTTGTGATTCTGCATTTTCATTGTAAGTTTTTTTATTGCGTGATACACGTATGTCCTAAATTTAATTCATAATGGTCTTAAAAAGGTCTTAAAAAGTCTTAAAAAAAAAAGTCCCGCTGGATTTCGTCCTCCACATATAAGCTTAATAAAGCCTGAATCTTGTCATCGGTCGTATTTTATAAACTCCATTGTTGATTCGAATAGCAAACAACTCTTACGGCACGCAACGTAACAGACATTTACAAATGGTGGTTGAAATAAAATGCTGCGTAAATCAACCAATCCAACCAATCAGCATGTTCAGTGCTCAAGTCCCACCCCCGAAAGTTCCTGAACTTTGAGAAAGCACTACCTTGCGAGCAGGGACTTTCTGAGGGGGAGATTTTTACCCAGAACCTCATTTAGACCCTGATCCCTGCGGTCGAAACACACCAGGTATCAGCCCAAAGTCCCTAGTTCCAGAGGAAAGTTCCTGCGGTGGAAACATGGCTATAGATATACAGGGCCGTCTGTAGGGCTGTACAACTGTCCAAAAAATTTATTCTCTTGATGAAAATAACATCACAAGTTTTATTTCCATCAAGAGGTGCATCAGTTTTTTGGTCCAGATCTTGTATTGTCAATGCAAGAGTCCAGCACTCTGTAAAGTCTCCTCCAGCACATCCCACAGACTCTCAATGAATTTAGGCTCTGGACTCTAGATTCTGACTTGCCGACTTCCCTTCGCCGGCCGGAGCCGGCTATCCGAGGCCCATCAAAGTCCTGCGGCGCTGCGGTATCGTTCCGTCTTGGCGGGATTCTGACTTAGAGGCATTCAGTCCTAATCCCGCAGATGGTAGCTTCGCACCAGTGGCTCCTCAGCCAAGCACATACACCAAATGTCTGAACCTGCGGTTCCTCTCGTACTGAGCAGGATTACTATTGCAACGACACAGACATCAGTAGGGTAAAACTAACCTGTCTCATGACGGTCTAAACCCAGCTCACGTTCCCTATTAGTGGGTGAGCAATCCAACGCCTGGTGAATTCTGCTTCACAATGATAGGAATAGCTGACATCGAAGGATCAAAAAGCGACGTCGCTGTGAACGCTTGGCCACCACAAGCCAGTTATCCCTGTGGTAACTTTTCTGACACCTCCTGCTTAAAACCCAAAAAGCCTGAAGGATCGTGACGCCCCGCTTTCACGGTCCGTACTCATACTGAAAATCAAGATCAAGCGAGCTTTTGCCCTTCTGCTCCGCGGGAGGTTTCTGTCCTCCCTGAGCTTGCCTTAGGACACCTGCATTACCGTTTGACAGGTGTACCGACCCAGTCAAACTCCCCACCTGCCACTGTCAGTGGCATCATTTATTATTTATTTATTTATTTATTAACTATTTCTTAATAGTTATCAGGTTAGTCAAACTAATGTGTGGATTAACGGCCCCCAACTGTCCCTTGCCCGTTAATCCATGCGATGCGTCACCCGGCGCTAATGGTGGGAGTCCTGGGGATCATCGTCGCAAAAGTCATTTGCCAGGGCCAGCAGCCTATTAGATCACCCCGTGCTACGCATATATAAGTCATAGCAATTAAGGGAACCAATAATTGCAAGGAGGCAGAGGTCAGATATGTCTCTCTTCGTAAGTCCCAGCTCTTTAAAACCTCTACCGGATGGTCCATACATCAACCCTTTATAGGTGATGATAATCGGTAGGTGTCTCAGCATCGTCGTTGAGTTCTTCCATGTCTTGATTGAAGTCTCCTTCTTCATCTCCACAGTCCTGTATCCCGTGACAATGGAGACATCCAGCACATAGGTAGTATCTTCTTTTTCCACAATGAGATCCGGTTTTATAAAGGTCCTCTGCGTGGGAATGATGGGTTCCATCCATGTTTTGGCTGTTTTCTTCTTGAGGAGACCTTCGATCCTCCTAAGGACTCGATTGTGCCGAGCACAACGAGCATCATGAGTTATTGCACATTTCTGCAAGATATGGTTAAGCATTTCAGTCTCTTGGCACATCCCTTTACATAGCTGGGCATCTGGTTTCACACACGTGAGGCTGTGTGTATAGGCCTTATCTGGCCTGGCCTGTTGGCCGGCTGATAGACAGCCAAGATGACGCGTCGTTTTGGTCCAGAGGGAGAAGAGAAGAGAGAGCGTGGGCCGGCAGCGTCTCTCTTAAGAATCTTAGAGAAATCCCACCCTCGATAGTCGGGTTGACCAATGGGATTGTTGGGCTTTTCCAGCGGGAAATTCCTCTGTGGGAAATGTATGGCTCTTTGCTTCAAGCAAGATTCAATGGGCCTGTGCCCATATATACTCCAATTAATGCAACAAATACACATTACTTCCTATGTGGAAGTGACATACATGAAAGTGTAAGTCGTGAAGAGAGCATTACTTTGATAGGAGACACGACATATATGAACTAACATGAACTAGTAAGTTCTTCATAAGACATGCATAAACGAAATAACATACAAGGGACACTTTACAAGACTGGTTGGTATCCAGGGTAACTGAGGGCCTTTCTCTGTTGTGTTGGGGGAAGGTCTGTTACTAAGCACAAAGCATTTAAAACATATTTGTTAAATGTAACAGGCGATTATGTGTCTGATTTGCCTCAGTCGCTACAGTGCATAGCTCCCCCGTATGCTTTGGAGTTACCCTTCCTTTCCAGGTAAAGGTTAAGCCAAGATATTTCTGTTGATCCAGCACTCCTAGAGGATTAATCGTTCCGCTTCTCAAACTGTAACAACATGGCATCAATACCATACATTTCCTCCGTCCATCCTTCACCATTGTAATTCCTCTTGACTTTCTCTCCTTCAATCCCATTCCCCTGGTCTAAACCATCAAGTTTCAGTTGCAGCTCTTCACTTCTCTTGGCCATCAGAATCAGATCGTCCGCATATGCCACACAATCAATCAACTGATCTTTCAAATGGATACCTTTTTCCGGGTGTGACTTCCGTATCGCCATATCCATTGCCAAAATAAAAAGGATGGGTGATAATGGATCCCTTTGTTTCACACCCCTTCCACACTTAGTTGTTGTTGTTCCAATGTATTTGAATACAGGTGTGCCAAGTAGTTTAACAGGGGTTTCGGCGTCCCTGCCTCTCTTGCTGCATTCAGGATGGCTGTGTGACTAACCGTATCAAACGCCTTTGAAATATCCAAAAACGCCAAGGCCAGCAGTGCTGTCTCCTCATGAGCTGTTCGCAGAGTAGAATGTAACAGAATACTGGCCTCTAAACAGCCATCCCTCACAAGAAAGGCATATTGTAAGTTGGAAAATGTAAAACTGGTAAGCATTCTCCTCGCCAAGATTTTATGCAGAGCCCGCGCCATCACTGACAAGATCAAAATTGGGCGGTAATCACTAGGGGTGCTCGGCAAATACACTTTAGGTATAAAAATAACCCTTGCCCGCTGAAAGAACAGATGGTAATGCTTTCATGGCAAGGATAACATTAAAAAACGCTGCTAGTGATTTCTGATCAAATGCTAGGAGCTCGGTCGCTGAGATCATCTCTGGACCAACCACTGATGTTACCATCCCGCGCAGGACTTCCGTCACCTTAGATTCACTAATTGGGGAAATAATGTCCCAATGCGAATCCACTTCTCCTTCACTTGGGACCAATCCTGTTCGCCCCTGCTCTGCAAACGTTTCCCCCCAGCATTGTTCGAGGCTGTCTACTTCCTTGTTATTATTAATGAATGTGTCCCGCCACCTGCCGTCCAAAACTGCCCGTGCCGCATCCTTCCTCCTCACGCGGTACTGGCGCTGTATACACGCATATTGAAGCCTTCTTGGAGCCTTATTGGAGCCTTATTGGACCGTGGCGTGTAGCGGTCTGAAGTTTTTTTCACTTCACACTCCACTTGATTGGAAACAGCCTCTCCGCCAGTTTTGCCAACAGTGCCGAGACTTCCACTTTTGACATCCTCCCAGCCAACATATCCTGCATCAATTCTTGAATGTCCATTGCCCCCAACCTGGGATCTTTTAACTGGGAGATTGCATAGCATCTCCTCCCTCCACTCCTTCACAGAGTCAGTCCTCACTACCTCTGAATGAGGATGTTCCACCTTGGGGTGCTCATGGATTAAACCCGGGATATCTGGGTCTTCTACAACCCCTCCATCCCGAAACGCCCAGCCCAGCTTTGAGAGCCTTTTACTGATAGACTCTGACGTCGTTGTGCCAAGCTTCACACTCAGTAAGTCAGCCAGTTCTTTTTTTTGTCATACCTATCTGGTAGAACCTATCCGCCGTCATCATCAGCATCCTGTCCTCTTCCTCTGACCAAATTTTTAAGTTCGTTCTCCGTCGTACCTCCTCCACCATAGGCTGGAGGCTTAAGAGAGTCATAGTTACTCCCGCCGTTTACCCGCGCTTCATTGAATTTTTTCACTTTGACATTCAGAGCACTGGGCAGAAATCACATTGCGTCAACACCTGCCGTGGGCCTTCGCGATGCTTTGTTTTAATTAAACAGTCGGATTCCCCTGGTCCGCACCAGAGATCCACGAGAAGGGCCTGGCGCACGTCCCTCCCGCCGACCCTGCCCGAAACTGTGTCCCAGGACTATATCTATAATCTCTATATCTTATTGTCAGTGTTGGCTTTCTGTGATACCTTTAGCTGGGGTGTTTTATATTTTCATTCACAGCATTTAGAAACTCTAGTGAGCAGTATGATAACTTGTTTTGCTATTTTGTCCAACCAGGTCATTTATGAAAGTAATGTATCATTTATTAAACCAGGCTGCAGTGTAGCTGATATTGAGTAACTTACGTTTTAGACACAATATGCCAGTTGTTTTGTCTTTTTGTTCCATCAGTGAAAAAAGTTCCAAACGAAGCCAAAGAATCAACCAGAATTTCCAGTAACAAGCTTCCATAGCGGGGTGATATTACAAACAGGAAAAAAGTCCCAGTTATCTCAAGACTGTTGGAAAGCCACTCAGCAAATCAAATGCGGTGATGTTTTTCTTGCAGAAGACCTTTGAAAAGTAGGCGACCTAATAATGTCTTAATTTACGAGAGGAAACTAAACTTTATACCCCCTGCATTGCACATCAGACGTCACCCCACTTCTGTTTATGCCAGTAAGGTCCTAATCATGCTGCGGCAGAACTGATGGTTGAATTAATAATTCAGAATAATAAAACCTTTGATCTTTTGCTTCATGTATGGGCTGGAACAGTTTCTCCATAATCATCTCTGGAACAATCATAAGTGAGAAAACGAATAAGATAATAAAGTCTTGATGCATAAACCCTATACATTCTCTGGACATTTGAAACGTGGTGCATGTTGTTCCAAAGGAAGGTTTGTAACCTTTCCTCACTTATACAATCAAATCCCAGCAAATAAAACCAGGTCCCAGTATACAGTTTTTATAGTTAAATATTGTTTCACTCAGAAAATGCATGACATTTTGGTTACATTTAATGCGTGTTTAAGTGCCCAGCTACTTTAGCAGGGCATTGTAAGAAAGCTAATGGCTAAACAGCATGGTTGTATATTGAAAAGAATTGTGGGAAATACTGTGACGGACACAAAGACACTGCAGAAACTGATCCACTTACCCTCCATTGACTGGGGCTCATTGAGTCTTATATAATTTCCTGGTCTTTGCATCGAATGGTGATGTGGCACAAATGATCCCAGTGCCAGATCACAAATGCCTGTGTTTTGATATACTGAAACCATATTGACTGTACAATCTGGGACGTCCTGCCTAGAGCCAGATTGCAGCTGGCAGGCCGCAGTTATTATGAAGTTAATACTCCATAATGAGTCCCGGCCGAGGCTCTGAGGAGGCTGGAAGACTTGAGTTAAAACATGATGAGGACAGATATTGGATGCTTGGACAATTGCCTGTTCCTTGTGCACTTTGGAGCCAAAGGCCCGTTCCTGCTGCGATGGGGATGACCAACCAAATAATAGCGGTAATTCACAGGGTTTGAGAAAAACGTTGAGATTTGCTGTGAATGTTATTAGAAAAATTTGCTATAATAAAATTGCCAAAATTGCAAATCAAAAGAGAAGGATCGCACCAACATTACATAATTCCTTTCTGCTCTTTTGAGGATTTTATTAGTAATTTCATCAGTTCCACAGACTGCTTAAAGTGAAAAAATGTGAGAGGAAAAATGAATGCTTTTCATAGTCAGTTCAAGTCATGTCCAAATTGATGTGTCAAGTTATGTTCTTAGTCAAGCCAAGTTCTACACTCTCAAAAAGGATGTGTTAAAAACAACACAACCCGTGTTATTTCTTAACACACCTGTGTGTCTAGTTAAGGACAACACATTTTGTGTTAGTTTTAACTCATCCAGTGTGTTATTCTTCTTAACACAGACAGTGTGTTAACACTCTGATGTCTGCAAAGTTGCTGGCGCCTTAACCTCGTTTTTTTCTTATCGTTGCGAAAGAGACTCAAAATACTCTGTCGATTCTGGTCATTCAGGCAAGTGTTATACATCATTACAATCTGTTAAGTTTCTACTTTTATTTGTGTATACACAATAAAAAACAAAATGTTGTGCTTTTTGCAGCACAAAGAAAACAAACATGATGCGCGATCTGCTGCCTCTCTCTCTCAATCTAATCTGATACTCTTCAGAAAATGAACTGTAACTTAGTGAACACTTGTCACACAAACATGAGGCATATGTCTAAAGAAACGTTGAAATGTCAGGTTTTAAGTAATGTAAATCACATCAAAAACAAATATTCTCTGTTTATGTAATCTGTCAGATGTCAGTTGTTCGCCAGCCTCTTAATTAGTGTTAATGCGGCCACGCCCACGGAGTGCGCATTCTTTTGAAAGTCAAACACTGACTGATCCATGCGAGTATCCCCGCCCACATCAACTCGACAAAAACACATCAAGTTTAGTGCATGTACTTTACATCGTTTGAGACGCGGTGAGGAATAATTTACCTCAGAAGAAAAGCTGTTTATTTCTAAGAGCAACGGATCCAGCCGATGATTGTGAGGTACGTTTATTCTGTTAGTGTCTGTGAATATGAAACCGCCAAAAGACCGTTTAAATATGAATCCTGCTGCAACATAAAATGTCATAGACGTAAAACTGTTTAGACAAGATTTCTTTGGCCTGATAGATTATTAAGTGTTTATTGTAAAATAGCCTAGTGTCACATCAATAAAGCTTTTGTTCACAAATTTCTGCTCAGATGCTATAAATAGTTTACAGTAGCCTACCAGTCAAACGTTTTGTGTACAATACTTCTTGTAGCCATTAAAAATGTATTTTGTTTCATATTGATGTTTAAATATTATAGCCTAATGTAATTTTTTTATTTCATCTATGTTGATTAAAGTGAATTTCTGTTTGTATAAATTGTATCTTAATTTTAATCAGTTTAATCAGCCAATTGTCTGGATTTGATAAATAAGAAGCAAATATAGCAGACAATAGCCTATAACAGGCACCGGCACGATCATACATTGCACGTCGCGTCTAATAAATGAACCGAAACTATTTGAGTATTGTGTGTATCGGATAGTTTACAAAATCAAATGATTCAGACATTTTTGCCATTGAAATGACTGGGGAAAAAAGTGTCCCAATTAACCTGAATTCACCCTATACTCTTTTAAATCATAATTGCATTGCATTATGTTGTTTTAAATTCCAAATATTTTACTTATAACATTAATCATTACCAGTTATTCAGTTATTTGTATTTACTGAATACTGAATTGTGTTCAATGTCACAATATTACTGTTTTTTTTTAGCTTGAGACTTCAACATTAAACATTAAAACATTAAAAATAGTAATGTCAAATATTTTGATAATTTAAAATGTAGTAGGCCTTTGTTAACTATATTCTAAATAAACGACACATTTTTTAAATTTCTTTTGTAAATATTGTAAAGAGTTCCCCTCTGTCACATACCTGACTCAAAGGCTCATTTATTATGCAGCTCATTATGCGGGTCTTTTGTTCTCTCAGGTGTAAATCACAGCATTATTCATGATCATTCACACCTCTTCGCATATAGGCATAGTAAAGAAAGTCTTACAAAGTTTAAATCAATATATTGTTTTATGTGAATGAGTAGGCTCAATAATTCTCACATCAGTTTGAAGTAAAAACTCTAGGCAACAACACCCATTAGTCAAAAGTCTTGTGGACACATATCTATTGTGTGTTTTGTGGGCTTATTTGAGTGTCTTAATTTTTTTGTTTTTTCAAAAACCACGCATAAACGTTATTCTCTCAAAAATACAAGCATGTACATGTTGCTCACATATTATGGTCGCCCAGTTTGTGCTGAATACAGTGTACACTTTTGCCATTAATATGTTTATAAGCAACTGAAAAAAACACAAATGCCTTCTAAAAGGCCCCGAAACTGTGCAGACTTCTAGGGGTTAAAATATTTAACACATTAATGTGTCATAAATTGGTTTGTGTTAGATGTGCTTTAATCAGTTTAACAAAATTATTTCAATACAAAGCATTTAAAAAATAAATAAATGTATTTATTAAAACTTGACTGGAACATTTACATGAAGTCAGTATTCACATAGACATATTTCATAGACATTTTAAACATTTATATCTTGTATATAAACTGAAAATCCCGTACCAGTAAGCACGAGATGTTGCTGTGTAAACGCACCTTGACTGTTTAACCTTGATGTGTTAATTTGCTTAACATGCTGAGTGAGGTAGGCAGCAATGATTGGATGACAATTGACACCTTTTGTGTTGGATACAGTGTTGTTTTCCTTTCCCTAACACACATTCAACATAAAATGTAAAAAAATTACTTGCCTTCAATATAAAATTACACAAAATGTGTTAAAAGAGCCCTAACACAATTTTTTTTAAAATTTTGATTTTAGTCATCGTCTTGTTTTGTTTATCTGTATTTTGTTTAATAAACTGCACTTGGGTTCTGCACTTCGCCTCGGTGGGCATTGCGTTACAGAAATGCCAGACCTACTATGAACCCAGCAGTTGCCCTCCTGTGTTTACCCTGGAGGCTTATGTAGAGAAATTATGTGGGCTGTGTAATGAGGTGGGATTTAGCGAAGTTGCCCTCAAAGTCATCTTTCCCAATGGCCTTAATGACTCCTTGTATTATTATGTCTGAGAGTAGTGATTCAGGGATTTTAGCCGAATACATCGACTATGCCTTGTTGTTATGTGGCTCATCATTTATTCTGGGAATTGTTGACGAGGGGACCCTGCAATCCTGCAGTACCCATCACACCAGAGCCTCTTCACACCATGGCCGCCATGTCAGAGCCTCTTCATGCTATGACCGCCATGCCAGAGCCTCTTCATGTCATGGCCACCATGCCAGAGCCTCTTCACGCCATGACCGCCACACCAGAGCTTCTACATGCCATGACCGCCACGCCAGAGCCTCTTCACGTCATGGCCATCACGCCATGACCACACACACCAGAGCCTCTTCACGCCATGACTGCCACACTAGAGCCTAATTACACCATGACCACCATGCAAGAGCATCTTCACGCCATGACCGCCACACCAGAGTCTCTTCACCTCATGGCCGCCAAGCCAGAGCCTCTTCACACCATGACCGCCACGCCAGAGCCTCTTTACGCCATGACCACCACGCCAGAGCCTCTTCACGCCATGACCGCCACGCCAGAGCATCTTTACCTCATTACCGCCATGCTAGAGCCGCTTCACACCATAACTGCCACGTCAGAGCCTCTTCACGTCATGACCATCACGCATGACTGCCACGCCATGACCACCACAAAGAATATAAAGAACGCTTACAAAGAATGCATTGTTAATTAAAAAGAAGGCCATGTTCTTGTTTCTTTTTGGCTTTATTTCATTTTAAGTTAAATAAAGAAATGTTATATGCCAGAGTGTCTATATTGCATGTTCACACCTTAATATCAAGTAATATAGTTCTGTTTTCGTGTTTTATAAGCTGGTTTGAGGCTTACAGTGATCTGTGGAGTGTGATTTGATTTGCAATGTCATCTGCAAACTTGGCCTTGTGCTAAAAATCATACTACAGGAACCTGACGATTCTGCTTGTGCCACCCGTAATTAGAGGAAACTAGTGAAACCTCAACTGTGCTGTAATCCAGTATAAGGGATTGGACACATCATTTCCAGGTGTTTCAGTGTGAGCTGTGAAATACATTATCACCATGACGATAGAACTAAGACAAGGGGAATGACATTTATTGGGGTGTATGTAGTGGCTTATGACCAGAAACACAGAAACCATCATGGTTCATATCACAGCGCCTGCCCTTCTCTGTTTTATATCATGTCAATCATGCAAATAATTCTAGTAAAATCACATACCACATTGTCTGGAGCTATGAAAAATTATGTTTCTGAACTGTCAGTCCAGTTGATTCTTTTATACTCAAAGTATTATATTTAATATGAATCTTTTTAAAGCTGATTGGAATTGATTTGGGTTAACAAAAGCTTTCATTTACATTTTAAAGGTGCAAACGTTATTTTTGTATTCACATTACAAAAAGCTAACAAAGTCATTATGAATCATGCGTTTTATATTAGGATGGAACTCAATAATCCTATCATAGAGAACATTATATGCAGCTGTTCAATTTGCATACAGTAGTAAAACTAAGAATAAAGGGAATTTTGAACCATCATTTAAGCATCTTATTTTTTATAATGTATTTATTTATTTGACATGCTGTATGTTATTAAAATAACATATTATTCAACTACTTTTAGTTTCAAAATATTTTTTAACATTAATGGAGCTACATAAATTTTTATAAAAATAATTACAGTGTAGTGAAATAATTTTTATTTTTATAAAACTAGCAGATTAACTCAATTGTTTTTGTGTGTGTTATATAAAAGTGACATTACAATGTTTTTTTTAATTAAAATATAAAGAAGAAAGATATAAAAGGCAAAAATGTGCTAAACTGCCCCCAGTCTGTAAGGAAAAGCCCCTGTATGGCAACATTTGTCCCCATATGCAAATACTTGTGATATAGCAAGATGTTAATATATAAGTACATATTTAATCACAATAACCTTTTTAGAAAATTGTATAACAATTGTCTGTTTATTTTATAACTTGATATTTTCTTACATATGCAGTGTAGAAGCAGCCCTGTGAAAATGCACTTTATTGTACTAAATGTTCACTTGTAGTGTACTTAAAATTTAAAAGCATATATTTGCAGATAATATAATATTAATGAAATAAAAGGCCACTTAAGTGTACTTAAAGAGAGTACACTTTTAAAAGTGCACTTTAATGTTAATATATTTTAAATCATCATGTTGTAATAATACTTTGTCATGCATTAAAGAAGTACACTTATTTTAACGTGTCGACTTACATACTTCATACACGTCCGCACTTAAGTATATTAATACGTACCGTACTAATACATACTAGTCTACTTTTTCACAAAGGAGGATGTATGCTTCATTGCCAGGATATTTATTATTAGGCATTTGTACATTTCACCAAAGTCACACGTATGGAAATGATTAGATTTTGTCATTGTCTTCTGGTGTGTAAGTTTGGGTTCGTCCTCAAGCAGTTTGAGGGCTCAAACAGGGAGACTCCTAAAACAGGGCGATTAGTCATTGCGTCAGTTATTTGTAACACATTTATGAGTGAGATGTGACTGGTGTAAAGCTGCTTCAGACAATAGCTCGTTTCTGTGAGCCTCCCTGAGCGTCTGTAGGTGCTGACAGACTGATGGGCAACTATTGTTCTGCGGCTCAATTGGAGGAAGAATCACAATTCTCATGTTTTATTTCCCCCTCACTGTACATCCGTTCCTCCCTTTTTGCCTGATTTTACTCTTTCCTTGATTTTATTACAGTCTGCATAGGTTCATTTCTTCGAGACCCATTAGTAAAAAAAGTTGTGTCAATTCCAACTCCTTTTCAACAAAACACACTTTTACACATGTATTGTTCTTTTAAACCAGCCACAGGCACATTTAAATGGTTGATTTTTATAAAAGTGAGAATAAGTGGACGTAGTTGCAAAGTTACTTATAGTTAATAGAATGAGATTCAATTCTAAAGTGGAGCATCGTTTTTTTTTCTCTTCATAATTTATTTCTGCTATTTTTAAATGCCTTTTATGTATAGATTTGACAGTTTTACCCAAAATTGCAGTCGTAAACTATTTAAATCCATCATAAAAAATCATTGTATTTTAAAAACTAAAAGCGAGAAAAAATTATTTCAGTTTTTTTACGCAAGTTATGACCAATAAAATTGCCATAAACTCTCTTTTCAAGGAAAATACAGTGTCAGAAGAGCATTAAAAATGAAATATAATATATATATTATGTGTGAATGAAAGGGAAAAAACTATATATATAAATATGTAATTTCCAATCAAGCTGTAAAGTCATCAAAAGATTGTGAAAATATTATTTAACTGCTAATTTATGTTATATAAAATGTTAGCTATTAAATTAGACAAAGGAGTGTCATTTTATTCCACAAATGTTTGAAATGTCAAATGTCCACCTTTTCACCATGTAAAATGTGGAAATGTTATTTGTTCATGACTTTCACAAAAAAAAGGCATATCTGCCATATGATATGTGTATATAACCACTGTTGGACATTGTTAGCAGACTAATTAATTCAACTTTAATTAAGGAGTGTGAAAGTGTCAACATACCTAGCAGAAGAAACCCCTATTATAGGATATATTTAAACATAGCAATACAACACAGAGTTTTCATTTGGTTTGTTTCAGACTCAGGCCACTAAGTGGCAGTGTCACGACACGATTCACGTGTTGAACTAGAACCGTACAAAAGGATACTGAGAGAGGATCTGTCATTTTTGCCAACACATACCACAGGCAGCTAGGAACAGTTTGTAATAACATTCATGTCTGACTGAAAGGAAGTGAACCTAATGAAGTGTCTGACAGTAAAACATGATATTAGATACTAAGACAGATCACACTATTTAAAGAAAAGTTTCTACTTTTTTACACTACTTTTTTGTTATATTCATTTTAAGGTGATGTGTAGTTACACAAATAAATACTGAGTAATGATTAACTACATGTACTTACTATAAGGTTAGGGCTTAGTATTGGATTTGTTGCTTGTAATTATGCCTAATCTACTCTTATTACTATAGTAAGTACATGTAACTACTACACGATATCTTTTATTATTCGCATGTCATGCGTGGGGCTGCGTTCTGCAATACTTACTGGTGAATTATTAATTTTAAATGATCTGGCGGTATGAAAAGCTAATGTAGATGACTGAAAGGAGAGAGCGTGTAAATATTGAGTGTGTTGTGCGTCTTTCTGTGAGTTTTTGTGTGTGTACATTGGGGTGAGGGGAGAACTTCCAGATGTGGTGTGGGCAAACTGCCTGTTGGGACCAAAACACAGGAACTTCCTCTGACAGCAAAGATTAATCAAAACCCAGGGAATCTTTTCATAAAGCGCACAGAAAGTCAGAAAGACAGTGAGAAAGTAAAATTTCCCCTCCCACCTGAAAAATGCAACGTATGGTAAAACTCACACTTTTTTTTTAAACCATTGAAATACACATTAACTGCTTTCGCTGCTCATGTGATTTGTCATGATCTGTCTTAAGCTGACGTGTGAATGATGAATTTAGCCTCTCCTAATTCTCCCAAATGATTTCTTTAAATTCCACATTTTTAACTTTTGAACTTTATCTCCTGCTTCCCATTGATAAGCCAACAAGCAAGTATCCTATTGCCACGGGTACATTTAAAGTAACAAACAGATATTAACATGGCCAATGGCTTTTCTTCAGACTCCAGAGCCTGCTTTCTAGTTTGAACATGTCACTGGTGTGTGGGCTAGATGGTTCATACTCCTACTACATCTAATTTAATCATGTAAGAACTTACCAAAAGTGTACCCACACAAAAACTGTCTCCCACTTTGGAAAGGAAAGGTTATATTACTTTACTGCTGTTTTAGTTTCGAAACATTGGTTTTCCTCAGAATCTATTATAAAAAATGTTTGAGGCATATACAGCTATTGAACTTCAGCTTTACAATCCCAAAGACTTGAAACATTAAAGGGTTGGTTCACCCAAAAATTAAAATTCTGTCATTAATTCCCTTTAATTGCTGTCTATGGAGGGGTCAGCGAGCTCTCGGATTTCATCAGAAATATCTTCATTTGTGTTACAAAGATGAACAATGGTCTTACGGGTTTGGAACGACATGAGGGTGAGGAATTAATGACAGAATTTACATTTTTGGGTGAACTAACCCTTTAAGGGACTCAATATGGTCACTCACATTTTAACTTACATTTTTGTAAGTTTTAAAACTTTAATACATAATATAGTACCTTTTCAAGCTACATATTTAAAGAGGGTGGACAGTTTTACAGTTAAAATGAAAAATACTTAGCCTAATTAACATATACAAAATTATTACTCAAACTAAAACAAGTGCAATATTCAATAATTCACTGTAAAACTGCCAGCCCTGTTACTGTCCACCTGTATACCTTTCTGAAGTAATTACAACAAATATTAAATGTATTATTTTTTGTTTGAAATTGCATCATTTGTTGTAATATGCCTTCAGAAAGGTAACAGGGTTGACAGTTTTGCAGTTAAAATTAACTATGCCATCTCAAACTAAAATAACCACTGCATTCAAACTGTAATAATGTCCATCCTGTTATTGTTTTATAGTCATAATTGATTGTTTTGCTTTGAAATTGCGCAATTTTAACATGTTGTAATATAGCTATGCCTTCCGAAAATTAACTGTAACGGTTCAAGAAGCGCACGATGACGAAGAAGATAAATGAAATCATAAACAAAGGAGATTCAGGAGAACCAAACATTCATGCTTACATTTACGAGGACAGACAGAGACTGGGTGAAAACACAGGGCTTAAATGAACAGACAATCGAGATAATTAATGAACACAGATGGAAACTAATGAACTAATCAACAACAGAGAAAACTAGGTCACAGAGGGCAGAAGTAAAAACACAAAAGATCAAACATGTGACTGTAACAGGGTGGACAGTAAAGCAGTTCAAATTAATTATGCCACCTCAAACTAAATTAACCACGGCAATCTAACTGTAATAATGTAAACCCTGTTAATGTCCACCTGTTATTGTTCTATAGTCATATTTACAGCAAATAATTAAATTGATTATTTTAGTTTGAAATTGCACAATTTTCATTTGTTGTGATATATGCCTTCAGAAAGGTAACAGGGTGGACAGTAACAGAGTTGACAGTTTTGCAGTTAAATATAATTATGCCATCTTGAAGTAAAATAACCAGTGCAATTTAACCGTGAAGCTGTCAGCCCTGTTACTGCCCACCATGTTACCTTTCTGAAGTAATTACAACTAATATAAAAATGTATTCATTTAGATTGAAATTACACCGTTTGTTGTAATATATGCCTTCAGAAAGGTAACCACAAAGCTTGTAAAGTCAAATAAAACTGTAGATATATTATTGTTTTATTAATATTATTATTATTATTGTCATGAAAGAATTTAATGCTGGTATTTCTGCATATATCCACTTTTAATTGATCAGTTCTTGGTAACAGGGTTGACATTTTAAGATCCTCCTACTGACAAACATTACAAAACATAAAATGAAGTGATAAAATAAGTGAAAGTCAGCTTGTCCTTAAAGAGATCACTTTCTAAAAGGATGATGAAGTCCTTATGCCAGCATTTTTTGTTTGATTTATGGAATAGTTCATAACGGCAAAGCGGAGGTGGGGTTGATATGATAGGGTTGTCAATATCAGGGTTGACAAAAGTTGGCATCAGCCATTACTAACTGTAACTTGGCTATTAACTAAAATATTGTCATATAATAATTACACTTCAAGGGTTAGTCTTCTAAATTATTATTACCAACTTATTTGAGAACTTTCTCAAAGTTTGCACTCAAATGCATCCTGTGCATATTTGGCAATGGAATGTCACATTGATTGTAAATTGAGATAAATCACCTTATTTTATTTCAAATATCAGTTCTACGACAAAAGGCATTTGTATTTACAGTCAGGGAGCCACATGTGGGTTCATGCATGTAATAAGCTAACAGCCGTGAGTAATTTGTTTCATTTTGCGCTGCAATTAGGGGCCACGCAACACAACCGGTGCCAGGGATCAGTTGGCGTTGTTTACTGGTATTGCTCTGCAAATACAAACATCTGTACTTAAATACAACAAAACTTTCATCTAATCAAAGAAAATCACAATCACATGAAAACATACAGTGTGCATAGTGCTGTTGCACAGAGTTTTATAATTACAATATAAGAGAGGTGAAGTTTTTTTGTGCCTCCATTTTTCAGGAAGTTATATTAATATTCAGATTTCTAAGGTTATTTACTTTAAACAAGGGCATCCATTACAGACCAACAAATAGCTGATGTTAAATTTACATTTTATAATAAATGAAGGCTTATTAGGTTATTTTAATTATGAAGAGGAACCCTCCCCCCTTCTTAAATCACAAGCATTTGTGACCTACATCATGACACTGTGTTCATCAACTCATATTAAAATTTAAAAGCTATTAATGCTAAAAAATTAAAATGTTTTTTTTTTTTCATTTGAATTTGCATTTGACCCCAAAAGTGAAAGAAATTATATACTTGCATGAATGCAACAATAATTTACATGATAAACTAGAATATTTTTAGAGACTTCTTATCATCATACACAGCATAGGAAATTGGCTAACGGTGAAGTAATTCCTGCTTGTTGTAGGGCACACAAACCCAGTTGCTCATGTCACGTACCCGTCACAAGGCCAAGCGGAGCTGAAACTGGACTGCTTTACTCCCACAGGACACATCCTGCGCTCCACGGCAAAGAGGCCCAGGTCAGAGGTGATGGATGTGGGATTACTTTAGCACAACTGCTTTGCTAGCATTTGTTTGCTTGACTTACAGGTTGTGGTTTTAAGTGGCCACTGATTCTTTGTGGCATTATGAGGATATTTGGATCCTAATTGTCATTTTCAATTAGAATTACAACTTCAATTTCTACTATTAAAGGGTTAGTTCAAGACATCCTAGGTGTATATGACTTTCTTCTTTCAACCAAACGCAATCAGTGTTACATTAAAAAGTATCCCGGCTCTTCCAAGCTTTATAATGGGAGTGAATGGAGGACGAGATTTTGAAGCCCAGAAAAGTGCATCCATCCATCATAACAGTAATCCATTAGGCTCTGGGGGGTTAGTAAAGGCCTTCCGAAGCGAGTAAAATATCCATATTTATATCTTTATAAACTATAATCACTGGTTTCTGGTAATGGCCGTACACGAGTCTAGTTCCGACGGAAGAGTGACCTTTGACCCGACGCATGACGAGTGACCTCTGACCCCACGCATCATATCACATATTTTTACCATTTTGAAATTGGACATTGTGTTCATTCTTTTAATACTTTAAACCCTTTTAGCGCGCTCCTCCTCTAGTGGGCGGTGTCAGGTTTCATATAACAAAAAGTATTTTATAATCAAAACCTATTCTAATCTTGATAAAACGCATATCGTTGGAAAGGTCTGAGTCTCAAGGTTCCATATTTGGTGACTGTTTTGTGATAGAAGTGATTTTTGTTAAAGGAGAATGCATTAAAAAAATCAATGGAATGTGTGTGTCACCTGGTGGCTATTTTTGGTACAGCGCCTAAACAAAATCTCATGGGAACTTCAATTTTTTGTGATATCAACTTCAAATTTGGAACACAACTTGGCTTTGGTTTTATACTCATTTTATTATTTTTTTTTAAATAAAAATAATGTTGTAAAATATGTATTTTATATAAAACAATTTTTTTTTAGTACAGTACATTTCATTTACAGTAAATTTAATCTTCCATAACTTTTCCATCTTTCATATTTTGAAGAGCTCTAAACTTTAATTGCTGAGTGTCTTCTTTAAAACAAGACCAAGCTCTATATCCCAAAGCATTCTTGAATTACAGCCATTTGAGTTTGGATAGTGCATTTTCACATCTATTCTCAAAAAGGTTAAGAGGTTAATATAACTCCGATTGTGTTCGTCTGAAAGAAGAATGTCATATACACCTAGGATGGCTTGAGGGTGAGAAAATCATGGGGTAATTTTCATTTTTGGGTGAACTAATCCTTTAAGCAGCTAAATGTTTTTTACTTGCGTCTGACCTCGACGGACTGAACAGAAGAAATGAATTTCCACATCAAAGAAGGCCACACCCACCTATTACATAATCGCCACGGATCAATAGCAGTTCAGAAGAGTTTACAGCTTAAAACTTTTCCTGAACTGTTTCGAAATTCCCAAAACGAACTCCTAACTAATGTTTTGGACTGATTTTGGTTGAAATGACACCACACTAGTTCTTTCTTTGATTTAGTTTGAAGTATCACTCAGTGAGGCTACGTCTACATTAATCAGTATCCAATGGAAAATGACTTTCAAACTGTTTTCGTTCTCCGTCCACACCAGCATTTACAAGCCTTTTCTAAAAGCTGAACGAAACGTCAGAAAACGTTTAAATCATCGTACTATGCACACGTAAAATATAATAAAAGCTCACTGAGATGATACTGAGAGAGCAGACATAATAAAGTTCTCATGTTATTCGTCTGGCGCAATCATTGGCAAAATATCCCACCTCTTAGTTGTCATTTGTATGCCCTCATGTTTTGACACAGCAATTATTAGCAATTCTTCATCTTTGCAAGAATGTAATATGAAGATTGTACAAAATCTTTTCATCTTTAGCAACTCTGTGAAAGTGATAGCACATAGGAGACATATGGGAACAACATGCATGAATACCTCCATTTTCACAGTCCACATTACAATGCGAAAACGCCATTTCAATTCCATCTACTTGGGAGAGCGCCTTAAAAAGCGGGACAAAATCCCGCCTTAGTGCGGATGGAAGGCCAAAACAAGATGTTTTTTTAAATGTATGGGGATTGATGTAGACTGATGCTCAAGGAGACACACTTGCTTTTCACACCATAGCCATTGGATTTTTTATCAAACCACTGACTGTCTTCTCAGGTCTCCGAATGCTTGTTTGTCAGGCTGTCCCTGCTCCGTTCTGGCCTCTTTCCCAACACTGTTCCATTGTGCCTGCTGAGCGCCGGGGTTTGGATTACAGAGAAACTGGAGCTGTGCTAGTGTGCAGCGTTCCTGAACTCACCAGAGGACTGCAGCTTCTTGTTATGATTTCCATCAGGGCTCTTTCGGACTGGCAGGATCTCGTCTCTCTGAACATATACCCACCAGCGGCCGCTCTGATAACCCTCGGCTTCTTTTCTCTGCTCTTTTATAGCTCAATGAGACGCCACTAGAGCAGCTCTGTTCATGTGTAAATTACAAAGCTTTGTGATTTAACAGCCAACTCTGCACTGAACAAAGTGCTTTGAGTATACATGATTTAATCATGCACATCAGTTCCAGCAAGTTACATCAACATCTTTTATTCCTTTCGGTTAAGTTCAGTAATTCTTTGTTCATTTAATTGTACATAGCGTCCCAATGAAGTAGTCTCAGTGATATGCGTCCTTAGCACAGTTATAATTACTATAATAAGTACAAGTTGCATCTACATGTTAACTAAGTATTAGTTAAGTAAGTACTACTGACTATAAGTATCTTTAGGTTACAATTTATTTTAAGGTGTCCGTGTTACAGTGTAATTATATATTTAAGTACTGAGTAATATTAATTAACTACATTTACTTACTATAGGGTTAGGGTTTGGTTGCATGTAATTATGCATAATTTACTGTTATATCTATAGTAAGTACATGTACGTGTAACAAGGACAATGTAAAATAAAACGTTACTTTACTACTATATGTCAACTTATTACAATTACACCTAACCCTACCAGTCTACTAATACTAACTAATACACTAATAAGAGTTAGTTGACATGTAGGTGCATCAAAATAAAGTGTAAACAAAATAATAAAGAAAAAATAGTATTAACAGATGGGTCAGTTACATTATATTGATTTATTTTCATACAGATCTATTAATTTATTACAAATATTTAAGCAAACACTTACATGATCACATCTCCTCTATGACAAAAAGGTGTTTAATTTCTAAATTAATTATATCATAAAGAGGACACTTGTAGACCCTCATGTCCCTTTGACCTTTTTATGACAAGACAAGGTAAATAGTTCATCATTTATAAAGCATTAATAGACATTAATAAGCAGTTTATAAATACAGCTATAAATGCTTTATTATTGATTTATAAGCATATCTAAAATGCGTATAATAATTGTATTTTCATTCTTTATTAATGATCAGTTTATAATTTCTAAATTAAGTATTACATTATTTACAAACCAGTTATTTTTAAGTTCATAAGATCATTTAGAAAGTGTAAATAATGTAACACTTAATTTAGAAATGATAAATTGATCATTTATAAAGTATGAAAATACAATTATTAAATACATTATAGATATATAGTAGCTGTATTTATAAACTGCTTATTAATGTCTATTAATGCTTTATAAATGATGAATGAACTATTTACTAATGCTTAACTAATGCTTCATAGCGTGCAGTTATTATAAAGTGTTACCCATGAAATACTTTGCACCTTGAAAAATGATTTTAAAAACGTTGTATTAAAGGTGTTGCCTTGTGTTGTCTTTTTACTTTACATTTATAGGGTCATTCAATTTAAACTTTTCTTTATAATGGTTTGAAAGTTGTTCAAAACTATATCAAGCCAACATGAATACAAAATCTAAGATTTTAAGAATATTTTGTGGATTGGTCATTATTATTAGGGATTGGTCTGCTGTAATAATAAACTTAATTCTACAATCTGATTGGATGAATGTTGTCCCAGGACCATGATATTGATCCAGAAACACATTATATTAGGTCATCCTGAAATCATCGCTGCACCAAGCTACCATCACAGCACCTTATTTCCAAGGAGCAATAAAGAAGGTAGATGTTAAAAAACTCCAGTAAAAGTCTACATTCAGGATGATCTACGAGGGAAGAGACTGACGGAGATTAACAGATCATTTGCAGACGTTCCTCCGGGGAGTGATCCTGACTCGAGCGACAGCACATGTCTACCTGCTTTCTCAGCCGTTAGCCCGTTAACCAGAGGAGGATTTGTGTCCATACCAAATGATTAAAAACAAGCTGTCCACTTTGTTATGGTCATCGTTGACAAATCAAAGTTTCCGCTTAAGCCGAGGTATCGCTTGAAGGATCCGCATGGGATATTTCCCCCCTGATGTTTCTAGTAGAGTTGAGTTGACAGTTCTTATAAATGAACTGTTAATCCAAAACCCCAGAAAGCCTTGGCTGAAATCAATTACTCCTTTGAAATAACTAGCTGAAGTTTTTCACTAAACGGCCATATAATTCAAGCGATCACCAGAATCTGTTGTTTTGGAATTCAGGTTTGCATGCTAAATCTCGTTGTTTTCATTGAAACGTCTCCTCCTTTGCGTGTACAGATGAATTTGTTCTTGGGCATTGATGCCAAAACAGAACGGTTATATTTAGCCAAGGGAAGTTGTTTAAAACTGCCGTTCATTCATCCTCTGTAAAGTGTGACAGTAATTTGCACACTGTCTTCAGGGTCAAATTTGCGGTGCCTCTCAGTTTCAGAGAACAAAATGAAGCTATTGGCTCATCGTGAGGTTTTGTTGACTGTCACTTAATTGAGACCAGATACGCAACATACTGAAGATCTGAAGTAACAAAGTCCATATGCGCACGTCATTATTTCTAAATACAGTCTGAATGGATCACAGTGGTGCAATCCTTGATGTTCAGACTCATCAAATATTGCTTACGCTTAATGTGAGGTAGGTCTTGCGATATCACACACTCCTAAAAATAAAGCCTCTAGAAGATGGTTTTTGCTGTGATGCCATAAAAGAACCAAAAGAACCTTTGAGCAAACAGTTCTTACTTTTCCACTAAAAAGAATCTTTTGTTCAATGAAATGGACGTTAAAGGGCTCCTATTATTCTTTTCCACTTTTTCAACTTAAGTTAGTGTGTGATGTTGCTGTTTGAGCATAAAAAAGATCTGCAAGGTTACAAAGCTCAAAGTCCACTCCAAAGTAAAATATTTTATTTTATTTAACAGAATCCAAGAAGAACTACAACGAACGGCTTTTTTACATATTAGACATGAAGAGTGAATGTGTGCATATTAAAAAAAATACATTATTTGCAAGTAGTTTACTTCATGACAACAATAGACCTGGAACTTTTACCGTTCTTATTTCTTTTTTTTTATTTCCTTAAATTATATAATTCCTCTAAATAAACCAATCAGACCAATTAAACCTCCCCCCCCACCCTGGGAAAAGTTTTAGCTTCACTTTTCAGGGCTTGTGCGGCACACTTGGGCGTGACATTTCCCAAACAAGCGCTAAGCGTTGCCAATCAAGCACACTAAGCCAGCTAACCAATCACAGCACATTTTGTATTTCAGAAGGAGGGGCTTCATCGAAACAAACTGACTGGCCAGACTGGAGAGAAAGGTGCTGTAATAATGTAAAATATGTGATTTTTTTTTCTTGAACAATCAACCATGAAAGCATATACTAGGACACCCCAAAAACAAAATCTAGCCTTTGTAAAAAGGTTCATAATAGGACCCCTTTAAAGGTTCTTCATGGAACCGGCTTTCGCACCAGAGGAACGCTTTCATAGTTCCTAGAACTAATGGCGGAAGTACTTTTTTAGTGTGTTTTCACTACAGGACCTGGGAATATTTTACTTCTAGGAGTGGAAACTAAATTAGCTCCTACTTCAGAGTAGGGTCTGACCCAACACTATAGGAACTACCAGTGACGTAAGTGTGCACTGATTGGCCGAACGCATGCGAAACACCAGCATCCCCCATTTTTAAAAGTCATGTACACACAGAGTTTATAGCCTATATATGTATTTCTCAGCTAGCGATCACCACACGGCAAACGCTACAATACTTTTTTGTATACCATTTACTTTCTTTGTTCAACAGTTCTATCTAATAACGTATAAGATAGGAGTGTTAAACAGATCGTAAACGAATGAAGATGGAGAATGGGAGCACTGTGTGCTCAGGCTCTTGCTAAGTCGTTCTCAGCGCCATCAAAATAAAAGTACCACACAACAACCAGAGCGGCAGGACGTTAAGTGGCGGCTTATGTCACTCCAGAGTTCCTACTGCCAGTGCGAATGCAACCAGGAAAACAGCCCTAGGGGAACATTTATTTCTCGGGGAACCACCCTGGTGGCTAGTTCCTGCAACTGAGTTCCTATAACTACCCGCTACAAAAGCCCCTAAAGATGCCAATAAAAAATAGTTATTTTTGAGATATGGGAAGTCTAACTAATTACTGTGAATCACCCCAGCTTGCTCCCGGGAGTTTTTCCTGCAATTAGTGCACTATAAGTTGATTTGGACAAATTAGTCGGCTAAATGACAAATTACCGAAGGGAGCACCTACACTCAGAGTGGTAGGGTTGGGTAAACAGTGTGATCATTGCCATGAGGAAAAAACATCGCTGTATGCAAGATTGATACACCATGGTTAGCCAATGGGAAAAAAACACAAACCAGTGAAAATGTATCTTGGAAAGACAAAAAAGTCTGGGGTGCTCACGGAGTTCAGTGAGATGTTTGAAGGTGCTCCTTGGGGTCGGGAATTCAAATTAATGTAGAAAAAAGGAAATCCAAGGCACTCTTCTTCAAAAGTGATTAAAACGTGAAAATATATATCAACCATTTATTGTCAACTCTGTCACCATTGTATTATTATCCCTTATGAATTATTTAACTATTCCATGTTTGGTAATAGGGGTGGTCTTAAAATGTCACCTCCCATTTCATATTTTTTCCATCACCATGTCTCCTCTGGGGCTCTGCCCTTATGCAAATTAACCATGGTTTTATTATAGTGTAGTAGCCATATTTTTTTGTCAGATTGATTACCATTTGTATAACCACAGTTGCACCACAAATACCATGGTTACTCTATGGTTATTGTAGCAAAACCATGGTTAATTTGTGGTTACCGTGGTTTAACTATAATAACCATGTTTTTTTTGTTTTGTTTTTGTAGTAAAACCATGGTTAATTTTCGTAAGGGTGTATTTTATGACTTTTAGCATGAGGCTTGCAATTTAATTAATCAAAAAAAACGTCAACTCTGTTACCTTTCAGAAGATATATATATATATCTCAACATATATTTAGATAAAGTTTGAAGACAAACTTTGGTGTTGGCTTGACAAAGCCATACCTGAATGTTTTTAGCATGATAGCATGTTTCTAGCTTGATTTTGCAAGTTGCTAGCATGTTTCTAGCATGTTTTATCACAATGTTACTATGGTTCAGTATGTTGTTATTTTGTTTTAGCACATTTCTAGCACTTTTTGTTAGGCCAACATAATTAACTTGGCTAGAGATGGCAAAATGCTATTTTTTTACACTTAGACACATTACCCATCTAATAAAATGTTTAAAATCTTACAGAAAACTAATTTTAAAACAAACTAATTTTAAGACACTAATATGTTGAGAAAGATCCTTCAGGATCATTTTGACCTCCCTGTAGACCCATAAACACAGGACGTTTTGCAGACACCTTTATCAGCTTTTCAAAGAGACTGCTTCAGCCAAAGTCCTTCACCGATTTGACTCGTCACATGTTTCCCATTCAGAGCACTTTAATTCCATTGTGAAATATTTCCGTAAGCCTTTGATTTGAACCAGACACCACGAAGCTCTGCTTCAGAGAAGATCTGTACCAGTGTTTACTGCCCATCCAGGATTCAGGGCCTTCGTTTTCCACCATTAAATCTTTCAAAAGCTGCATTAAAAGTTGTTTTACACTTCATTATTACAAATTGACCTCAAAAGCATGAAATGCAAGACAGAAATTAAAGCAGGAACGAGCAGGGAGGCACGGTTCTTTGCAGCGCTAGCTTGCTTTACATATTTAGCTCTTTTCTAAAAACACTTGAATGGGTAAATAAGGATCTGGTTTCATAGGATGCTACAGTGAACCTTGACCAGCGAGCCGTTCCATGGTGAAGCAGCAGAAATCAATTAAACGTGTTTGACCTGTTTGAGAACGCTTTCATGCACCGCTACAGACACCGGCCCAGGCAACAAGAGTATTCATTTCATCCTCACAGTCAAATATGATATTTCCCACAATTATATATTATGGATAGATGCAGTTTATGAAATGTAAACCATAGACATTTTCTATTCAATTGTTTTAGAGAATGTAAAAAAAAAGCAAATGAAATCAAACTTGTAATATGGCTTGTATTTTTTTCTTGTAAATGTTTCCCATGCCTTCCTTATATATATATATATATATTATTTGCCACTTTAAATAATAACTCACGTGGCTTTCATGTAGACATTAAAGTTTTACCCTCATCACAGATCCAGACTGAAAAATATTACATTTTTACTATTTCAATATTTATAATATTCCAAATTTTTTTTTCTTTTTCTAGCAGATTGTTACTCATTTTAGAGAATAATAAAAAAAAAAGAACTCATAAAATCAAATCAAACTGTAATATCTGGCTAATATTCTAATATTTTTTCCCCATGCCTTCATTAATATTATTATTTGCTTTGCATAAAAAGTCAAATGGCTTTCATGTATAGATTATAAAGTTTTATTCTTGTCACAGACCCAGCCTTTTAATTGGAAAAAAATCAGAATTCATCATAAAAATATTATTACATTTTTACCATTTAAACTATTTAAATATTTATATGGTGCAAAAAAAAACAAACAAAAAAAAACATTATATACACTGACCTAAAGGATTATTAGGAACACCATACTAATACTGTGTTTGACCCCCTTTCGCCTTCAGAACTGCCTTAATTCTACGTGGCATTGATTCAACAAGGTGCTGAAAGCATTCTTTAGAAATGTTGGCCCATATTGATAGGATAGCATCTTGCAGTTGATGGAGATTTGTGGGATGCACATCCAGGGCACGAAGCTCCCGTTCCACCACATCCCAAAGATGCTCTATTGGGTTGAGATCTGGTGACTGTGGGGGCCATTTTAGTACAGTGAACTCATTGTCATGTTCAAGAAACCAATTTGAAATGATTGGAGCTTTGTGACATGGTGCATTATCCTGCTGGAAGTAGCCATCAGAGGATGGGTACATGGTGGTCATAAAGGGATGGACATGGTCAGAAACAATGCTCAGGTAGGCCGTGGCATTTAAACGATGCCCAATTGGCACTAAGGGGCCTAAAGTGTGCCAAGAAAACATCCCCCACACCATTACACCACCACCACCAGCCTGCACAGTGGTAACAAGGCATGATGGATCCATGTTCTCATTCTGTTTACGCCAAATTCTGACTCTACCATCTGAATGTCTCAACAGAAATCCAGACTCATCAGACCAGGCAACATTTTTCCAGTCTTCAACTGTCCAATTTTGGTGAGCTCGTGCAAATTGTAGCCTCTTTTTCCTATTTGTAGTGGAGATGAGTGGTACCCGGTGGGGTCTTCTGCTGTTGTAGCCCATCCGCCTCAAGGTTGTGCGTGTTGTGGCTTCACAAATGCTTTGCTGCATACCTCGGTTGTAACGAGTGGTTATTTCAGTCAAAGTTGCTCTTCTATCAGCTTGAATCAGTCGGCCCATTCTCCTCTGACCTCTAGCATCAACAAGGCATTTTCGCCCACAGGACTGCCGCATACTGGATGTTTTTCCCTTTTCACACCATTCTTTGTAAACTCTAGAAATGGTTGTGCGTGAAAATCCCAGTAACTGAGCAGATTGTGAAATACTCAGACCGGCCCGTCTGGCACCAACAACCATGCCACGCTCAAAATTGCTTAAATCACCTTTCTTTCCCATTCTGACATTCAGTTTGGAGTTCAGGAGATTGTCTTGACCAGGACCACACCCCTAAATGCATTGAAGCAACTGCCATGTGATTGGTTGATTAGATAATTGCATTAATGAGAAATTGAACAGGTGTTCCTAATAATCCTTTAGGTGAGTGTATATATATATAAAGAAAATCTAAATGTTTGGTTCTGTTGGATTGTTACTCATTTTAGAGAATAAAAAAAAAATGTCATTGTCTTTTATTATTATTATTATTATTATTATTATTATTATTATTATTTAATACTTTGCATAAAATGTCTTTCATGTATGATTTTAAAGTTTTATTCTTGTCACAGACACAGACTTTCAATTGTAAAGCATGAAACTCATAAAATGTTACTACATTTCTATACTTTTTAAACTAGTTAAATACTTATATTGTACAAAAATAATATAAAAAAATATTGTGTTGTTCTTCCATGCCTTCAAAATATTTATGATAGTATATATTTATTAATAATATTTTACAATGTTTTTGCACAATAATTCATAATGACTTGATAGCACTCAATGTGAAGTAATTGATATATTAAATATATAATATAGGGATTTAGTGACTGGGCCTGATGAAAGATGAATGAAAGAGTTCTTCTCTGTTGTATTTGCATGTATTTCCACTGTTAGTTGCGAGTGTGAAAAATGTGCTTTTAAGTGTCTATAGTTGAAGCATCATATTGACAGCATATGTGATCTATATTGCAGTATTAATGCATCAGTGTTCATTTAAATGCATTCCAAATGTGAGCCTGGAAAAGCAGCAGAAATGTGTGAAAATATGCCTCTGCGAAACTATGTCTGCATTTAAATTAAGATCCCTCTGAGATCACAATCTTCTTCTGCCAGAATGAATTCATTTTGCGTCTGAGTTTTGACAGATTGCGCTTCAGATTTGTTTGTCTTATTAAGCAGGCATTGCATCTGTCCATGTTTTTAAAGTGCTGACAATCACTTCAGCCGCTCACGAAAAAGCCCATACGCCTGATAACATCAAACAAGCATGAAATCAACCAACAATACTTTAGATTGTTGATGCAAGTCCTTGTTAAAAATCCTTCCCCAATGAATCATGCATTATTAAACAGCATTGATTATTCAATAGGCAAGTATCACTATTACTTTTGCTTATACTTTGGGATGCATTTTTCAAAACCCCTATGGACGAGGAATCTCATTTCTGTCAGTTTAATTTCTTTTTACACAACTACACCTGCATAAAAATAAACATATCTCAATATTCATCAGTAAGATAATGTGCAGTTGGTCATGATGTCTTGAATCAGATGGATCTTGTCCTGTTGTGCCTGTTTTTAATGAGTTATGCAGTCATTGTAAGGGTTTTGTGGGTATTGCACCCCTCAAGCGCTCCTTTTACACATTAGTGCTTGTGTGACTCTCAGATCTGCTTCCCAGGCCACATGTTTTGGAAGGAACATTCTTAATAAAGGCCATATTAATGCTAAATACACACACTAATTTAATTTAAAAAATGATTAAGGGGGAAAATAATGTCGTTACGCAATTGTCACGTGTGTGTGCAGGCAGGAACAACTGGAGGAATCAGAAGATCCAAAATCAAACCTAAACAAATCTTTACCACAGGAACAGGCAGACAGGCAACAGAAACACACACTTGGTGACCGGACAAAGACTGAGTGAACAAGAGGAACTTAAATAGCAGACAGAAACAAGATAATTAACTAAACACAGCTGAACAGAACTTAACTAACGAGGGTAACCTAGGAAACAGACAAGTGGCGGGAAACTAAGACAAAAGAACGTGACAGAATCAAAACTCAACTGAAAGACATGTGACATTACTCCCCCCTCCCGATAGGCATGTCATCACGCCGTAGAAAGACCAACCAGGGCGGGGAGTTGGGCACCCTAGAGTCCTGGAGGTGACAGGACAATGCTGGCAAGTTAGGATGACTCCAGGGTGGTGCTGGCAGTTCTAGGAGGCCACGGCCACGCACACCTTTGGAGACGTCACTGGGCTCTGAACAGAGACGGGATGTCACTGGGCTCTGGACAGAGCACACCGTTGGGGACAGGAGTCAGGGGATGTCACTGGGCTCTGGACGGAGCACACCGTTGGGGACGTCACTGGGCTCTGGACGGAGCACACCGTTGGGAACAGGAGACAGGGGATGTCACTGGGCTCTGGACGGAGCACACCGTTGGGGACAGGAGACAGGGGATGTCACTGGGCTCTGGACGGAGCACACCGTTGGGGATGTCACTGGGCTCTGGACGGAGACAGGGGATGTCACTGGGCTCTGGACAGAGCACACCGTTGGGGACAGGAGACAGGCGATGTCACTGGGCTCTGGATGGAGCACACCATTGGGGACGTCACTGGGCTCTGGACGGAGCACACCGTTGGGGACAGGAGACAGGGGATGCCACTGGGCTCTGGACGGAGACGGGATGTCACTGGGCTCTATACGGAGACGGGATGTCACTGGGCTCTGGACAAAGACAGGGGACGTCACTGGGCTCTGGACGGAGCACACCATTGGGGACAGGAGACAGGGGATGTCACTGGGCTCTGGACGGAGACAGGATGTCACTGGGCTCTGGACAGAGACAGGGGACGTCACTGGGCTCTGGACAAAGCACACCGTTGGGGACAGGAGACAGGGGATGTCACTGGGCTCTGGACGGAGCACACCGTTGGGGACAGGAGACAAGGGATGTCACTGGGCTCTGGACGGAGACAGGGGATGTCACTGGGCTCTGGACGGAGACGGGATGTCACTGGGCTCTAGACGGAGACGGGATGTCACTGGGCTCTGGACAGAGACAGGGGACGTCACTGGGCTCTGGACAGAGCACACTGTTGGGGACAGGAGACAGGGGATGTCACTGGGCTCTGGACGGAGCACACCGTTGGGGACGTCACTGGGCTCTGGACGGAGCACACCGTTGGGGACAGGAGACAGGGGATGTCACTGGGCTCTGGACGGAGACAGGGGATGTCACTGGGCTCTGGACGGAGCACACCGTTGGGGACAGGAGACAGGGGATGTCACTGGGCTCTGGACGGAGACAGGGGATGTCACTGGGCTCTGGACAGAGACGGGATGTTACTGGGCTCTAGACGGAGACGGGATGTTACTGGGCTCTAGACGGAGATGGGATGTCACTGGGCTCTGGACAGAGCACACCGTTGGGGACAGGAGACAGGCGATGTCACTGGGCTCTGGACGGAGCACACCATTGGGGACGTCACTGGGCTCTGGACGGAGCACACCGTTGGGGACAGGAGACAGGGGATGCCACTGGGCTCTGGACAGAGACGGGATGTCACTGGGCTCTAGACGGAGACGGGATGTCACTGGGCTCTAGACGGAGACGGGATGTCACTGGGCTCTGGACAAAGACCGACTGGCTGTGTTCTGGACCGGAACGCGACACTCTCCAGAGGTCCACGGGGTGATGGTAATTTGCCCCGATCCAGAACAGGGACTTCAGTGTCTCGTCGTCATAAGGGCAGTTGATGGCAAGATGAATAAACTCCTCCGCAAAGGCAAAAAACTTGTGGCTCTTCTGAGCCACGGCTACAAACTTTGCAGCATAATCCCTTTTACAGTCCGGTCATCTGTCACGAGTGTGTTAAATAGCAGACAGAAACGAAATAATTAACTAAACACAGCTAAACAGAACTTAACTAACGAGGGTAACCTAGGAAACAGACAAGTGGCGGGAAACTAAGACAAAAGAACATGTGACAGAATCAAAACTCAACTGAAAGACCTATCAAACAGACAGACATGTGGCAGCAATAAGAGTCCTGTTCGGTTTGTATTTTAACAAGATTGTAGAGTTACAGGATGTTTTTGCAGCATCATCATACATTTAGAAAAAAGATGAGATTTTGTAAAAACAAGGTACGGTTTCTACTATTGTAATTCGGTTGTTAATAATAATAATAATAATAATAATAATAATAATAATATGTATAATATGTATAATATGTAATAATATGTTTTTAGTAATATTTCTTTAATATTTCATTATTTTAGTTTTTAATAATAGTGATTATTATTATTAATATTATTATTATTATTATTATTATTATTGATAAAATGTATTTATAAAATTACTAGTACTACTGCTAATAATAATAAAAAATGTATTGATTTATTTTGACGTTTATTTTTAAAGCTCAATGAAAATACAAGCAATATTTAGTGATATTAATACTTTCAAGTGCTTTGTAAACAAACAAAAAACAAACAAATAAATAATATTTACTTTGTAATATTTAATAATTTCGTTAATAATAACAATAATATTAATTATTAGTAAAATAATGAACAAAAACATAATATATTTAAATAATTACTTGTAATAATACATAAGAACATTTTTTTTGATTGAGTTTAACATATTTGAAAAACAACATGACAAAATCAATCAAAAGGTTTTTTTCTTATGTATTATTACAAGTACTTCTTTAAATATATAATTTTTTCCCCATTATTTTACTACTACTACTACTACTAATGACTATTATTATTATTATTATTTATTTACAAAGCATTTGAAAGTATCAATCTATCACTTTATAAATGTTGCTTGTATTTTCATTGAGCTTAACACCTTTAAAAATCAACATGATAAAATCTATGAAAATACAACTAATATTTATCCATAGACCAGTGGTTCTCAAACCTGTCCTGAAGGCACCCCAGCCCTGCACAGTTTGTGTGTCTCCCTCATTTATCACACCTGATTCAGCTCATCAGCTCATTAGTAGAGACTGCAAGAACTAAATTGGGTGTGTCTGATAAGGGAGACGTACAAAATGTGCTAAATGAGTAATGGACTAATACTTTTGTTTTAAAAGATGTGCTCTCTGAAATTGGTCTGACATGATGCCACTCTAAAAAAATTCAACACAAATTTTGGTCAAATATGGATAATGACTGGCGGGAAACGAGAATAAAGGGAACAGTAACTGAAGAGAAAGAAACTAGACGTCCATGAAACTAAACAGAAAATAACTGTTACATTAACTAATGCTGCTCATTTTATTTTTCCATTTTTAAAGGCTCTGATAGAGGTTTGAAACTGAAATATCTTATAGTCAAGAGCCAGTCCAAAATACTATCACTCAATAGATCTGGAAACCATTTATATTAATTTATATCAAGTTGCTTGCTTTCAGTCCGTGACAGAAGAGCTCAGTGCAAACCCTGTTGTATCAACATATACTGTATTATATATCATCAGTGGCTGAGGTCACTGTTTGAATCTGGTCCTACCAATACTGCATTATGACCACATCATGAGATGACAGGCTATTCAAAATCTGTTGAATTATGGCCGTTTCCCAGTCTTTATATTTGTGCACAGTACGGCTTTTAAGGTCAGTTTTCTCTTGCAGTTCAACTACTGTCATAATGGATCAGTCAATAGTTTCAAAATAACCTGGTTTAGTAAGATAAAGTTAGTGTGTTTGGCTAAATACTGTATAATAAATCATTCAGTTTAATGGCCTTAATAAATGTACCGTCACATTAGTGAATTTTTGCTGGTTTATTGTCAATAGTTGTCGATGTATGTGTCACAGGATGCGTATAGTATTCACAGCGCTTCAGTTTTTCCACATTTTGTTATGTTACAGCCTTATTCAAAAATGGATTCAATTCATATTTTTTTCCTCAATTCTACAAACAATACCCCATAATGACAACATGAAAGAAGTTTGTTTCAAATCTTTGCAAATTAAAAAAAAAAAAAAGAAAAAATCACATGTACATAAGTATTCACAGCCTTTGCTCAATGCTTTGTAGAAGCACCTTTAATAATAATAATAATAATAATAATCTTTATTTTATATAGCGATATATCTCAAAGCGCTTTGCAAGCATAAACATATAGAGGCACACCATACATGTAACAAAAAAAAACAAAAAATCCACATAAAAGCCATTCTAAAAAAATGGGTTTTAAGAGCAGATTTAAAAACAGTAAGAGAATCAGCCTGTCTGATCACAAAGGGAAGTGAATTCCATAGTTTAGGTGCACAAGTGGAGAAGGCCCGGTCACCCATAGAGCGTAAAAGACCCGAATCAGAGGAGCGGAGATCACGTCTAGGAGTGTAAACAGTCAAAATTTGAGACAAGTAATGAGGAGCCAAACCATGTAGGGCCTTGTAAGTCAGCATGAGAATTTTAAAATCAATCCGAAACCTTACAGGTAGCAATTCTAGCAGCAGAATTTTGAACTGACTGTAGTTTATTTAAGGTTTTGAGACCCCAGCCAGAAGAGCATTGTAATAATCAATGCGTGTTAATCAATTTTTCAGCAACAGAAAAACGATAACATGGGGCGCAGTTTTGCAATGTTTCTGAGGTGAAAAAATTAATTTTTAACTATATTTTGAACATTTTTTTTAAATTTAGCTTTAAACTCCAGAGAAGATCCTTCAGTTTTTAGAGATATTGGGTGAACCGATAAGCATTACCTCTGTTTTATCACTGTTGAGACACAGAACATTTTGAGACATCCACATTTTTACCTCTGCAGTGTTCCAGAAAGCTTATGGCTGCATTATCACCCGGTTTTGTGTAGATGTAGATCTGGGTGTCATCTGTGTAGAAATGGAACTTAAGACCGGGGGATCTTAAAAGCTGGCTAGATGTACATGCTAAAAAGAAGGGGGCTCCAAATTGAACCCTGTGGGACGCCAAATTGAACTGAACCAACTTTAGACTGGCGTCCGCCAAGGGAGGTAAACTGGCGCTGATCTGAAAGATAAGACTTGAACCAGTTTAATGCAGTGTCAGTAACCCCAAAGATGGTTTTCAGGCGAGTGATCCACAGTGTCAAACGCTGCACTTCGAAAAGGATCAATATTGAAAGACAGTCAGAGTCCGCAGCAATCAATAAGTCATTAGTAACCTTAACTAACGCCGTTTCAGTGCTGTGGAGTTTGCTAAAGCCAGATTGAAGGGGTTCAAAAAGATTGTTCACAGTGAGATGGGTGTGCAATTGAGAAACCACTATACGCTCCAGAATTTTAGCGAGAAATGGAAGATTAGAAATGGGACGACAATTGTTGAGGTTGTCAAAATCCGCACTAGTTTTTTTTTTTTGTACCGGAGTTACAGCAGCAATTTTAAATGCTGCTGGCACAACACCCGTACACAGGGAATCATTTATTATACACAAAACAACGGAACCCACAGAGGCAAAGCATGATTTAAACAACTGAGTTGGAATAGGATCAACTATGGAGGTGGCTGCTTTTATTTTTGAAACCTCCTTACTGAGAGAGGCCAGATCCAGAGAGGAAAATGTAGAAAAAGATGTGCCAGCAAAATGAGGGATAGTAAAAGAAGAAACCGTTGAGACTGCAGTGATGCATTTGAGAGCATTGTCAATCTTAGAACTGAAACAGTCAAGAAATCTATTACAAAGGTGATCTGAAACAGGCATATTAGAAGCATTGTTGACTTTGAGCAGTTTAGTAATAATATGAAACAATTGACGGGGGTTTTGTTGGTTATTGACAATTATCTGAGAAAAATACTGAGACCTGGCGGATACTATCTCTGTTTTATATGCTCCTTCCAAGCTTGATGGTGCACATTAAGACCAGAAATACGCCACCTACGCTCCATCTTACAACAGGCTGCCTTCATAGAGCGCAGTTTGTTAGTATACCAGGGAGCTGAGCAGACAAAGTCCACCGTACGTGATTTTATTGGTGCAAATGTGTCCAAGCCCGACGACAGGACTGTGTTTAACTGAGAAATTTGATCCTTCAAAGGAGCAGATGGCGAAAAACAATTCAGAGAGGAATTTATAAAAGCGGAAATCGGGGAGATCAATAGATTTCCATTTGCGAAAATTTACCGTTCCAGACAAAGATATATTATGATGTGTCAAGTCCAAATTTAAAAGGATTGCCATGTGATCAGACAACCCTAAATCAGATGAGTATAACTGAGACAAAAATGCACCATTGGTAATGACCAGATCTAAAGTATGTCCCTTGATATGTGTAGGACAGTCCACCAGCTGCTTCAATTCAAAACAGTAGTGGCAAAAATTCCTTCATCATTACAGCGTCTTTATTGTCCATATGGATATTAAAGTCCCCCAGAATGAAAATTCTCTCAAACTTAAGGCATAGCATCGACAGCAGACCGGCAAATTCAGGCAGAAAATCACCTCTTGATTTAGGAGGTCTGTAAACTGTAGCTGTGGCCGTAGAGATAGATGTAGAGACATTCAGAACAACACACTCAAAAGAATTGAACTGGGGAAAGACCACAGGACTTATTTTGATTTGTTGATTGTACATCACGATGATACCCCCACCTCTGCCAGAAAGTCGCGGGGAATCGAACAGTCCGTAACCAGTGGGGGTCAGTTCATTAAACAAAAGTCCATCAGACTGTTTGTGCCAGGTTTCCGTAAAAACACCAAGTCGAGTTTCTCCTCCATGATAATATCTGATACAAGTACAGACTTGTTCACAGATCGTGTATTAATAAGCGTTGCTTTAACCGATAGCGGGGGCATAGAAGATGACAAAGGGCATTCCACTCGGTTGAGCGCTGACAAGCTGTTGAAATCAGCATAGCTGGAAAACGATCTGCAGTGTTTTCGATGAAATATGGCCACACAGATGGCATCCGTTGAAGAGTGAGTAAACCTGTGCCTTGAAGCACAATGTATATAACGTGTAGGTTGCAGAATTCAGACATCACGGCACAGATCATCGCTAAGTAATAATTCCCATTTAAGGACAACAGTTTACCAGTGGTGTACCTTAGATCCATGAAGCCAAAGTCCAGCCAGCAACAGTCTTGTGGAGTTGTAAGTCCTGGGCCAGGCCACAGTAAGAGCAGACATTGATCAGAAGTACATGCAGCAAGCCGAGGATTTGAACAAAATTCCACATTTCATATAGTGTGTGTGTGACGAGGGGCTTTCCACAGCTCCAAAAGCCCTCATTTACCACTTGTCGTCAGCCGATAAAACACTATAAAAGCAATAAAAACGGGAGAGATCTTTGGCACCAATTACGGCCTCAAGTCTTCTTGAGTTTGATGCTACAAGCTTAGCACACCTATTTTAGGGCAGTTTCTCCCATTCTTCTTTGTAGGTCCTCTCAAGCTCCATCAGGATGGATGGGGAGCGTCGGCACACAGCCATTTTCAGATCTCTCCAGAGATGTTCAATCAGGTTCCAGTCAAGGTTATAATCGTTAACGAAAACGAACGAAAAAACTAAAACTAGGTTGGAGAAAACATTGTCGTTAACTGACGAGGCATTACAAAAAAACGATAACTAACCAAAACTGTAATGTGTGTTTGGCAAAACTAACTAAAATAAACTAAAATTATAGATTAAATGTCCTTAGTTTTCGTCTTTGTCAATGTCTTTCATAGAGCAAATAACGTTCTGCTGCATTTCCTTTCCCTGCGTCTCTCACTCACGTGTCTCTCTCACACACACACAGGCCCTCCCCTCTGTCTCCATGAGAACGAGTGTTCGACGTTGAAAGCAGGTTCGCAAAAGGTTGGTATCTCGTGAACACCTTTACACAATCACACATTAAAAAGTGGTATAAAAATATTTTTAATTCTGAATATAATTTTGTCAGTGTGTTAATGTCGAATTGCGAAAAGCGATTGCTACTTTAGAAAGTTAACTAGTCGCAAGTTTGAGGTGAAATGCACTTGGGTTGTCGATGTCAAAACACTATATAAGCTGTGATTCAGATATTAAATAATGTTATGTCATTTGTTTACTCTTACACTGAATGTTTGCTGCTTCAATCCAGGTGAGTAGGCTGTTGTATAGGGTACATTTAGTATAGGGTGTGAAAATTGTACAGCTGTGGCTAGTCTGTTGGCTCTTTAGGTTTTTTACTGGCACACGTCACTTACACATTTAGCATTTACTGCGGAGTGTTGAGACTGTTTACATATTTGTGCCCATATGTACATTTACTGGTTTTATTTTTGAATGAATATTTTCTAAAATTGTATGATGTTTTTGTTGAGTTATTATTACACAATACTTTTCCTGACCTTTTTGAATCTTGCCCCTGACAAATAACCCAAATTACAAAAAAAAGACCAAAACTAACACTAAAACTAATAAAAACTAAACTAAAACTAAGCATTTTCAAAAAATAAAAACTAAACTAAACTAGCAAACCCACTTTAAAAACTAATTAAAAATAAACTGAATTTGAAAACAAAAAAAGTCAAAACGAAATAAAAATAAAAACTAATGAAAAATGCAAAACTATAATAACCTTGGTTCCAGTCTGGGCTCTGGCTGGCTCACTCAAGGACATTCCCAGAGTTGTCCCGTAGCCACTCCTCTGTTATCTTGGCTGTGTGCTTAGCGTTGTTGTCCTGTTGGAAGATGAACCTTCGCCCCAGTCTGAGGTCCAGAGCGCTCTGGGGCAGGTTTTCATCAAGGATGTCTCTGTACATTGCTGCATTCATCTTTCCCTCAATCCTGACTAGTCTCCCAGTTCCTGCCGCTGAAAAACACCCCCACAGCATGATGCTGCCACCACCATGCTTCACTGTAGGGATTGGCCAGGTGATGATCGGTGCCTGGTTTCCTCCAGACATGACGCTTGCCATTCAGGCCAAAGAGTTTAATCTTTGTTTCATCAGACCAGAACATTTTGTTTCTCATGGTCTGAGAGTCCTTCAGGTGCCTTTTGGCAAACTCCAGGTGGGCTGTCATGTGCCGTCTGGCCACTCAACTATACAGGCCTGATTGGTGGAGTGCGGCAGAGATGGTTGTTCTTCTGGAAGGTTCGCCTCTCTCCTCAGAGAAACGCTGGAGCTCTGTCCGAGTGACCATCAGGTTCTTGGTCACCTCCCTGACTAAGGCCCTTCTCCCCCGATCGCTCAGTTTGGCCGGGTGGCCAGCTCTAGGAAGAGTCCTGGTGGATCCAAACTTCTTCCATTTACAGATGATGGAGGCCACTGTGCTCATTGGGACCTTCAATGCTGCAGAAATGTTTCTGTACCCTTCCCCAGATCTGTGCCTCGATACAATCCTGGAATAAACAGGCACACACTAGGAAACTATAGGTCACACAGGCCAGCTAGAACAAAGAGCAATGAAAACTAGTTTAAAACAGAGCATACACGTTACAGCTCACAGAGAAGTCACTTTCAAACCAAACAGCCTTCTTAACAAACACCAGAAAATGGGATCATATAACACCTGTATTGATATCTCTTCACTGGTTACCTGTAAAATACAGAATACAATACAAGATGTTAATGTTTGTCTATAAAGCATTGCATGACCAGGCTCCTGAGTATATAAAGGACATGTTGATCCCTTACCAATCTCAACATCACCTGCGCTCCTCTCAGAGCGTGCTCCTAACCGTCCCACGGCCTCGAGGCGTAGTGGAGATTGCGCCTTTTCTGTCACGGCTCCTGCACTCTGGAATGTGTTGCCATTACAAATCCTCGTCAAGCATGGACATTTTTAAAAAGGACTTGAAGCCTTACTTATTTGATCAAGCTTACAGTGTTTGATTAGGTCTGAGAACTGTGAGTGATTGGTTGCATGATTTTCATTTTATGTTTGTATGTATTTTAGAGTTTTTACTATTCACTATTTATGGACAGCACTTTGGTCCAATCTAATGGTTTTGAAAGTGCTTCATAAATAAATTTAGTTGAGTTGAGTTGGTCAATGTGGCAAATTTATGCCCTTGTTTGCGAATTCCTAATCGCATGGATACCTGCGGAAATGACTGGATTTCACCTGTGAAAATTCCCTGAACCACCTCAGCAGTAACCGCACCGTAACTCTTTAACTTCATAATGAAAGTGATTTTCATCATACTATTCCTCAATAGTGTTAGGGTAGCTACTTGCTAAGCTAAAAGCTAATTAAATTGGAAAGTAGATAAACAGTCAATTGCAAGCTACTTTATCAGGGAAAAAGAATAGTTAGCTATAATAGTTAGTTAGCCATTTTTTTTATGAATCCCAATACTTGTTTCTGCCACTAAATAAAAATAAATAAAAACGCATAATTTTATCTCACAATTCGGAATTTTTCCCTCAAAATTGCGAGTTATATCACAAATTCAGACTTTTTTCTCAAATTTGTTTATATCTTAATCTTGATTTTTTTTCTCAAAATTGTGAGTTTATATCTCACAATTCTGATTTTTTAATCTTAAAATTGCAAGTTTATATCTCACAATTTTGACTTTATAACGTGCAATTTCAAGTTAATATCCTACAATTCTGAGAAAAAAGTCACAATTGTGAGATTAAAAGTCACAAGCTTCCATATAGGCTATCAATTAATCTACATGAACCATCCAAACAAACCAATGCATTAGAATAAAACAGCCTACATGAGAGAGAGGGCAGTTTAGTAGACCATTTGAGTTTGTTTGAATGTATTTAGCATCATGCTACACCACTTCTTATTTATTTATCTATCCTTTATTTTACCAGGAAATAATCCCATTGAGATATAAATCTCTTCTACCAGGGAGTCCTGGCGAAAATGCCAGCACAAAGTGTCACAACAAAATAAAATAAATCCAAAAGACACACAAAACGAGAAATACAAAATACAAAAAGTCCTGTCCAGCACTCATATAATTACAGTTATTAATAATGACAATATATATATATATATAAACATGAAATATAACATTAAGTAAAACATGAAAATGATTTTTTCAAATAAACCAAACCTCCAAAAGGTTTCAAAATCTGCATTTCATTCCATATGCTCCATATAGGAGAAAAAAGCAGTTTTGCCAAACTTAGAATACGATCTAGGCACAATTAAAAGTAATTTAGAAGATGATCTGGTTTCAAGTACAGTATGATAAAAGGCTACAGATGTATGGAGGCCTCTGATACAAGGAGGGCCAACCAACCAATTCATACAAAGTACAATGATGGGAACACTAGTCACAAATCGTATTGCAGCATGATATATACAATCTCCATAATCCAGTACAGCGAGAAAACAACTTTGGATGATTTTCTTTTTAGCTTCAAAGGGAAAACATTTCTTTAAACGAAAAATAAACCCAAATTTAGGTCTGAGCTTTTTTAGGAGATTTTTAATATGAATATTACAACTCAACCTGTCATCGAGCCATATGCCCAGGTATTTATAGCTGTTAACTCTTTCTATAAGGTTAAAATAGGTGGAACCACAATTTTAGTATGAGAATGAGTAAAGAGCATATATTTCGTTTTTTTAGTATTTATAACCAATTTTAATTTTATAAATGAGGATTGCAATACCTGAAAGGGGATCTTGTAATAGCTCTATGGCTTTATTCATGGACTGTACTACTGTATAAATAATTGTATCATCAGCATATAAATGTAGTTTAGCTGTAGTTATCTCATTACCTAGATCATTAATATACTGTATACTGAAAATAAAACTGGTGCTAAGATTGATTCCTGTGGGACACCATTATTAAATGTATAGAAGTGTATAGAATGTTTTGACTGACACACACTGCATTCTTTCTGATAAATAACTATTGAACCAAATTATACTCATTTTGCTAAAACCTAAGCAGCTGAGTCTATCCAACAAAATGTTGTGATCTACAGAATCAAAAGCTTTGGAAAGATCAACAAATAGAGCAGCACAGTGAGGACTATCATCTAAACAAGTAATAGCATCGCTTGTGACCAGCATGGCCGCTGTTGCAGTACTGACCTGAAACCTGATTAGAAATCATTTAATTTGATCATTTACAAAATCACTGATAACCTTGAAATAACGGTAGTTATCTAATCTATAGGGGTCGCCCCCTTTTAGCAACGGCAGAACCATAGCTGATTTCCATGCGTGAGGAATTACATTTGAATTGAAACAAATAAAAAATTGGAGTAATAGGTTCTGCTATGAGATCTGCTGCAATAAAATAAAAAAATAAGGCTCTATATTATCAGTCCCTGCTGATTTTTTACAATCTAAATTCGATAGGGCTTTATGAACTTGTGCTTCTAAAATAGGAGTAAAAGTAAAAAGACATGTATCAGCTTCAACACTCCCTTTTATCTTATATTCCTTTAAATGACTAGGATCAGAGGCTGAACCAGCAACAATAAAAATGGTTATTAAAAGTGTTAAAGGTGCGCTATGTAACTTTTCCGTCCATTAGAGGTCGCCTATTCAAAACAAAGGCGTAGTTTGTGAGGCCTAGTTTGAGCGCAGAATCTTGGGACATGTGGTCTTCACCTCACAGCCGGTGGAAAAGAATCGGGATAGTACTCGGGCAGAAATCATGTTCATGGATGCGATTATTAACGTTACTGTAGTATGAAGCAGAGCAGAGCAGGAGTGTTGTGGGAGCTGAGCAAGGCCGCTGGAGCGATTGTTAATAAGATGAACGCAACACACACCTCGCGAGCGGCGGGACTTTTATTATGCCACAGTCGCTGGCGCCATTTCCGCTTTTCCAGTCATGAGTATGAGGTAACACAGCTCTGTTTATCATATTAGATACATTTGAGTGTGTTGAAAATGATGTTCTGACGTTACTCTGTGCGTTCGCTCGGTGGCTGCTATGACACTTGTTGCACACTGCAGTGAGAGTAAAGCGCTTCTGCTAAATAAAACCAGAAACCGAGGGTAACACAGATATGATGCCATTGACAGGCGACTCCCTCACACGTCCCGGTTCCTGGGTTAAAATAACAATTTTCTCACGATTTTAAAAATAGTTTGAAACATTTGGGATATTGTAAGTACTCAACTGAACAAAATATATAACACTGACCTAGTGGTTTTTGGATATTTTACTGAAAAAATGTTACATAGTGCACCTTTAACAATATTTTATTTCCCCTTTATAATTCTTTCCTTTAGTTTTAAATAGTCAGGCAAACCAGTAGTGGATTTTAGACTAGAAACTAATTTGGTCAACTTCCAAAATTTAGTGGGATCATTCAGATTTTCATTTATCATATTTAAATAATAATCACATTTAGATTTTATTTTTTTTGTACAATTAATTCTTAGTGTCCTGTAATGTACCCAGTCCAAATGGTTATTTGTTTTCTTTGCTTTAACCCATGCAGCATCCCGCTCTTTGATTCAAGAAGAAATTAACTCAGTAAACCAGGGATTATCTCTGCCTCTTAAAAGGAGCATGTTTATCATATATACTCAAGAAAGTGAATTTAAAATACTCCAAATCAACATCAGGTATTAATGAAACCACATATAATCACTATCATATATCTTGTAAAAAGGCTTGCTCATTAAAACATTTAAACTGACGTCTCAAAATAATATGTGGTTTACTTTTTGAAATCCTACAATTTCTTACATAGGATGTTCTTGTTGGTAGAATTAGCTTGTTACTGGAAAAGCCACACTGTTTTGAAAACAACTATTGTCATGCTACTAAAAACCAGAGTCAAGTTAGCAGTGTCACCTCATCAACCAATTCTAACCTTGTCTACCTCTCCGTCTCTCTCCCCTCAGCTCATTATCAGCCGTCTGTCTGTTTGATGTGGTTAGCCGCGGGAGCTGCATTTGAAGTCTGTGTGGCCCGTCTATCATGAACATGCTAATCCTGCAGAAAACCCAGCTCCAGACACCTGTTCCACGCAACATCTGTCCCTGGCACAGCTGTCTTCCCGTGCCCTTCACACAGAGCTCCGGAAACTTGGAAGGACACCATGTGAAGTGCCTGGTTTAGCAGTGCCATTGTGCAGCTATTTAGGAGGGGCAAGTATCTACTCATTCAGAAATACGGCTGAATGGATTTACACTGCGGAAATTATCTTGAGTCATTCATAGAAAGATTGATGCATTTATTCCCAATTCCAAATATCACCTTCTTTACATAAATGTATATTACTAGCAGGCCCGGTCCCAGGCACCTATAGAAGGGTGGGGGCTTTTTTCTTTTTTTAGGTGTGTGTGTGTGTTGGGGTGGGGCGGGTGTGGATGGATGGATTGATAGATGGATAGATAGATAGATAGATTCATAGATAGATAGATATTCTTATTGTTAGTCTTATATTATTAACTATATTTATAACTTTTTATAACATTTTCACTTTTTTACTGTCCAGTAATAATTTGGATAGAAAACAGAATGGAAGCCTACATGTTACTATAGCAATGAATGCAACTTTAATTGCATGGAAAGGGGCAATTAAATGCTACACAGAGTGTTTTTTCATTCCATTGCGCTACTGTTCTATCGTTTTTTAATGTAAACATCGCCCTGTTACTGTTGCGCTCGCATCTCGCTTCTACAGTTTTGCAGAGTATCGTGCATGACGCGGCTTCATAAACAGGGCACTCAAGTTAAAATAACTCCATACCTGCACTGACCTGTGTCTGCCACTTTAACCGCAAAAAACGCGTCCTGTGTGAATAGCCCTAAACTGATTAAAAGATAAACAGTGCATTCTTATTTCAGTGCTGTTATTTAAGCAGACAGTTTGCCTTGTACATTCAGTTTACAGCATCAACAGCAAGCCAAAGAGAGGTTTCAACTGAACTATGCATATGCATTTTAAATGTTCTAGCTGTCCATGCAATAAATGCACGTTCTCAAATGAGCAAGCTTTTTCTATAGCTAATTTCAACTTGGCGTGAATCAAAAATCAAATCAGAGCTGTATATTAATATTTACGAGACACATATTCACAAATACAACTCCTCGTAATTCACACCTTAAAGGATCACTCCACTTTTTTTGAAAATAGGCTCATTTTCCAACTCCCCTAGAGTTAAACAGTTGAGTTTTACCATTTTTGAATCCATTCAGTCGATCTCCGGATCTGGCGGTAGCATTTTTAGCATAGCTTAGCATAATTCATTGAATCTGATTAGACCGTTAGCATCTCGCTCAAAAATGACCAAAGAGTTTAGATTTTTTTCCTATTTAAAACTTGACTCTTCTGTAGTTACATCGTGTACTAAGACCGAGGGAAAATGAAAAGTTGTGATTTTCTAGACCGATATGGCTAGGAACTATACTCTCATTCCTGCGTAATAATCAAGGAGCTTTGCAGCCAATGATATTACGCAGAGCCTGAAAATAGGCTAACTTCCGTCAACATAACCAGCGTGACGACCTGTTTGCACAGAGAGCATGCCTTGTAACCATGGAAACGTTTGTGAGAGAAGATTCAGAAGATATTTACTTTGGTGCAGATCCTGAACTGTATCTATTTGAACCGGAATAAACTGAAGATGAGCTTTTGGAATGTGAAAGGCAAGAAAGTGTGGCTGAACAGACTGGGGCAGAAGGGACGAGGAGAGCAGATTCAAACTTTTACAATGCACAGAACCATGGCTAATCGCACAGGTAAATCCACTACCTAATTTGCCGGCTGCAACTCTGCAACGACACAAACTTGGGCTGAATCTGAAATCGCCTCCTAAACCCTCATTCACTATTCCCTACGTTAGTCCACTAATACAGTTCACTTGAAGGAGTGAATGAAAACAAGTGAATTCGGATAGCCACAGTGTGTACATGGGCTGTACACTCGTTATTGCGGTGCAATGTGGGATAGAATGTGCACTCAATAACGTCCACTTTGTTTTCGGACACCACTACAAATGGCTGTCCCCTCAAATAATGCCCTATCTGAGGGTATATTGGGCATTTCGGATTCAGCCTTAGTGCCGGTCAAGTTGGAAGTTACCTAGCTGGGGACTATTTTCAGGCGCTGCGTAATATCATTGCGCCTCTGGTACGGCAGAAAAGTTCCTTGATTATTACGCAGGAATGAGAGTTTAGTTCCTAGCCATATCGGTCTAGAAAATCACAACTTTTCATTTTCTGTCGGACTTAGTACACAATGTAACTACAGAAGAGCCAAGTTTTAAATAGGAAAAATATGGAAAGTCTTTGGTCATTTTTAAACAAGATGCTAACGGTCTAATCAGATTCAATTAATTATGCTAAGCTATGCTAAAAGTGCTACCACCAGACCCGGAGATCGGCTGAATGGATTAAAAAACGGCAAAACTCAACAAAACTCAACTGTTTAACTCAACTGTTTCCGTCGGAAAAGTGGAGTGTTCTTTTAATAGCATGCAAATATTTTTGCTCATTCCGCTCATGTGATTGTCAGCCTCTGCTTTTCTGCTACAGACTGAAGCGCGCGATAAACACACCGCGCCATTACTTTCAGGTTAATAAAGGAAAAAACACTGCAAATTTCTGTTGTTATTTTTGTGATTGTTTAGGGCATTCTACTCTACAGCCTTTCAACACAGAGCCCACCTCAGATTGGTTTGAATCAATGCACAAATCGTAAAAACAGATTAACACTATCAGTTCCTAAATTCTGATTGGGTGGGCAAGGTAAATGTTTGGGTGGGCTTAGCCCACCCTGCCCATGCCTAGAACCAGCCCCGATTACTAGTGTAACAAAACAAGCATTATTGTTATTGTTGCTCAGACTTGGGTTATGTAACTTAGTTTGTGTTTGCACTACAGACATGAATGTTACTTCAAACTGTACAGCTAGTTGAGAGGTGTGCTAATATTTTATGTTCTGTAGTGGATATAAACTTATGGATGATAAACTAATCATCCAGACCACTAGAGGGCACTGCCCAATCAATAATAATAATTCAGGCCCTTCATAGATATGACACATTTAAAAATGTAGGGATTAAAGTGTTGTGTGTTTTTCTGTAAAGGGAAAGATGTTAGTGTTTAATGTTCAGTTACGTTGGACATTTAGAAGAGTTTCTGTAATGTTTTTTGCATTTTATTTTGTGGTTACCGTTATGCTGAAGAGTGGCGGCTCTGATCTATGCTAATGCCAGGAGTGACATCCCTTTTCCTTATTTTCATTATATACACTGTATGATGATGAATGAAACTGCTTATAATTGATTTTCCAATTAAATGTTTTAATTTAAGTTTGACAAGTATAAAATAAAAGTATATAAATATCATTTAAACTGTATTTGATAAAATTGAGTGAGTTGGGGCTACACATATTTATTAGATGGTAAACCTGCCCTCAATTAAATTTTAATTTAGAGTTTAGAGTTTGTCCAATGATTAATTTTTTTAAGTGTAATGGATGTGGCAATGTTAACCCCTTACCCCACAAGTGGCATAAATGACATAACCAAAATAAAAAAAAAGTTGCTGCTCATAAGTAATTCTGAATAGACACAACCAACATATATTTAGAAAGCTGACACTTGAGCGCTCATAGTCATAGTTGACAGTTCAATAATCAGTTCAATTACTCAGGCTATATGGAGACATACAGTGCATCCGGAAAGTATTCACAACACTTCACTTTTTGTTCCACATTTTATGTTACAGACTTATTCTGAATTTGGTTAAATTCATTATTTTCCTCAATTCTACAAACAATACCCCATAATGATAACATGAAAGAAGTTTGTTTGAAATCTTTGCAAATTTATAAAAAAAAGAAAAGAAAAATCACATGTAGGGGAGAGCGGGTTGGTTGGCACACTGCAGAGATGGTTGTTCTTCTGGAAGGTTATCCTCTCTCCTCAGAGAAACACTGGAGCTCTGTCAGAGTGACCATCGGGTTCTTGGTCACCTCCCTGAATAAGGCCCTTCTCCCCCGATCGCTCAGTTTGGCCGGGTGGCCAGCTCTAGGAAGAGTCCTGGTGGATCCAAACTTCTTCCATTTACAGATGATGGAGGCCACTGTGCTCATTGGGACCTTCAATGCTGCTGAAATGTTTCTGTACCCTTCCCCAGACCTGTGCCTTGATACAATCCTCTCTCGGAGCTCTACGGTCAATTCCTTGGACTTCATGGCTTGGTTTGTGCTCTGACACGCACTGTTAACTGTGGGACCTTATATAGACAGGTGTGTGCCTTTCCAAATCATGAACAATCAACTGAATTTACCACAGGTGGACTCCAATCAAGTTGTAGAAACATCTCAAGGAGGCAATAGCAACTTATAACCACAATTAAAGTGAGGCCACAATCATGCTTCATTTCAAATCTGAGGATGTTATCTCTAAAACTATGATTTTTATTAAGCACAGTTGTGTTCAGTTTAGTGTTATCATGGAATTTCAATTTGTTTTCATTCATCACATGTGTTTCTTTATTCTTTTTCCTGCCACACATCAGTCACCATGGACACTAACTAATCATCACAGCTGTTCGTCATTTGAGTTAACCATCAGTGTATTTAAGTTCCTCCTTTTCCTCCGTTCAGTGTCTGGTGTTGTTTGTGTTAAGTGCACTCTGTCTCACATGTTTGTTTTTTTATTACGTTTGGAATAAATACTCTGTAATGAAGTCTTCACCATTGTCTTCATTTTGATACAGTTTTACATTAATCCACTTATTATTTGATGTCTTTCTAGAAAACAAACAAAAAAATGCATATTCTTGGGACCATGTGAATTCTTTTAACAAATTAGATTATGGTATAGAATAGCTCCTGGCTTCCGACCGCAATCTAATGTGGACTTTAGTCATATAATGATGATGAAATGTTATATTTAGCATTTTATATGCAGCTAATCACTACACCTGCTTTATAATGTAAACATTCTTTATTCATATGTATATACCTCAAATTGCATGGAAAGTAAAAATCAGCGTACTATCGTAATCATGTGTTTTTAGCTTCTCATTTCATGTGTAGAAATGTTTCTTTGGGTTTGTTTTTCACGGAGCTCAGAATGAGGACGCGTACAGGACAGCATCATCCAGAAGGGCAGGAATTATATAATTATATAATCACGTAAGATGATTGACAGCTCCCTGCCGAATGAATGCTTGAATCTTTCTAATGATACTCGGTTTATCCAGATCAAGTAAGATTGGGATGTTTTAATGTGCAGTGAATATTGAACAACAATAATCTGGGGCCGTCAGCGATAAAGGTATTAATGTATCTGGCCTTGGTGGAATAGATCTGCTACGCTGCTGCAGCTGCACACATAACATACGTGAATTAACCCCCGTAGCAGATCTATACAGGTGGAGCTGGGGAAGGTGTAGGGTTTCTGAAAGCACGCTGCAATTGCTACAGCAAACAATGAAGTATTTGAATGTTGAGCAGTGAGCTCATTGGCTGCTGACGCCCCAGCAATGCCTCAGCTGCACTATGTAGATAACGATGTGTTCGCTTTTTGTTGTGAGTCAAATTGAGTTGAGGATTCATCAGCCTGCGCCACCTAGAGTTTCATGACAGAACTTTGTATTTTCATATTTACTTCTATTGTCTTTGAAATATGGTTAAAGTGTCCTGCCAAATGAACTGACAAGCAATTTAGTTGCAATAAAGTTGCATTTTACTACATTTACTTTAAATGTATTATTGAATAGTTTAGAATTAAGAGTTAATATTAAAATAAAGTAAAAAGTTCAAATAAAAAAGTACTTTACATTTGCATACTTTAGTATGTACTTCTTTAAAGCACTACAAGAGATTAGTATGATTTAAAATGCACTTCCAACTTTAACTGAAATATAAATCTGAGATATTGAGTTCATCCAAAACGTCTAGATTAGTAGACTTTTGCACCAGTCATTCTCAGTGGTATAAAACAGGGCCTATTCAACTTTATGATTGAAATCTTGACACCACTCTGACCAGCGTATTTTCAAACAGCTCTTGAAAGGACTGCTGGTAACAGTTACAATATATCAGTACCTCTCAATCAAGCCCAAAGAAATGGCAACAGTGATTTATCTGCAGCCATTTCGCTTGTCAAAGATGTTAAACTTCCTCAAGTGAAATTGCTCTTACGCACTGAGTAAATAGCCATTACCAGTGTGTTTATTTGGAAGGACGAGACTGCATGGCTGAGACCCAGACCTGAGTGGACACCATGCCAAAAAGATGAGGCCAGAGAGGAAGAGAAAAGAGCGCAAGAGAGGAAGACCCAATTTATTTTTGGTAATTGGCTCCACTTGAGCAAACAGCCTCTCTTGCCCAGTGGCCTCTCAGATTCAGCTTGATGCCAGTGATAAAAGCAATAAACCATTTCCCTTGTTCACCAAAGCAGGGCAGGACACACCAAATTACCATGGGTGCTATTTGAAGAGATAACTTCCTGTTGCGGCTTCTTTTTCTGAAGTGTTCTGTCCCTCTTACACACATGGGGTCTATTTAATATCTGTGACCTGTTGAGGATATCTGAATCCTGAACGAATCATTCTTTTGGGTCGGTTATTTTTAATTAATCAGTTGAACTGGTTCATGAAACCAGTCTGAAATGATATGTTCACGATTTAGACTGAAGGCTCCTTAATGCGAAAATTGATCGACTACAACCGATACTAGCTGATACTAGGAGATTTCAAATTTCAGTTTTTTAGGTCTAACTGAGCAAAAACTTTCCAAGTACCACTGGTTGGGAATCACTGATGTTTTCTTTCATTGGAATGGTTCAAGTGAACCCATTTATGGAAATAAGTCAGACTTCTGATCATTGTGCAATGCTTTTTTTTTGTTTTTTTTTTGCAGTCAGTTATCATCTCCAGGGGCGGCTGTTCTAGGATTTCAATATTAAGGGGGCTTAGCCCGAGATGTGGGTATGATTAAAAAAATAAATAATTCAATATATTGTTTGTATAATAGGGTAGGCATGAACAATACTGTATGTTCTACACTACCTATTAAGTCAATCCCTGAAAGTTGAATTAATTTCTAATAATTTTAAATAACCAGCTAATATTCACTAAGAATATTAGACAAACTTTATATTACTGTAATTGTCTAGATTGGCCATATGATTAAAAAAATAAAAAATAACACGTAATGTTTTAAACACTATTATTTTTTTAGTAATAATAGCAGTAAAATCAACTTTAAAGAAGATCTACATTTATAATTTTCATTTATGGAGATAACATGGAAAATGTGCCGTGCTTTAGTGAACCATTTCTGTCGCCTGGTGGAAAACAAACACTTTTAACATGAAAATTACATGAAATGATCACTATAACCAGTAGATGGCAGCAGAGGACCAGTCATTAGCTCATTTGCCATTTCCACTCCCTTTATAGTTATTTTTGTGTGTTTTGCTTTTAGCAATTCCATTGCACTGAAGTATGAAGTATAGCAATAGTAGGAAAAGTCACAAAGTCTCATGTCATTTAGATGAAAGGAATATAATTAAATCAATAAATAATTCCAGATTTTACAGTGAATGGGAAGCCGAATTGCTCCCGCATCATATCATGTAAACTGTATTTATGATAAAGAACTACGCAGATGCAGATATCATAACAATCCCTCAATAAATGCACACACATCCACTGCTTTTGACACGTTGAATAACGCAGACTGAGCTGAAGCCTGCCGTCGGTTTCAAATGAGATTTAAAGGAGACAATCACCAATTAGTGTACATAATACAGAGTTAATCGCAGATTTTTAGGTTGGCTGGGTAGAAATTTAGAGGGGCCAAAGCCCTTTGTTGAAGATTGTTGGTATATGATCCTTATTAAAGCACACATTTACATAAAGGGGAACTACAGACCTTTCTCTCACCCCTTCAATTTGCAGAAGTCGGACATGGTTGTCATCACCTAATCCATGCTGTGAGGTGCCGATATATATCTCGCCTTCCCAGCAGGACTGTCCTGTTCAGGAAAAAGGAAGCCCTATGAAACAATACGCTGGCTGGTCTGAGGCACGGCAGTGATAACAGACTCATCACCAGGCGCTTTGACAGATTGTGTTAGTCCAACCGTAAGGACCATGGCCAGCCAATATCCGTAAACTATTCTAAGAGGAGCAGAGGGCACGATAAATTCCCTGAAGGAGTGTTTTAGGGCAGTCAGTGACCCTGGCAGCAAAGGTTGTAGTGAGTGATGAGGCACCATTGTATAATGGGGCTGTATCTCCTGGACATAGTTGACTACTCATCAATATATACCACCTTAGATGTCCCTTATTTTATGGTGACATTTTCCATTGTGGTTCCTGGTGTTCCTGTCAGGATCAGTACTTGCCTGGTGCTCAGTGGGGGGATCTGGTAAACCCCCTTCAAAAAGAAAAAGTCGGGAGTCCATTAATAAGGATTATCTGAAGTTTATCAATGAGATGTTTTAAATATTTAAAACCAAAGATAAACCATCCATCCATTTTCCAAACTGCTTGGGCAGGGAAACACCTTTGACGAATGACCTTTATAAATTCATAGGCTGCATACAAAATCATATAATCCAAATTATATAGTAGGTGAGGAACAGTATATGACACAAGTAATATGTCGGAATTCACAGTAATCATAAAAAAGGAATATTACATGAATGACGTACTACTTCCGGTGAGATTCTGAAGTGCGCAACCGATGGACACTTTACTATCCCACGAGGCCACAGGAGAGGATTTGTGTTTGATAGTGAAGCGACGCAACTGAAGCCATAGGTCACGTGACAATGACAACATGACGAATGTAGTACATTCAAAATGCATTCATACTACACACATTCATACTATATAGAACATGCTTTTTAAATGGTTGCAAAGTAATTATTTATTCAAAAGAAGTACTAACACTCAGGCTACATCCACATTAATCCTGATATATCTGAAAACATCATTTCATTTCAAAATGTTCTCCATCCGCACAAGCTTTTTAAAAACATTTTCCAAAAGTTGCTTGTCCAAACTGAAATGTCTAAAAATGTTTACACTGAAATGTTACACTGAAGTCTCACAGCAGCCAATCACAGCAGTGGGCGTTTACACTGAAGTCTAACAGCAGCCAATCACAGCAGTGGGCGTTTACACTGAAGTCTCACAGCAGCCAATCACAGCAGTGGGCGTTTACACTGAAGTCTAACAGCAGCCAATCACAGCAATGGCCGTTTGCACTGAAGTCTCACAGCAGCCAATCACAGCAGTGGGAGTTTACACTGAAGTCTCACAGCAGCCAATCACAGCAGTGGGCGTTTACACTGAAGTCTTACAGCAGCCAATCACAGCAGTGGGCGTTTACACTGAAGTCTCACAGCAGCCAATCACAGCAATGGCCGTTTACACTGAAGTCTCACAGCAGCCAATCACAGCAGTGGGCGTTTACACTGAAGTCTAACAGCAGCCAATCACAGCAATGGCCGTTTACACTGAAGTCTCACAGCAGCCAATCACAGCAGTGGGCGTTTACACTGAAGTCTCACAGCAGCCAATCACAGCAGTGGGCGTTTACACTGAAGTCTTACAGCAGCCAATCACAGCAGTGGGCGTTTACACTGAAGTCTCACAGCAGCCAATCACAGCAGTGGGCGTTTACACTGAAGTCTCACAGCAGCCAATCACAGCAGTGGGCGTTTACACTGAAGTCTCACAGCAGCCAATCACAGCAGTGGGCGTTTACACTGAAGTCTCACAGCAGCCAATCACAGCAGTGGGCGTTTACACTGAAATCTAACAGCAGCCAATCACAGCAATGGCCGTTTACACTGAAGTCTCACAGCAGCCAATCACATCAGTGGGCGTTTACACTGACGTCTCACAGCAGCCAATCACAGCAGTGGGCGTTTACACTGAAGTCTCACAGCAGCCAATCACAGCAGTGGGCGTTTACACTGAAGTCTAACAGCAGCCAATCACAGCAATGGCCGTTTACACTGAAGTCTCACAGCAGCCAATCACATCAGTGGGCGTTTACACTGACTTCTCACAGCAGCCAATCACCACAGTGGGCATTTACATTGAAGTCTCACAGCAGCCAATCACAGCAGTGGGCGTTTACACTGAGTCTCACAGCAGCCAATCACAGCAGTGGGCGCTTACACTGAAGTCTCACAGCAGCCAATCACAGCAGTGGGCATTTACATTGAAGTCTCACATCAGCCAATCACAGCAGTGGGCGTTTACACTTAAGTCAGGATCGTTCAAATCAGAGGATAAAATCTGATAGGAAAAATGCCTTTTATTTTTACATTATGATTTTTTTTTTCATGTAAAAATCATACTATCATTATAAGTGCACCCAGGAAACATTATAAAAAGATAAAACAATGCAGTTCATGACCCCTTTAAATCATCTTACTACATACACATAACGTAATAAAAGCACACTGAGATGATACCTAGGGAACAGACATAATTCTTGCTCTATTCTTCTAGCACAATCATTTTATTAGCGAAACATCTCACCAATCAATAGTGCCGTCAGCAACTGCGAGTAAATTTTCTGTCATCTTTGCAGGAATGTGATATGAAGATTGTACAAAGTAACATTTATCTTTAGCAACACTAACACGCAATGACTTGTACAACCATAGATATCTATATGAGTCACATGGCATCATAGTTTTGGAATACCTCCGTTTTTACAGTCCACACTACAATGCAATACAATTGAGCAGTAGAATTAGTGTAAGAGTTAGCTAGTCATGCAAAGCAACTTCCAGTGCATTTACTTAATGGACAACCCTGGCACAATGGCGACAGTAACCCTTCAGTTAATGAATCAGTCCTTCCAGGTTTCAAATGGGAAAAGAGCCACATGACAATGAAGAATGCCAAGGTTTTTCTCTCTGTAGAAGTGAATCTACTGGGTATTCCGGTAAAGTTAAGAGTTTCTCGTGACTGGGGAGTTTTGCGGTTTCGTGTTTAGCTTCAGTGGATCTTGTTTTTGCTCAGCTGCTCCCCAGGTGCCAAAGAGTCAGTCAACTGAGGCTGAAGTGAAAAGAAGACGGAAAAATGAAAGAAAATACATACATCTTCCAAAACACTCCCAAGTGTCACCAAAAATCTAGGTCAGATTTACCGTTATGCTTGGTAGGACTTCATGTGCAGTCTGTTTGAAACAGTTTCTTAATTACTTATTTTATCTTCTTTCTTAATGTAAGATAAAGAAAAAAATCTTTTAAAAATCTAGTGTACAATGCATGTCAAGTTATATTACATCATCTTTGTATTCGTGTTGGCTTCATAACGAAAAACGTATACCAATTTTAAGAAAAGTTGAAATGTTTTTACTCAATGTCATGTGGTGTAACCATCAAGTAGAAAGACTGTTATTTAAAAATAAACAAATAAATATATCACTTTTAAATATATTGGCACAATTTTAAATACATGTACAGTACCAGTCAAAAGTTTGGAAACATTGCTATTTTTAATGTTTTTGATAGAAGTCTCTTATGTGCATCAAGCCTGCATTTATTTGATCAAACAGAAAAAAACAGTGATATTGTGATCACTTTCTATGTGAATATATTATATACATATACATATTTTCTATGTGAATATATAGTAAAGTGTAATTTATTACTCCAGTCTTCAGTGTCACATGATCCTTCACAAATCATTCTGATATGAGGATTTGTCAATGTTGGAAACAGTTGTGCTGCTTAATATTCATGATTATTTAATGAATAAAAAGTTAAAATGAACAGCATTTATTTAAAATACAAATCTTTTGTAACAATATACTACCATTCAAAAGTGTGGGGTCAGTAAATGTTTTCTTTATATTTTGAAAGAAATTAATACTTTTATTCATCAAGGATGAGTTAAATTGATGAAAAGTGATAGTAAAGATTTATATTGTTAAAAAGATTTCTATTTTGAATAAATGTTGTTCTTTTTGTCCTTTTTTTTTTCTTTTTATTCATAAATGAATCCTGAAAAAAGTATTACAGATTATTAAAAAAAATATTAATATTACCTCTTATATGACAAAATCTTATATCTCATGTCATGACCCCTTTAAAAGTTGATAAGCCTACACTATAAACCCTAATGCTCAAAATAATTAGTAGAGCCAACTCAAATTAAACAAATGAGTTCAATCAAATGAACTTTTATGAGTGTTTAGAACTTTCTTTTCCTTTTGAGTTCTCAAAACTGACACATTTCCAGTAATCTGAATTGATTCATTGCTTTGAGTTTTATGAACTTGTTTCTTTTCATTTAGACGAACTTAAATTTAACCGAAACTGGGTTGGGATTTATATTTCCCAGCATGCTTTGCCATGACACTTTAAGGGAGAGTAAATCCTAAAATTAAGTGTTATATTGTTGTTGTTTTTTTGTTTGTTTGTTTGTTTGTTAGTTTTTTTTGTGCAAGATTAATGTATTTAGTAGTGTTTAATGTTTTGTTATGCTAGTTTAGAAGAGTTTCTGTTATGTTGTAGGGTGACGAGTGGAGCATGAGCTTAGTTTGAGAACAGATATATGATAAATGTATTATATTGCTGTCCTCATTCAGCAAGTGCTGTGCTATGCTATGCTATGCTAATGCTATCAAAGCATTGTGTTACCAATTGGCAAGGTGACATTTATTGAATTAGTTAGTTAAAGCAAGACGTTAGTTAAAGTTTCCACTACTAAAAAAAGTTGATCATTTTAATTTAAATATATGAATTAGCTTTTTCAAATATTTGAAGTTAAGAGCAATTAAAATGTACGAGTACAAAAAAATTTGCAAGTTCTGCTTACTTAAACTTTTCATTTCTGAACTGATTTTTTTTTGTTGATGTAACCGATTGCCTCAATTTTTTGGAGTTTAGCCAACTTATTCGGGTTTACAGTGTATTTATGTGCTAACTATGCTTTATGATTAAATGGCTAGTTGCATTTAGCAACAATGTCAGAACAGACTCATTTCTGAGTCACGACAGAGCAGTTGAGAAACACTAGAGTATGTACTCTAGTCAGTCAAACCAAAGTCTCTGAACGAGCACCTGTAGCAGTGTGTATTTTACAATCTGTTCTGTTTCACAGATCTCCCTTCAGTCGTTTGTAAGAGTTAACAGGTCCTCTGCGTTGTTTGCTTCCACTCCAAGAAAATACAGCACCTTTCATCACATTCGAACACAGAATCCTGGAAAGAACCTCTGTGTTTGTCTTGGACTTGAAACAAGCTGTCACCTTTTTCTCAATGGTCAAAAAAGGCAAGGAACTTCTACAGGGAACTTCTAGTCAGACAGGTTCCTGAGGAAGCCAGTTTCTGCCTTGAAGTAAAAACAAACAAACAATTTATTCAGATTTTGGTGCTAAATGTAAAAACTACAATGCAAGAAATCATATAAATGTAAAGGATAGCAACATAAATAGGCTTACCAATATCTTTGGCTCTTGACATCAAAGGCTGTGCATCCTAATTAGGGGACGAATTCTGTGATGGCACCTATTGTATCTGTTAGTTTTCTTCTTCTTCCGCCGTTGGAGTCTATGGTAAAATATTGTGAAATTTGGCACACAAATAGAGGTCAGTCCAAACACTCACCACAGCAAATTTGGAGTCTCTAACTCAATCCCTCTAGTGCCACCAACTGTCCAAATTCTCATTTACATTTATGCTAATAACTTTTGAAACATAAGTGCTAGAAACTAAATTTGTTTCCTCTGATTCCTTGGCTCGGGACGATATGATATATTTCCCACCAAAAACCCTACTCATTAAAATCAAACCAGAAATCTTTTTGATAAACCCAACTGTTCTCGAATAACATGCAAACGAATTTGACGAAGAATGCGCCAAATTGGACGCGTGGCTATATCTCCACAATGCTTTAGTGTATTCAGACCAAACTTGGTGCAAGTCATCCTAAGCATGAACTGAGGCTACATACAGTGTTTAGGCACTGCACCACCTACTGGTCAGGAGATATGAAAAATGGCTTTTTTTGCTTACAACTTTTGAATGGTTTACTCAAAATTCATACAACTCTTCTAATTCAGTGAATCATGCACGAGTCGAATGATACCTAATTTTCACATATTGGCTATTGTGGACGTCGGCCATTTTGAATTTTGTCCTAAAATGCTGTATTTTAAGAACGCATTAGCGTATCAGATGGAGCTTCTGCCATCAGCCTGAACGTCTGGCTACGCGAGATTACGCTTTAAATAAGTGCACTTATTTTGATGTGTTGACTGACATACTAAAGCACATGTAAAGTACTTGATTATAGTTGTAACTTTAGTGTGTTATTTTAAATTTAAAGTTAAAATTATATCAATCAAATGTTCAAGAATCATTACAACTGTGTAATTACAATTATAATTAAATACATGTAAGTTTATATTTTAGTATATTTTAGTTTACCATAAATGCTTGTCAGTTCCTTTGGCAGTAAACTTTAACCATATTTCAAAGACAATAGAAGTAATTATGAAATTACATATCATTTACACTCCAACATGCAAAACATTACAGTCATTTCGCTCATAAGTATATTATTTTAAGGCATGTTATTTCTGTAATAAGTGGTCTTTTTAAAAGTATAGTAAAGGGTAATCAGAGTAGAGTTTAATTGTAAAGGGATAGTTCACCAAAACAATTATTTACTCACCCATGTCTTTCCAAACCTGACTTTCTTTCTTTTGTAGAACACAAAAGATGATATTTTGTAAAATATCTCAATATTGTTTTTAGTCAATGGGCTCCAATGTTTTGTTGTTTCGGACCCCATTGACTTTCATTATATGGACAAAAACATACTGAAGAAGAAAGGAAGTCTTTGCAATGACATTTTGATTTTGTTTCATTTTATACAGTAAATATTAAGCATTGGGTTGCAAATTTGATGTCCAAAGAAAGATCACGATTCTAAAGCAAAACCAGTTGCGAGCCACTGTTTTATGGTATTTAGGACATTGAGTAATGGCCCAACAACATATTTACCTTCGTACCAAAGCGTTTGAGGAATTTCTTCATGCACCAGCTAATTTTAAAGTGATGAATCGAGGGATGACTGTCTAAGATGCCGCTATGCTCTAAATGGGTGGCTGTAATACATGGGATTGTAAAACGCTGCAACCGAAGTCATAAACCATCCATGCATTTTGGGTTATGATGGATACCATTTGTCCCAAAGGCTTGTAAAGATTTCTCGTCCGGTGATATCACCACATTCCAGAGCTGGGATCCTGGGGAAAGTGTTTATATGGGATGGTGTCCAGACGGCCGTCAGCTCCAGAGACTTCTGCCCGTGGCTCCATCCGCCTGGGTGAACCATTTTCTTTGGCAAGCCACCGGACAGCAGTGATGTCACCGGTTCCCACCACCAAATTCAACGGCCAACCGTAACTCCTTGGAAACCTGATCGTGTAGACTAATATTTGGAGTGTCTCAGCTCTTTGTTGCGTCCTTTCATCTAGAGGGAGGATGATGGGTAATCTACACAGTAGCTCAGACGTAAAAATGAGAGACATGGGCACCCCTGGCGTTCTGGGAATAGGCCACCATGACGCACCGACAGCTGGGCTTATACTTGTTGAGCCTACGGTCATAAGGATCTTTAGTCATAAAGCATATAAAGTTTTTATCTTCAATCATAAAATGTTTCGGACAGCTGCAGCTGTAACAATAATGAGCTTTAGGATTGAGCATGTAGCATCGACATTTTGCCAGCAACTGCTACTGTCAGCGATTACGTTCATAAGCATGCAACCCGGGATGATTTTAGTGCATATTAAGTATACTTGTAGGCTACTTTTAGATAAAAATGCATCAAACTGAATTGATAAGTCAAACTGTAAAGCTGACAGGTGGTGATTTTTTTATATTAGTGGTTATGTGTCATGTTCAGGACGACGACTCCTTGGTGGATTGGGAAAATGTGCAAGAACCCCATTACATATTGTATAAAGTGTTGAATTTTAGGCCTTGCCTACATGCCTATAGTGCCATATTCATGTATTTACATACTTTGTTAGCGTGCTAATATTGCATAAGGCATTCAAATACATTTGAAATATACATAAAGGCAGTCTTTTAATATTGTGCAATACATTTTAAATTGGGAGGGGCAATAAAATTGGCCAGCCACCCATTCTGATTTATTTTAGATTTAGACAATAATTTCAACAGGTGTCATGAATCCTATTTTTAACAAATATGTATTGTTTTATTTTCCAGTAAAAATATAGTGTATTTTGTCTTACTGTACTGCCGTTTTTTAAATTTTATTTAAGTAGATAATAAGAAAAAATACGCTTATATTGTTTGACAATGAGTTTTATGTAGGGTTGCTTCTTAAGTATAGGAAATGTATTTTTAAACATAATATTAGATATTTTTTTTAAGTTATGGAAAATAACTTTAAAAAAGACTAATGAAAAACCTTTTTTGTATCAATTCACGTTTCACATCTTTATTTTTTTCAATCAACTGGTGAAAAAATCAGTCCCAATGTTTACACAGAAAAAATAAAATCTTTATTTTTATTTATTTTTACTGTAAACTAATTTAAAAAAGACTAATTAAAAACATGTGACATGTATGACTATGTATCCATTGCAAAAAAAATTATTCAATCAGCTGGTGAAAAAAAAAATCAATTCTCATGTTTGCACATAAAAAAAAAAAATCTAATCTATTCAAATCTAAAATGTTAATAAAAAATATTAAAATACAATACAAGATTAATATATTTACCATACTCTATAGTTCTTTATCAAAATAATCCTTTTGAGGTAATTCTACTTTTCTAGGTGGAAGAATTTCTAGTTATGCATAACCAAAATCATCCCTGTCCCTTTACAGCATGCCACAAATTCTGTCCACTGACATAGTTATAAGCAAGCCAATATGTTCTTTTAATACAGCAGACTTATAGAGTACGCACTTAAGTATATAGATATCTGTGCATGCATGTTTTTATATGTCTATGGCAGACGGATGATATTATATGTGCACATTTAGTGAAGTACTTACTGTGGGAACCATCAAAGAGAAGACAGGATGTTGTAACGGGTGCAGGATGGGTTGGTGGTTATGAAGATCCCACAGACCCTCTGGCCAGACGCCGCATGAGCACGAAGAAGAAGCTGAAACTCATGTCTTACAATGTTAAAGACACGAGTGCTGCATTCATCAAGCCTTATGATAGACCATGAAGACACAAAGAAGAAAGGCTGGAATCTGGAGACAAGTGATGTCAGATGTGAATTGCATGTTTTGTTTTATTAATACTTTTAATAAAAGACACCAAGACAATTCAAAGGCAAGACCTGCATGAATGGAATGCGACTTTTGTTTTTATATTTCCCAGTGAAATGATAATGATACACTCATAGCATCTGTTTCCAGTTGCCTGTCTACATTGAAGCTGCAAGTACCAGTTGGCATTATTATTTCTCCAGAGTTATGTTGTGTCTTGGCAAGGTTAGATGGGCTTACATCTTTTATCTTTTACAATCTAACCCACTCAACAGAGGTCACATGCTGTTGACTGCTCAATGTCTGCCGCCCATGCAGTCGTAATGGGGTTATTTTCAATAAAATGCAAGTTACTTTCTTCTTAAGTGCCCCAAGATTAATCAAATGTCAAATATATGATATTACGATCCTTGTAAAATGGTTTGTAGGCCGCTGCAATGGAAAGACAAGGACAAGGCCTTAGATCTAGACATTTTTTCTAAAGGAGTTTCAAATAAACAGTTTGAATGGATGAACCAAAGTAAACAACTTTGAGATTAATTATAACACTATAAATGTTTATTTAATGAAAATGAGAAAAAAAGATGAAGGCTTTGACCTTTTATGCACTGCAAATGATGAATAAAAAATGAGGGCATAGTATAAACTATTGACTACTGTTTATAATTATTAAAAAGACAATATATTTAAATTTTATTGGGAATATTTTGTTATACACTATATTGCCAAACATATTGGGACACCCCTCCAAATCACTGAATTCAGGTGTTCAATCACTTCATGGCCACAGGTGTATAAATCAAGCACTAGGCATGCAGACGCTTCTACAAACATTTGTGAAAGAATGGGTCGCTCTCAGGAGCTCAGTGAACTCAAGCGTGGTAACGTGATAGGTTGGGAACAACAGCAACTCAGCCACGAAGTGGTAGGCCACGTAAAATCACAGAGCGGGGTCAGCGCATGCTGAGGTGCATAGTGCGCAGAAGTCGCCAACTTTCTGCAGAGTCAATAGCTACAGACCTCCAAACTTCCTGTGGCCTTCAGATTAGCTCAAGAACAGTGCATAGAGAGCTTCATGGAATGGGTTTCCATGGCCGAGCAGCTCATCCAAGCCTTACATCACCAAGTGCAATACAAAGCATGGGATGCAGTGGGGTAAAGCACGCCACCACTGGACTCTAGAGCAGTGGAGACGTGTTCCCATTCAGTCGGTCACTCTCGACGCCACGTCGGAGTACCGACGAATAGGAATCTCGCTCGCGAGAGCCAATCTACTTCGAGTGAAACTAAACGAGCCAATGCACATTGGCATGCAATGATTGCACCAGGTGCTCATGCCACGCAGCGCGGGTATAAATGAGACACAGGTGTTTGCATCAAGTTAGCTTTTTGCTTCGGAGCCGAGTGGTAGATGGTTCAGCCAGATATCACTCTTTACTTCGCAGTCCTGACTGAAAAGAAGCCTGCCCTTTTGGAAGCGATCTCTTCAGTCGGTGTTGGTGTGACGGCACTGCAGCGGGTCGTGTGGTTCTGTGATCATCTCTCTTTCTCTTTTCTGAGCAAACACAAAGGCTGTTCTCACAGCTGGTTCGGTGCGCTAGGTGGAGAGCGCTGAAAAGCCGTTCTTACGGCTGGTAAGAGGCGCTCTCTTACCAGCCGTAAGAACGGCTTTTCAGCTTCGTGTGAGAGAGAGCGCGCAATCAGGCTGCACTATCCCCTGACTGTGTCGCCGCGACCCCTCCCCCTGCGTGCTTCAGCACCAAGGAGAGCGTCCTTCTATTAGAGCAACACAGATAGAGCTTGCGTCCTTTTCAGGATGACATTCTATCTGTGTGTTTCTGGATGCGGTGGTTATCTGTCACCGAGGGATGGTCACAAGCGCTGTATCTCGTGTTTGGGCGTTCAGCACGCTGAGGCAGCGCTGGTGGATGACTCATGTTCTCACTGCGGGAACATGACCATCTCGGAGTTGCGGTCGAGACTCCATCTCGTAAGGGGTGGAGTCCCCGTGCCTCTGCCTCGATCTAATCCTCCACAGAGGGTTACTTCAGGCAGTAGCACGGGTGATCTGAGGGTTACGGTGAGCGCGCTTCCCCCAGGGAACCAACCCCCGGGGAACCCTCACTCCCCCCGCACTTCGCAGCCAGTAGAGCTGCCGTTGGAACGCGGTGGGCCACCCACGAGGTGTGTACCATCCGTATCCTTCGGGGCTCCTCTTGACGATCAGATGTCCATCGCTGCATCGGAGGGAGGGTCAGAAGTTTCTGGAGATGACGTGTCGGCGCAGGGGGCTCCTTCGGGAAGATCCGCTGTGCCCGATACGGATCCGGAAATGATGGCCATGCTTTCCCGGGCCGCTGAGAGAGTCGGGCTCGTGTGGAACCCTCCACCGTGTCCCGAACCCTCAAGGCTGGACGATTGGTTTCTCGGGGTGGCCCGTGCTGGTTCTCAGCGCCCCACCCCGGTTCCTTTCTTTCCGGAGGTGCATGACGAGCTCACTAGGTCATGGACGGCACCTTTCACTGCCCGAAACCGGCCCAGTGGCTCCTCCTCCCTCACCACCCTCGATGGGGGAGCGCAGAAGGGTTACACGCAGGTTCCTCCCGTGGAACGGGCCGTTGCCATGCAACTGTGCCCTAACTCCACTTCTAGGGGGAACCCGTGTCTCCCCTCCCAGGCCTGTAGGTACTCGTCCGATCTGATCGGAAAGGCCTACCAGGCTTGTGGGGATGCTGCCTCCTCCTTACACGCTATGGCGTTGTTGCAGGTCCATCAGGCCCAGGCACTGAAGACCTTGCACGAGGGTGGTCACGATCCCGCAGTTCTCCAGGAACTGAGAACCGCAACGGACCTCGCGCTTCGTGCGACGAAGGTTACGGCGCGGGCAGTGGGTCGTGCGATGTCCACTATGGTGGTCCAGGAACGCCATCTCTGGCTGTGTCTGGCTGACATGAGGGAAACCGACAAGATCAGGTTCCTTAATTCCCCCGTGTCCCAGACCGGCCTCTTCGGCGACGCGGTCCAGAACTTTGCCCAGCAGTTCACGGCCGCACAGAAGCAGACTGAGGCGATCAGTCACATCCTGCCACGGCGGACAGCTGCTGTCTCCACCCCGCCGCCGGCAGCGCCTCAGCCTGCTCGTCGCCGAGGGCGGCCGCCTGCGTCTGCCTCCGCTCCCGCATCGCAGCAGCAGCCTCCGCCCAAGCGACGTCGTGGAGCCGGGCGTAAGCAGGCCGCCCCGCCCGTCCAGGCCTCTGCCAAGAGGGGTGGCAAGAGCAAGGGCAAGCGGCCCTGAGACGGGCGACCTGGAGATGGGGAGGACTGCTCTTCTGGAGACGGTGACCGCACCGCTCCATCCCCCGGAGGAGGGCCGGGTGGAGAATCTTGTGTTCCGTTTTGTTTCTGTTCCCAAATTCTCAATAAAAGAGCAGTTTCCCCTATCTCCGGGTCCCCAGGGGGCTCGGAGGGTTGTGGCCGGTCAAACCCCGGACCACACTCATCCTCCCCCTTCGCCAGCGGGCAGCAGTGGACGATCCCCTCACGGTCCTTCTGCCCACCTGTGGAATCAGGTAAGTGTTGCAATGCACACTCACACCTCGCTGCGGGCCGCCTCCACGAGACAGCCGCCACAGCCCGGTACCTGCATTCCACCTCGCTGCCCCACGGTGGGTACGCCGGTGGTCCCTTTGGTCCCGCTTGCACGGTCTCTGCGAGCCTGGCTAGCGCTCCCCAGTCCGTCTCGCTGGCTCATTCGGACCATCAGGCTCGGCTATGCGATTCAGTTCGCCCGGCGTCCCCCCAGGTTCAAGGGCGTCCGCTTCACTTCGGTGAACGCCGCAGACGCCCATGTCCTGCGTGCGGAGATCGCAGTCCTACTGGCGAAGGACGCGATAGAGCCGGTCCCTCCAGCCGATATGAAGACAGGCTTCTACAGCCCGTACATCATTGTACCCAAGAAGACCGGTGGGTTACGGCCAATCTTGGACCTGCGAGTCTTGAATCGGAGCCTTCACAAGCTACCATTCAAGATGCTCACGCAGAAACGCATCTTCGAATGCATCCGTCCCCAAGATTGGTTTGCAGCGATCGACCTGAAGGACGTCCACGCGTACTTTCATGTTTCGATTCTTCCTCGACACAGGCCGTTTCTGCGCTTTGCGTTCGAGGGTCGAGCATATCAGTACAAAGTCCTGCCCTTCGGGCTGTCCCTGTCCCCCCGTGTCTTCACGAAAGTCACGGAGGGGGCCCTTGTGCCCATGAGAGAACAGGGCGTTCGCATCCTCAACTATCTCGACGACTGGCTCATTCTAGCACAGTCCAGGGATCAGTTGTGCGAACACAGGGACCGGGTGCTCAGACACCTCAGCCAGTTGGGTCTTCGGGTCAACTGGGAGAAGAGCAAACTCGCCCCCGTGCAGAGGATCTCTTTTCTCGGTATGGAGTTAGATTCGGTCGGACGGACAGCGCGCCTCACAGAGGAGCGCGTCCAGTCGATGCTGAACTGCCTGAACACGTTTCAAGGCAGGATGGCGGTTCCACTGAAACAATTTCAGAGGCTCCTGGGGCATATGGCAGCCGCAGCGGCAGTAACACCGCTAGGCTTGCTTCATATGAGACCGCTTCAGCATTGGCTACACGGCCGAGTCCCGAGATGGGCGTGGCAACGCGGCACTCACCGGGTGAGCATCACACCGGCCTGCCGCCAATCCTTCAGTCCATGGTCAGACCCCTCGTTCCTTCGGGCCGGAGTGCCTCTGGAACAGGTGTCCAGGCATGCTGTGGTCTTCACGGATGCCTCTGCCATGGGCTGGGGAGCCACGTACAACGGGCATGCAGTGTCAGGGGCCCGCACCTGCATTGGCACATCAACTGCCTCGAGTTGCTAGCAGTGCATCTCGCTCTGAGCCGCCTCAAAAGGCTGCTACGGGGCAAAGATGTACTGGTCCGCACGGACAACACCGCGACCGTTGCGTATATCAACCGACAAGGTGGTCTATGCTCCCGTCGCATGTCGCAACTCGCCCGCCATCTCCTCCTCTGGAGTCAGAAGTGTCTGAGGTCGCTTCGGGCCATTCATGTCCCTGGTGTGAGCAACCGTGTGGCCGACGAGCTTTCACGAGCTGCGCTCCCAGGGGAATGGCGACTCCACCCCCAGGTGGTTCAGCTGATTTGGAGACAGTTCGGGGCGGCACAGGTCGACCTGTTTGCCTCCCCAGAAACGTCCCACTGCCAGTGGTTCTATTCGCTGACCGAGGGTACACTCGGCACGGATGCACTTGCGCACAGCTGGCCCCAGGGGCTGCGCAAAATGCGTTTCCCCCAGTGAGCCTACTTGCACAGACACTGTGCAAGGTCAGGGAGGACGAGGAGCAGGTCCTGTTGGTGGCGCCTTACTGGCCCAACCGGTCCTGGTTCCCAGAACTTATGCTCCTGGCGACAGCCCCTCCTTGGCCGATTCCTCTGAGGAAGGACCTTCTGACTCAGAGACGGGGCACCCTGTGGCACCCGCGTCCAGATCTGTGGAAGCTTCATGTCTGGCCCCTGGACGGGACGCGGAGGTTCTAGGTGACTTACCCCAAGAGGTAGTTAACACCATCACTTCGGCACGAGCACCGTCTACAAGACAGGCTTATGCTTTGAAGTGGAACCTGTTCGTCGAGTGGTGTTCTTCTCGCCGAGAAGACCCCCGAAGATGTTCGATCGCGTCTGTGCTTTCCTTCCTGCAACGAGGGTTGGAGCGTAGGCTGTCGCCCTCCACCCTCAAGGTCTATGTTGCTGCAATATCTGCCTATCACGACCACGTAGAAGGTAAGACAGTTGGGAAGCACGACCTGGTCGTCAGGTTCCTCAGGGGGGCGAGACGGTTAAATCCTCCTCGACCCCCCTCCATACCCTCTTGGGATCTTGCTCTGGTGCTCCGAGCACTTCAGAATGCCCCATTTGAGCCCTTGCGGTCAGCAGAGCTTAAGATTCTGTCTATGAAGACTTTGCTGTTGGCCGCACTGGCCTCCATCAAGAGGGTAGGGGACCTGCAGGCATTTTCGGTCGACGAATCGTGCCTAGAGTTCGGGCCGGGTGACACCCACGTGGTACTGAGACCCCGGCCTGGCTATGTGCCCAAGGTTCCTACCACTCCCTTCAGGGACCAGGTGGTGAACCTGCAAGCGCTGCCCCTGGAGGAGGCAGACCCAGCCCTAGCTTTGCTCTGTCCCGTCCGCGCTCTGCGGATCTACGTGGATAGAACTCAAAGCTTCAGAACCTCAGATCAGCTCTTTGTCTGTCACGGAGGCCAGCAGAAGGCTTGCTGCGCCCCGGCTTGCTGCGCCCCGGCGCTTTTATTCTCCAGAAGCAAACTCTGTCGAGTCCTCCATCTCCCTCGGTGCCGGACGTGGCGGAACGTCTGGCATCAGGCCCCTTACCGCTGAATCCTTGAGAACCGGTAGTGGGCTGGGGATATATGAGTGACCCTGCGGGGATCCCATATATTTTTCCACGGTCGCTCCTACGTGAAGCCCGTGTCTTTCCCTTGGGAGAGCCTTCCCGTCACTGGGACTGAGCCCCCTCTCTCCTTTGCGGGCTACGGCTCAGCATTGTACTCCACATAACTCCTTCGGGGTACGATGTGGGCTCCGCAGCGTTCCCCTCACTAGGGCACGCTTTCCCAGTGTTTTCCAATAGTCACTGAACGGGTCATGCGGAACAGCAGTGATGGACTTCTCTGTGTGAGCCCCGTCTCATCAGGTAAGAGAGCTCAGGAGGCTCACACAGGGCACTGGACGGGGGCCAGAGGCCATGGCGCTTTGGTAGGGATTCCTATTCGTCGGTACTCCGACGTGGCGTCGAGAGTGACCGACTGAATGGGAACGTCTCGGTTACGTATGTAACCCTCGTTCCCTGAAGGAGGGAACGGAGACGCCACGTCCCGTCGCCATGCCCTCTGCACCCTGCTGGGGTGCCGTCTACCTACTCGGCTCCTCAGCAAAAAGCTAACTTGATGCAAACACCTGTGTCTCATTTATACCCGCGCTGCGTGGCATGAGCACCTGGTGCAATCATTGCATGCCAATGTGCATTGGCTGGTTTAGTTTCACTCGAAGTAGATTGGCTCTCGCGAGCGAGATTCCTATTCGTCGGTACTCCGACGTGGCGTCTCCGTTCCCTCCTTCAGGGAACGACGGTTACATACGTAACCAAGACGTTCTCTGGAGTGACCAATCACGCTTCTCTGTCTGCCAATCCCATGGACGAGTCTGGGTTTGGCAGTTGCCAGGAGAACGGTACTTGCCTGACTGCATTGTGCCAAGTGTGAAATTTGGTGGAGGGGGGATTATGGGGTGGGGTTGTTTTTCAGGGGTTGGGCTTGGCCTCTTAGTTCCAGTGAAATGAACTCTTAATGCTCAAAATTAAGAAATGCTCCCAACTTTGTGGGAACAGAGTTAATGCTAGCTTTTCTTCTCACACACTGTACTGCTAAACATGAAGGCTAATGCATAAAACAAATGCTAATGTTTAAAGAGGAAGCAAGGTAGAAAAGCTGGTTAAAATTTGAAGATTGTTCCCCAATGCTAAAGTCTTAATAATGTCTTGATTAATTAGTAGGGCTTACTAACTATAACAGAGCTAGACCAAGATTAGCACCACATTAAAGATTCTGAGATTACAGCATTGTGGACTTACATGAAGTGGGGGAGTGTGTTTATGCACAAAATAAAGATGTTGCTATGATACAGATATTATTTCATGGACCCTGTCTTCTGTGTTGGAGACTCTTATCACTGCAGACCCTTTAATCTGTCAGAAAATTATAATTCAATCACTCTAGTCACGCTTGAAGATATATCGGCACAAGCAGCCGTCACTGAAGCAGCACGGCCGCTAACGGCTCACTGATATGATTTCAACAAGCATTGTCAGAAGCCAGTACTGAGAATGGGATGAAAAACCACATAAAGCTGCAAAGCTTCGACAACAATACGATGGTCAGATCAGTCCAGCCAATTAATTGTGCAGGTGTGACGTCACTATATAAAAAAGCAATAGATTTTATTTACACTATGTAAAAATAGCAGTATTTTCTTTGCAATAATAATTTATGAATAGTGGCAGACACTATTTGCACCTCAGTGTTGTTTTACAGTAAATGCTACTGTTAATGATCCAGCATCTTCCGTAATTTTGTCTGGCCCAATCAGACATCAGTGGGCGGAGTTCGTGTAAATACCCTTTGCCAACAAGACAGGATATTTGCTATGGAAGCTTGTTTCTGCCACAGAATGAAACATTCTAAAAGATAATTCCGACTTTTTATCTCACAATTCCGACTTTTTATCTCACAATTCTGACTTTATATCTCGCAATTCTGACTTTATATCTGGCAATTCTGACTTTATATCTCACAATTCTGACTTTACATCTCACAATTCTGACTTTACATCTCACAATTCTGACTTTATATCTGGCAATTCTGACTTTACATCTCACAATTCTGACTTTATATCTGGCAATTCTGACTTTACATCTCACAATTCTGACTTTATATCTCACAATTCTGACTTTATATCACACAATTCTGACTTTATATCTGGCAATTCTGACTTTATATCTGGCAATTCTGACTTTACATCTCACAATTCTGACTTTATATCTCACAATTCTGACTTTATATCTGGCAATTCTGACTTTATATCTCACAATTCTGACTTTATATCTGGCAATTCTGACTTTACATCTCACAATTCTGACTTTATATCTCACAATTCTGACTTTATATCTGGCAATTCTGACTTTACATCTCACAATTCTGACTTTATATCTGGCAATTCTGACTTTACATCTCACAATTCTGACTTTATATCTCACAATTCTGACTTTATATCTGGCAATTCTGACTTTATATCTCACAATTCTGACTTTATATCTGGCAATTCTGACTTTACATCTCACAATTCTGACTTTATATCTCACAATTCTGACTTTATATCTCACAATTCTGACTTTATAACTCGCAATTCTGACTTTATATCTCACAATTCTGACTTTATATCTCACAATTCTGACTTTATATCTCGCAATTCTGACTTTATATCTCGCAATTCTGACTTTATATCTGGCAATTCTGACTTTATATCTCACAATTCTGACTTTATATCTCACAATTCTGACTTTATATCTCACAATTCTGACTTTATATCTCACAATTCTGACTTTATATCTGGCAATTCTGACTTTATAACTCGCAATTCTGACTTTATAACTCGCAATTCTGACTTTATAACTCGCAATTCTGACTTTATATCTGGCAATTCTGACTTTATAACTCGCAATTCTGACTTTATATCTCACAATTCTGACTTTATATCTCACAATTCTGACTTTATATCTCACAATTCTGACTTTATATCTGGCAATTCTGACTTTACATCTCACAATTCTGACTTTATATCTCACAATTCTGACTTTATATCTGGCAATTCTGACTTTATATCTCACAATTCTGACTTTATATCTGGCAATTCTGACTTTACATCTCACAATTCTGACTTTATATCTGGCAATTCTGACTTTATATCTCACAATTCTGACTTTATATCTCGCAATTCTGACTTTATATCTGGCAATTCTGACTTTATATCTCGCAATTCTGACTTTATATCTCGCAATTCTGACTTTATATCTGGCAATTCTGACTTTATATCACACAATTCTGACTTTATAACTCGCAATTCTGACTTTATATCTCACAATTCTGACTTTATATCTGGCAATTCTGACTTTATAACTCGCAAATCTGACTTTATATCTGGCAATTCTGACTTTATATCTAGCAATTCTGACTTTATATCTGGCAATTCTGACTTTATATCTCACAATTCTGACTTTATATCTGGCAATTCTGACTTTATATCTGGCAATTCTGACTTTATATCTAGCAATTCTGACTTTATATCTGGCAATTCTGACTTTATATCTAGCAATTCTGACTTTATATCTGGCAATTCTGACTTTATATCTGGCAATTCTGACTTTATATCTGGCAATTCTGACTTTATATCTGGCAATTCTGGCTTTATATCTGGCAATTCTGACTTTATATCTGGCAATTCTGACTTTATATCACACAATTCTGACTTTATATCTGGCAATTCTGACTTTATATCTGGCAATTCTGACTTTATATCACACAATTCTGACTTTATATCTCACAATTCTGACTTTATATCTCACAATTCTGACTTTATATCACACAATTCTGACTTTATATCTGGCAATTCTGACTTTATATCTGGCAATTCTGACTTTATATCACACAATTCTGACTTTATATCTCACAATTCTGACTTTATATCACACAATTCTGACTTTATATCACACAATTCTGACTTTATATCACACAATTCTGACTTTATATCTGGCAATTCTGACTTTATATCACACAATTCTGACTTTATATCTGGCAATTCTGACTTTATATCACACAATTCTGACTTTATATCTGGCAATTCTGACTTTATATCTGGCAATTCTGACTTTATATCACACAATTCTGACTTTATATCTGGCAATTCTGACTTTATATCACACAATTCTGACTTTATATCACACAATTCTGACTTTATATCTGGCAATTCTGACTTTATATCTGGCAATTCTGACTTTATATCACACAATTCTGACTTTATATCACACAATTCTGACTTTATATCTGGCAATTCTGACTTTATATCTGGCAATTCTGACTTTATATCACACAATTCTGACTTTATATCTCACAATTCTGACTTTATATCTCACAATTCTGACTTTATATCTGGCAATTCTGACTTTATATCTGGCAATTCTGACTTTATATCACACAATTCTGACTTTATATCTCACAATTCTGACTTTATATCTCGCAATTCTGATTTTATATCACACAATTCTGACTTTATATCACACAATTCTGACTTTATATCTGGCAATTCTGACTTTATATCTGGCAATTCTGACTTTATATCACACAATTCTGACTTTATATCTCACAATTCTGACTTTATATCACACAATTCTGACTTTATATCTGGCAATTCTGACTTTATATCTGGCAATTCTGACTTTATATCACACAATTCTGACTTTATATCTCACAATTCTGACTTTATATCTCACAATTCTGACTTTATATCTGGCAATTCTGACTTTATATCACACAATTCTGACTTTATATCACACAATTCTGACTTTATATCTGGCAATTCTGACTTTATATCACACAATTCTGACTTTATATCTGGCAATTCTGACTTTATATCTGGCAATTCTGACTTTATATCACACAATTCTGACTTTATATCACACAATTCTGACTTTATATCACACAATTCTGACTTTATATCTGGCAATTCTGACTTTATATCTCGCAATTCTGACTTTATATCTCGCAATTCTGACTTTATATCTGGCAATTCTGACTTTATATCTCACAATTCTGACTTTATATCTCACAATTCTGACTTTATATCTCACAATTCTGACTTTATATCTCACAATTCTGACTTTATATCTGGCAATTCTGACTTTATAACTCGCAATTCTGACTTTATAACTCGCAATTCTGACTTTATAACTCGCAATTCTGACTTTATATCTGGCAATTCTGACTTTATAACTCGCAATTCTGACTTTATATCTCACAATTCTGACTTTATATCTCACAATTCTGACTTTATATCTCACAATTCTGACTTTATATCTGGCAATTCTGACTTTACATCTCACAATTCTGACTTTATATCTCACAATTCTGACTTTATATCTGGCAATTCTGACTTTATATCTCACAATTCTGACTTTATATCTGGCAATTCTGACTTTACATCTCACAATTCTGACTTTATATCTGGCAATTCTGACTTTATATCTCACAATTCTGACTTTATATCTCGCAATTCTGACTTTATATCTGGCAATTCTGACTTTATATCTGGCAATTCTGACTTTATATCACACAATTCTGACTTTATAACTCGCAATTCTGACTTTATATCTCACAATTCTGACTTTATATCTGGCAATTCTGACTTTATAACTCGCAAATCTGACTTTATATCTGGCAATTCTGACTTTATATCTAGCAATTCTGACTTTATATCTGGCAATTCTGACTTTATATCTCACAATTCTGACTTTATATCTGGCAATTCTGACTTTATATCTGGCAATTCTGACTTTATATCTAGCAATTCTGACTTTATATCTGGCAATTCTGACTTTATATCTAGCAATTCTGACTTTATATCTGGCAATTCTGACTTTATATCTGGCAATTCTGACTTTATATCTGGCAATTCTGGCTTTATATCTGGCAATTCTGACTTTATATCTGGCAATTCTGACTTTATATCACACAATTCTGACTTTATATCTGGCAATTCTGACTTTATATCTGGCAATTCTGACTTTATATCACACAATTCTGACTTTATATCTCACAATTCTGACTTTATATCTCACAATTCTGACTTTATATCACACAATTCTGACTTTATATCTGGCAATTCTGACTTTATATCTGGCAATTCTGACTTTATATCACACAATTCTGACTTTATATCTCACAATTCTGACTTTATATCACACAATTCTGACTTTATATCACACAATTCTGACTTTATATCACACAATTCTGACTTTATATCTGGCAATTCTGACTTTATATCACACAATTTTGACTTTATATCTGGCAATTCTGACTTTATATCACACAATTCTGACTTTATATCTGGCAATTCTGACTTTATATCTGGCAATTCTGACTTTATATCACACAATTCTGACTTTATATCTGGCAATTCTGACTTTATATCACACAATTCTGACTTTATATCACACAATTCTGACTTTATATCTGGCAATTCTGACTTTATATCTGGCAATTCTGACTTTATATCACACAATTCTGACTTTATATCACACAATTCTGACTTTATATCTGGCAATTCTGACTTTATATCTGGCAATTCTGACTTTATATCTGGCAATTCTGACTTTATATCACACAATTCTGACTTTATATCTCACAATTCTGACTTTATATCTCACAATTCTGACTTTATATCTGGCAATTCTGACTTTATATCTGGCAATTCTGACTTTATATCACACAATTCTGACTTTATATCACACAATTCTGACTTTATATCTGGCAATTCTGACTTTATATCTGGCAATTCTGACTTTATATCACACAATTCTGACTTTATATCTCACAATTCTGACTTTATATCACACAATTCTGACTTTATATCTGGCAATTCTGACTTTATATCTGGCAATTCTGACTTTATATCACACAATTCTGACTTTATATCTCACAATTCTGACTTTATATCTCACAATTCTGACTTTATATCACACAATTCTGACTTTATATCTGGCAATTCTGACTTTATATCTGGCAATTCTGACTTTATATCACACAATTCTGACTTTATATCTCACAATTCTGACTTTATATCTCACAATTCTGACTTTATATCTGGCAATTCTGACTTTATATCACACAATTCTGACTTTATATCACACAATTCTGACTTTATATCTGGCAATTCTGACTTTATATCACACAATTCTGACTTTATATCTGGCAATTCTGACTTTATATCTGGCAATTCTGACTTTATATCACACAATTCTGACTTTATATCACACAATTCTGACTTTATATCACACAATTCTGACTTTATATCACACAATTCTGACTTTATATCTGGCAATTCTGACTTTATATCTGGCAATTCTGACTTTATATCACACAATTCTGACTTTATATCACACAATTCTGACTTTATATCTGGCAATTCTGACTTTATATCACACAATTCTGACTTTATATCACACAATTCTGACTTTATATCACACAATTCTGACTTTATATCACACAATTCTGACTTTATATCTGGCAATTCTGACTTTATATCTGGCAATTCTGACTTTATATCACACAATTCTGACTTTATATCTGGCAATTCTGACTTTATATCTGGCAATTCTGACTTTATATCACACAATTCTGACTTTATATCTCACAATTCTGACTTTATATCTCACAATTCTGACTTTATATCTCGCAATTCTGACTTTATATCTGGCAATTCTGACTTTATATCTGGCAATTCTGACTTTATATCTCACAATTCTGACTTTATATCTCGCAATTCTGACTTTATATCTCACAATTCTGACTTTATATCTCACAATTCTGACTTTATATCTCACAATTCTGACTTTATATCTCACAATTCTGACTTTATATCACACAATTCTGACTTTATATCTGGCAATTCTGACTTTATATCTGGCAATTCTGACTTTATATCACACAATTCTGACTTTATATCTCACAATTCTGACTTTATATCTCACAATTCTGACTTTATATCTGGCAATTCTGACTTTATATCACACAATTCTGACTTTATATCACACAATTCTGACTTTATATCTGGCAATTCTGACTTTATATCACACAATTCTGACTTTATATCTGGCAATTCTGACTTTATATCTGGCAATTCTGACTTTATATCACACAATTCTGACTTTATATCACACAATTCTGACTTTATATCACACAATTCTGACTTTATATCACACAATTCTGACTTTATATCTGGCAATTCTGACTTTATATCTGGCAATTCTGACTTTATATCACACAATTCTGACTTTATATCACACAATTCTGACTTTATATCTGGCAATTCTGACTTTATATCACACAATTCTGACTTTATATCACACAATTCTGACTTTATATCACACAATTCTGACTTTATATCACACAATTCTGACTTTATATCTGGCAATTCTGACTTTATATCTGGCAATTCTGACTTTATATCACACAATTCTGACTTTATATCTGGCAATTCTGACTTTATATCTGGCAATTCTGACTTTATATCACACAATTCTGACTTTATATCTCACAATTCTGACTTTATATCTCACAATTCTGACTTTATATCTCGCAATTCTGACTTTATATCTGGCAATTCTGACTTTATATCTGGCAATTCTGACTTTATATCTCACAATTCTGACTTTATATCTCGCAATTCTGACTTTATATCTCACAATTCTGACTTTATATCTCACAATTCTGACTTTATATCTCACAATTCTGACTTTATATCTGGCAATTCTGACTTTATATCTCACAATTCTGACTTTATATCTCACAATTCTGACTTTATATCTCGCAATTCTGACTTTATATCTGGCAATTCTGACTTTATATCTGGCAATTCTGACTTTAAAAATCCAAGACAAACTAAAATATTTTCGCAATAAAATACAATTATTAGCTTTTTTAGATAAAATAATGGCTTTTTTTAATCATTAAAAATATACAAATTTTTGAGTTTGACAACACATCGCTAAATACAGCTATACAGCATCAAAACATAATAATGAATCATTTCTGAACATTGACTCTCAGTCTTTATTCACCTTTTTCTCATGGTTTCTCAATAGAATTTATAAAAGTATAGAATATAATATCATAGTTCTAATAGGAGCACAATGTAACGCAGTGTTACAACGCACCCCACCTGCGCAACTGGGATTTAACCCCGCCTCGTGTCGTCTGCTGGTTAGATCAGCATTAAAAAACTCTCTCAACTGTTAAATAACAGATATAAGATTAAAATAATATCAGATTTGTTTTATTTTAAATAAACACAAGAAAATAGAAATGAAAAATTAATTAAAAGTGTTTTTTATTAACATGAAATGCTCAATATGAGTTTATTTGTGCAATCCTTGAAAAACAAGTGTATTTTTTTTACTATTCCTAACTGTTTAATGCAACCACAGGTCCTCAATGCTTAATCAGAGCTTTTTAAAATGAACAGGAGGTGGG